>OZ010572.1:2908501-3046001 GCA_963932145.1 Acanthosepion lycidas | reverse complement strand
AATATTAACACATTGGTAATTTTGATCGGGGTTCGTATCATCGTTGAATTTTTTCCGTTTTTGACTACTGGCTGGGGAAAGATATACGCATTTTGTAAGAGTGAATATTCGGACTTTAACTAAGTTAAAACTTAAGTACTTTAATTATATACTTTTTACCTCTGGGTCTTCGTTCGGCTCTCCTGATGAGTTCTCCGAGTGAAACTTGTTCTTTGTAATAATTCATCTAGTAGACAATCAGTATTATTTGTCTGTTTGTTTTAATAAGAGTAGACAGACTGTCCTATCGCCAGGTGTATACTCCTCCCGCTTCTCGTGAACAGGAGTACAGGCACATCCCTTGTTCCCTGTTTAGGAAGGGGTCCCCGGTTCCTTTCCTTTTCTCTGACCTTAATAGTCGTTCTGTCACGAATCTCTTATGATATGCGTGGATGGTGGCAACGTCTCTTCATGCTGAGGGTAAAGGGTTGGCAGTTTTCTGGTTGCTGTTCCCGACTGTTAGTTAGGTGTCCGAAATCTTGTGTAGCGTCTTGATAAGTTGCTCTGATCAACAGTTGCATAATATCGGGGTTCCTATAATGCCATGTCGCGCATGGATGGGTATCCCGGCAACCCCGAGGCCACTCTATGTTGTAGTCTGTGCCAGTTCCCTTCTACCCATGCTACATTTCATGACCAACTGCTACTACTATCCGAGACCTTTTCCTTACCAATATAATACATGACTATAAAAAACCAAAGATACAAGCCTAAACCATCTCAACAAAAAATAATTAAACCCTTTAACCTTTCTTTCTCCAACATTCGTTGTATTCGTACCAAATTCTACAGTGTGGAATCATTCCTCTTCGAAAAGTCTCCAGACGACCTAGCTGTCTGTGAAACTAACCTTAACTCGTCAATCCTCACCTCTGATTTCTCGATTCCTGGCTACGTTCCTCTAATTAGAAAGGACTCCAAAGTCCACATGCAAGATCTGGGAGTTTGTTCGTTACAATTCCTACTGGCTAGGGAACTCTCTCTTGAATCTCCAGACCATTCGTATATGTGTATCTATCTCTCTTTCCTTAATTCAGTCAGCTATCTCTTCTTTCTATACTGTTCCCCTTCCACTCATGACTGTAGCGTGCTAGATAGTATTTCCGATAATATTGACAAGGCCGTCTCCCTACACACGTCTGCTAACATATTCGTGTTCGGTGACTTCAACACCCACCATACCATATGGCGTAAACACTCTGTCACTGACCCTGCTGGTATCCAAACCCTTAACCTTTCAATCACTCAAACCCTCAGACAAGTGGTTGACTTTCTTGCACATTTCCCCAGTAAGTCAGACGAAAACGCTTCTATTTAAATCAGTTTTACCTCTATCCCTGACACTTGTCACACTACGCAGCTCTTCCCTCTTGGCAACTCTTATTCCTAACCAGCCACCCCCACCCCCCAAAAATAAAAACACAACCAACAGAATATCTATCAACAAGCAGACTGAAACTCGTTCCAAGACCTCCTACGTCCCTTGGAATGTAGTTTTTAATCATCCCGAAGAATTTATATATATATATATATATATATATATATATATATATATATATATATATATATATATATATATTGTATTTAGGCAGCAATCCTTCATTTATATATATATATATATATATATATATATATATATATATATATATATATATATACTAGCAGCATGGCACGGCGTTGCCCGTGCTTGATTCAAAAATCGTTTGACTCATACACCAATTGCTATCACTTGAATTAAAATATTTTTGCCCTTCCTTGCCTTTAAAGGAGTGCCCTTTGCCGTGCTGATGTTGCTACATGCCTTACTTCTTGCCTATCTCACACGGCGAATTTTTTCTAAGCTCTATACTAGACATTAAATCTGTTACGAAAAGAGAACTAAACAAAATGAACAAAAACGATCAGCTTTAAAAAAGGACTCGTAACTGGAAAAACCGACTGAAAAAAGAATATTAACAATATATACTTTTTCACACCCAACCCAGTTCTGCGGAATCATAATCAACGTTGAAGTTTAAGGAAGCGAATGAGCCAATTGGAGTAAAGTGCCATGCAGATTTAAATTTTTCCCACTTGCAGCTATCGATTTTTTTGCTTGCTAGTTAACATACATGTCAGTCAGCTGTTGGCTTTCACGCTGGCCAATAGAATCTTCCTGCCTATTCGTGGCAGCCAGCTATAGGCTCTCACTCTGGCCAGTACAAAATGGCCGCAAACTACATGAAAACTGCCGCAGAAGCATGAAAAAATCGATTATTTCCACTATCGATGCGAGTTGGGAAATGCAATGTTGGTTTTGGCCTTCCCACTAACTTGAAGCATGTGCATATAAACTTTGATGCAAATTCGTCGAAAATTGCGGCCTTGCATTCGTTACACACACAAACACAAACACACATCCTGCCTTTTATATATATATATATATATATATGTGTGTGTGTGTGTGTGTGTGTGTGTATATATATATATATATATATGTATATATCATTAAAACGACAGACAAATGGACAGTTTCTACACACACTGTGTCCAAAAAGAGAAGACATTTTTTGAACACAAGAAAAATTAAATAAAAATCTTAATCGTAGTACTTTGTCTATCGTCTTTAATGAAACATGTATAAATGAAGGATTGCTGCTTAAATATATATATATATAATTTTCTTTCTAGAAAGAAAGAAATGAAATAAAATATAAGAAACGAATTCATTAAATAAAATTAGGAGGCTAAACAGCTTAAAACAAAAAAGCCTTCTTCAAAGAGGAAACGCTGCTGCTGATGATGATGATAGAAAAGCCAAGAAATGATGATGATGAAAAAAAAGAACTTTTGTGTTGATTCGTATTCGATGTATGAGGGTCAATCGGATTGTTTATGATAGAATAAAGAAGGTATAATTATGTCAGGCAGAAATTGCAAAACAATAAAGGACAATATTTATCCGATTAGAAAACTAAAAAAAAAAAAAAAAAAAAAAAACTGAGAAAGGCAAAAGAAAAGTGGAATCTCTAGAGAATTGAAACGACAAAAGGAATTGCAGATAAAATGACCTGGAAGTGGTTGGGTGAAGGGTATGAGAAAAACGAAACAAGATCATTAGTAATACGCAATTTAAGCAAGTGTACTGGAACTAAATGCATTAAGTTAGAATAGAAAAGACTAGACAAGAAAAGGGAGAGAGATGGTGATTCAATATTGGAAAATTAATTTGCCTGTAAAGTGTAAAAAGTAAATCAGAAACAGAGAGATCGGAAACAACTGAAATTCTACTAACAGATAATTCAACTCAGGCCAGTAGATAGGATCTGCTCATTGGAAGCAAAAACAAGGATTATCTGGGTCTGATGTCGTTGTTTTTTTTGCAGATGGCAAAGTAGAGTCGAGAAAGAATGAAAAACTTGATAAATATCAAAGATTTTATCAGAGAACTGAAAAAAAAAAGCAAAATGGAGCTATGTGATGATTTTTTCAATGATTAATGGAACACCTGGAACGGTTCCAAAAACCTTAAAAGAATTGGATCAATAAGAAATTTGAAGAAGCCTGTAAGAATACTGAGAACATTTAGACTTTTGGCCAGTGTATTCTCAATAGAATTCCTTGTAGAAAATTTAAATAAAATTGTACATCCATAATCAGTGGCATCTCATGGATCGACAACGCCAGTGGCAAAAGTATTGCGCCATCTAACCTGATATCAATTCCTTCCCACAAGTTTTGAAACCCCGCCACCCGAAAGCGCATTGTTTTTAATCAGTTTGTTTCCATTTATGTCAATAACAATAATAAAATCTAGATTGAACTCCGTCTCAATTGCTAAGTTATTCGGCCTTTTTTGATTCATTCTACATCCTGGACTTTTGAACTAATTTCAGTTCCATATTTACTGGCGTATGTGAGGGGAAGGGCGCGTTGCATCATTTATTTATTATTACGACTTTATTACTACGCCCACACTACGCCACTGTCAGTAACAGCAACCAATACTGCTACTATTACTACTGCAATAATATTAACTACTAAAACGTAACAAAATAATAGTAGTAATATAGAATATTTGATGACTATAATATTATAAATTATTATTATATTTCTGTTGTGTACATATTTTCTTCAGGGTCCCAGTCAGAGACCTAAGGTCAGAAAAGGCTTCATGACATTTTTCATTTATCATTTTATATAGACAAAGCTCTTCGTAATGTATGTGCTGTACTTGTGAGTACAATTTTTTGTATTTCTTTAAGGCATGGGTAACAGGTATCCCTTCAGTGAGTCTATAGGAACCTTTTCTAATAAATAATAATAATAATAGCAATTATTTACAAGTTAAGAGTCGCTATTATTTTTTTAAATTTCTTAACTTATTAATACATGAGGAATGCTCCGTAAGTAATATATCTTAAAAAAAAAACAAAAAAAAAAAAACGTTGAAAAACTAATACAGAATTTATCCATTTCAATATTTCAGTCAGACTAAAGGTACGAGGAAGTGGTCAGGGGAAGGTGGTAGGTATTAGTCTTAAAGAGAAGAGGTTTTAGAAAATTAAACCCGGATATTATCCTTATGTCATTAAACTTATATATATATATATATATATATATATATATATATATATATATATATATATATATATATATATATATATATATATATATATATATATATATATATATATATATATATATATATATGGCACTCCATAACTTCGGATAAATTTTAGGCTTACAGCTATGTGACGTTGAAACGCTGTTTCTCATACGATCACCGAAGTTAAGACACGTCGAATGTGGTCAATACCGAGATGGGTAATCATTTGGGAATACCAGATTCTGTAAGCACTGATGGTGTAATGTATGAAGGCTTGGAATTGGAACTCGGCTTCCAGTCGAGTTCATTACATTTACTTGAGAAAGGTATGAATGTACCCCCCCCCAGATGTGGGTTAATTACTAGGACTTTTATTCGTAAATCATTATTACCTGCCCCAAATTCTTACAATCTAAAAATATTTTCTGGCTTTAAATAACCTGCAAAAGGTTGATAAGCTGTAAAAAGCAAATGAATTAATCAATCTAATTAACTTTAGAATTCTCTAAGTTCGAAAGAAAAATCATAAAAAGCTGCCTAATCTACGAATTTATCCACAAATTTTAAAACTGGATTTTGGGAGATTTAGAGAATGCGTTCCAGACGGCACAATAAACTAATGTATTTCCTTGTTGCAGAGATTAAAATTATTATCTGATTTTTGATGACATATTTTAAGGAACTTAATGACAACTCATCTGGTAGACGTCTTCTGAA
Organism: Acanthosepion lycidas; assembly: GCA_963932145.1. Classification (NCBI taxonomy): domain Eukaryota; kingdom Metazoa; phylum Mollusca; class Cephalopoda; order Sepiida; family Sepiidae; genus Acanthosepion; species Acanthosepion lycidas. The sequence goes on along the minus strand of OZ010572.1, from coordinate 3,040,657 downwards.
GCAATGATAAGTAAAGTTATCTTCGTCGTGTATGCACTATTCTAGTGATTTCGATACTCAAAGAGAACTCTAATCTTATGGCTTTGTGCCAGAATAAACTATGCTTAGCGGGTTAGTTACTTCTGTGATCAATGGGATACTCGTAACTATTTTTTTTTTAATGAATGTTTTGAAGGCAACTTATTTCAACTCGGAAGAATGGACGACACATTCGTAAGTTCGATCCCCAGTGAATGGTGTGGAGTAATTCCCTTTAGCTAACCTTAGGAAATATCTAGTATAAGCAGTATTTAGGCCACCTGTCATAGAGAAATAGTTTCGTAAGATAGTCTTTCAGGCTACTAGTAGCATAGCGAGTTTGTTTCTCACTGAGTGCTCAAATACTGAAGTCTTGTGTCAGACTTAGAGATATCAAATATAACAGCCAGTATCAATTATTTTCAAATCATGTTGGGTAAGACTCAATTCTGGACGAGTTAAAAAACGAAATAATTCTTTAAATATATTTTCCAATATCTGATTGCTACTTTAATAGTGGCTCGTCTGTTTAATTCGCTCTTTTACGAGTGTATTTTCAACAACAAAGATTGGTCCGATTCTTTCAAAGATTCAAAAGTACTGAAGAGAAATCAAGCATTATCTATTATCAGTTAAAAAGCAAATTAAAAAAAAAATGAAGACATTCTACAATGAATTTTGACATTCATGCGAGAGTGCCTATAGAAAACAAAGCAACAACAAAGACATTTTTAAAATGTTTAAGTAAACTTACGAAAAAGCAATAACTAAAATAGTTCACTGCCGCGAGACTCGGTAGTTTGCTAATTTTGCAATAAGCGAGCGAAGTGTCATTTAAAACGAACTAAGAAAACAATATCTAAAAAAAAAAAAAAAAAAAAAAAGAACTTCCTTTCTGAGTTCAGCATATAAAAATATCAATTTGAAAGAAAGCAGACGACACAGCATTTCCTTTCACTGTATTCATTTAGAATTAATTTTAGTTAGTTTGAAAACAAAAATATTACTGCGTGAATTAAAACAGACGATTTGTTTCATAAATTAGATTTTGAGGCAAAGAATTATCTCACCTTTTAAAAGGTTGGTTGAAAGGAAGACGAATAAAACCAAAACGAAAATTACGACACATTTTTATAAAATGTTTCGGCATTTTCTTATGTCAATTTGTGTATTAATTTTGCATATACAGATCTATTGATAATTAATTCTATTTGACCCTTCAAAGAAAAAATATTCAAAATAAAAAAAGACAATACCAAGAATAATATTTATTGTAAATTTAATGGGACTCAAGTAAAATTCTGCTCTCGAACCTGTAACGACATAAACAAGCCTTGAAAAGTTACAGATCATTTTACGATATGTCAAATTCACTGAAACGCTGTCACGATAACAGCTGTTCTCCAATAAGTAAATAATTTAGCTTTCAAAGCCGATATAGTTTACTATTTCTTCTGTCCTTGGTAAAACGTGAGAATGTTTTCAATGTAGAACTTCCTAATTTGGAAGATTGGCGTAAGACAATCTTTCTCTTTCATTTCCCGGTCTGCCAGACTCACTCAAGCTTAGCAGGAATCCTTGTACGGACTCCTATTAGTAGCTTTGCATCGAAATATTTGCAAATCTGGATTTGTTCTTAAATATTGATTAACTAATATCATATATGACGGAATTATTTTCAATTTTAATTTTTTTCCTTAATTCATATTTTAGAAGTTAAATAACTTAAATACTTTAACTTATGGAAATTGTGATGACAAATCTGCAATTTTTCTCTTGAAAATCACTTTTACAAAAATGCAAGAAAATAAAGAAAAAGGAATTTAGTGAGAAATAATGGAAATTTCAGATTTTCTTTTGTTCCGAACAAAAGATTTGTTTATCGTTTTGCTAAATGGTAAGAAATCTTATTTATTTGAAATCTACTGACTTCTAGTTTTCTCTTTTACTTGTTGAACAATAAAATATATACACTTGGTTTGTGAACAAATATCTTGGTTTAGTTTAGTCGCAGACAGAACCATATCAGAAGCATTTTTCTTATTTTGGTATTTACCCGGCATAGATTAGTTATATTATATATAAGTAAGAAAAAAAAAAAAAAGCCAAGTGTGGCAGAGGGTAGAAAAAAAAACGGATTAGCCTTAATTTTTTAATTTAATTTTTAAAGCATTTTTTCCATATCAAGTTTAAGTAGTGCGCTAGATTCTACTAAATCAGTCGTTCCAAATATTTTCTTATACTCCATGATCCACATCGTCAACTGAACAATTTTATTTAGTCACTTTTGTTTTTACAAAATTAATTGGAAAAAATCATTGGCTTCATGAAATCCTGTCCTGATTCGCATGTTTTTTTTGTTTTTTGTTTTTTTTTGTTTTGTTTTTTTTTTTTGCTAAAAGTAGAAAAATGTCATAAATCGTTTCAAGAGTTCGATGATTGCTTGCACTTCATCCGGTGGACAATGAATTAGTTTCGGGTCTATTTTCAAAGTTCATTTTTAGTTTCGCTTTTAAACTTCTTAAATACTCTTCTGAATACAGTTGAGCTTTTGTTTTGTTAACGCTACCCGTCTTAAGCTGATAAATATCAATAAGAAAAAGCTGTAGTGGATTTGCTAAAGGGAATAAAAGCAACTTTACTGCAAATATATTTTTCCACTTTTCTGCACTATTTTAGAGAATGAAGGCATTTGAGGCAGCCTTCAAGATAATCGAACACGTGATGTTTACTTGATGAATTCCAGATAAGATTCTTAGTAAAAATGGTCAGCAATGTTTTCCACTGGTAGAGTTCTAGATTGGAGATTAAAAGGCAAGCAAGATTGTCGGCTTTATAATGTTAAGTGATTGATTGGAAAAATTGTTGTAAAAATAGCAATACATAAAGTTAAATTTAACAATGAAAACGATGCCTACTACATTAGTTATCAACATAGGTTTTTGCTAGGGGTAAGGTAAGCAGGACATTTGTTCTCCTCCTTGGAAGAGACATTACCACCAAAGGTGAGGGAGTTTGATGCTTGGATCCTTATAAGTAGTAATAAAATGTAATCTTTTAATCAACTAATTGTAGAAGATATTGTGCAAAATTGTTTCTCCTATCATTTATCCCGATTATAACATATTTGCCTTCATCACACACCGTCTGGAAAAGAGTATCGATAGATGGCAATTAATATCGACCTTTTATAGAAGGATGCTTGTTGATTTCATCATGGTAGACGGATGGAAACAGGATTATATATATATATATTACAATAAAGAGAAAGAAGAGAAAGAGTGTTCTTATTAATTATTTTTATTTTTACAAAACAGTGCTCAATGCAAACCTACAGAGTATAAATATTATAAATTTACTGATTTAAAAATATGGCTCTTTTGCTACACAGGAATTACCATGCTTCAAAAACAGAAAGTAAAAACTTCAAATTCAATTAATAAATTAAATTAAAGTCCCTAGTCCTGTTTCATTTTCAAGCGGATTTTGGGATATTATTTATTGTGTGTGAATTGTACAAGAGCAGCACAAGGCCAAAATGGGAAATAGGGAAAAGGATGGTCTTCTTCTGTCTTATCATTAAACTTACGCTGGCCCAAACATACAAATAATATTCCTTTCACCAAAACAACGCATTCTTACTCACCTTTCTTACCTCATCCACCATAATGCCTCAGAAACTCTATGAAATCCTAACTAGTCCCCCATATATACAATTCATTGTCTGTGGGAGACGGGGGATAAAAATAACAATTTAAAATTCTAAAAGCTCAAATGAGTATTTACAAATGTGTACAAAACTATATACAAGAAACTAAACAAAATTTTTGTTAGTCATAAAACCCCCTACAAAGCCCTAAATGTGACAGTAACATCAGTTCACTGGACGAAATCAATGCGGGACTTTAAAAAAATATAAAACATCCATACATCCCAAGCTCTCACTCAAACACACACGTATTCACACACAAAAATAGTTACGAAAATCACACCTGAAACGAAAGACGTCCCGAATCCACCAGAGAACTGACATCACTATCCACCTAAAGATGGGAGGGATGGGGTTTTTTTAAACCAAAAGAAAAAAATATTTCCAGAAATAAAAGGGGCCAATGAGCATACATTCCCAAGCTAAGTTAACTTGAAAAAAAAAAAGAACAAAAACAAAAACGCCTACACTAACTTATACACAGGAAGGGTTGCCAATGTTCAACCCAGCAATCACAATATTCTTAATGCCAAAACGGAATCAAAATGCCAATCTAAGTCAGCACCTTTCACTCGGCAGAGACGCGCAAGACTCACCCACCTTTCGCCAGATTCCAATGGATGGAGTCGTTTCCTTTCCGTCCTGATCTTGACTTTAAGCTGATGCTTAAAGAACAGGATCAGTTGGGAAGAGGTAAACTTCACGGCCCCATGGAATTCCTTCTGTCGCGTCGTCCATATCACGACTCGCATAACCCCCAGGAAGTAAAGGAACACATAGTGCTCAGCCTTAGTCGACGGCGGTACTATATTGCTACAGACAGAACTGGCCTCGAGGACAAAGAACTTTCCGCGCAACATGCGAACCATGATGTCTTCAACAAATTTGCACAACGGAGTTACGACACTACAATGAAAAAAGGCGTGACCTAGGGTCTCCACCTCCCCACTGCAGCGAACGCAGTTTGGCGACTTTGCCAAACCCACCGAGCGAAGTCTTTTGGCGACCCAGAGGACCCCTCAAATGACCAGCCGGGTGAGTGATGCCACAGTGTTAGTGAGACATTTCAACGCGGATGCCCAAGGCCATATGCAGCGAGCCTCCCGCTTCGTTGGACCGAGCTCGCCTATCAAAGCATCCTGAACGTTCCCCCTAGCTAAAACCTGATATAATGCCTTACGTGACAACGGCTGGACGTCGAAGAGGCCATCTTTCGCCTGTAAGAGATGTCTGAAGTCAAGCCGACATACGCGATAGAAGGAGCCCTTAAACGGCCGGTCTCTTCTACGCATGAACGCACACCTCTTAAAGATGGAAAATTTCTACGCTCGTCTTCCTTCCAGAATTCGCCGTTCTCATCCAGTTGCATAAGTCATGCGAAGCGTATATCGATGAATCTCAACGCAAGGCACCCCTAGAACGTCATCAGAAGGATGGAGACAATAGATCTAGCCACTAACCATGGCGGCCCTTCCCCCACAAAAAAGAAGGAGAACAAGAGATTTAAAAACACCAATAAAGTGTCAGACGGGAGTGGAAGCACAGAGAGTCGGTAAAGGAGAATCGGACAGATGTTCGAGGCACATACTTCCGCCCTCCCTTTCAAGGAAAGATTCCTCCGGGACCACAGACGAACTGCGACCTCGGCCTTCTACCGCACCTCCGACCAATACATTTCCAACAGGAGGTCGGGATCGAACCAGACACCGAGTATCTTGACCGACACTTCCGTCCAGAGGGAAGGTCCAGGAAGAGAAACTCCTTTCTACAAACCCAACCGCTAGTCAATAGACTTATCGCGGTTGATCTTGGCCGCTGTCACAATTTCATAGCCTTTGATTTCTCTGCTGACTTCGTTAATTTCAGCAGTGCTCAGCACAAGAACCGAAACGTCATGAGCATAGGCGGAGTACCTGGCCGAGGTGGTAGCACCAGGTAAGGAAATTCCGTGAAGGACCGGATTCGTCTTCAACTTACGCAGGAAAGTTTCCCATGCAAGAACGTACAGCAATGGAGACAGCTGACATCCTTGACGAATGGAGCGAGAAAAAAATGAAAGGTATCGATCTTACTCGATTCACGTCTAACAGCGCACCGGGGGACGCATACAGCAGTCGGATCCAAGTGCGAAAGTCCGGCCTGAAAGCGGCGGCCTGAAACCGTCGGCCGAAAAAACAGCCTCACAAATTCCCAGGTCTGTAGTCACAGTTCGCTTGTCCGGCAATGTGATGCTCGCGATATGCTGACTAGATGGCCTACGAGCTTTCTCTGCACGCAATGAAGCGGCAATATTCGAAGCCTCGCAAGACATTCTTTTTAGCCTACCCCTAACTACTAGAGCTTGATCCTTCTTGATAAAACAAGGAGGCCAGCTTCGCCTTAGCTAAAACTACGTCCCCACTATCACGGGATTTGATCACCCGATCTACTTTTTTCTCACAAGACTTTTACGATGCTAACCCTGCTAAATTGAATCAGCGACTAAAATCAGCAGCAAAAGACCTAAGCTTGGATTTCAGAGAATCCCACCACTTATTCACAACCACAGCCCACGACAATTCCCGCTGTAGCATTAGTAGAAGCTGGTCCCGGAAATCTTTCTCACCAAATAATGATGCGTTCAATTTCAAGGTACCCAGACATCTTAACCTTCGGCTTATCTAAGCCTAAGGTTAAGATGTCTGGGTAACTTGTCCGAACCCGGACAAACCTATGATCCGAGTAAACTATAAAATGGAAACATTCTAAGAGCCCTACGTCGACTGTCTTAACTAGAACTCGGTCGATGTAGCTTGCGCTCACCACCGAATCCGAGCTGCCCCCCCCCCCCTAGTCCAAGTCCATGCTACCTCCCGGGGGTGCTCATTCCGATACTTATCGACAAGATCAAACTCGTCAATAAAGTCCCAAAACGACTTAACATCCGTGTTGTTAGTAACCGATTTTTGCCCTATATGATCTATATCGGGATCAAGGACGAAATTCCAATCATCCGCTAGAACTACCTAACGTGATGTCATCAAAAACGGCTCGATCTGCCAAAATAAATCAGACCGCTGTGTTTTGTTATTGGGCGCATAAAGAGACGAAGAGCCTTATCCTTTATGGTAACATCCAGCACGCAAAGCCTGCTCGCCGGATCCGCGAAGACAAGAGCACGCACCGCATCCAGAGACTTGCTCACCAGCCAGGAAATACCTCACGAGCGTCCATCAAAACATGCTGAATAGAGGACGAAGCCCTTAGATAGAATGTCCTCACGGTCACGGTCTCCTGCACACACACACACACACACACACACACACACACACACACACACACACACACATATATATATATATATATATATATATATATATATATATATATATAAAAAGAAAGTACAGTAAGATATATAATCCGGTGTTTAAAAAAAAAAATCCAGACGACATGCATTTAACGGATGTCAGATTTCATTGAAGAATATAACCCTACCCACTACCAAAACGTAGCTAATAACGGATACATCAAAATATAGACATATAGAACACGCAAACACCCCTGTCTAGTAGAAGTGAATTAATCTGTAACCTTGGAAACGTGAATTATGATTTTACCTGTGTCTTTAAAACCCAGTAATTTTAAAAGTTACTCCAAAATTCGCTTGAGGATGAAATGGAACTAATGTCTTTAATTTAATTACAAAATTAAATTCGGACCTTCCATTTTTGAAACATGGTTAGAACTGTGTAGCGGAAAAACCATATTTTAAATCAATTAATTTATATATATATATATATATCATAGAATTTTGGAGATTTGGGCAAATCATTATAGTAATTCATCGAGTCTAGAAGAAACCTCAACAGACTGCAGAAAGCACTGGACGGCCGTTTCGTTCTATTTTGGGACTCATCAGCATAAAAAGTTCTTTAAAAGAAACTTTATTAAAGAAAATCGTAATTGATTGTAGCTCAGAACGTTCCGGATTTAACGATTATTCCCTCTTCCTATAGTGACGTACGTTCGAATCCTGCCAAAGCACATATATAGTGAGTTAAGTGACAAATTTGTATTTGTTGTGCATTAAAAAAGAGTAAATAATTATATATGGTTAAATAAATTGAGACATGGTTTTTTATTATTAAATTTTCCACTCGTCAAAATCTCCTCCTTTAGCCTTGATTACTGCAGCACAAATTTTTGGCATGAGTGTCAAAATTTTCTCAAAGTATAAGATTGATAATTGATTCTATTCTTTTTTTAATGACACTAAGAACTCTTTTTCATTTTTTGTCAAGTTAATTCCTAATTCTTGGAGTGCTTTCAGACTTCTTTCTGAACTCTAGTGTGTGTATATATATATATATATATATATATATATATATATATATATATATATATATATATATATATATATATATATAACGGTAAGACAGATGTTGGCCAGATAAATCAGACCAGAAAATCTTTATATTAAAAAGTGCTCGTCCCTGGGCAGAACGCTTTTGAGACCATCAAACAAGAGCTTGTCTGATGTTCATCAAAATCGTGAAACCCAAGTTCATATATATATATATATATATATATATATATATATATATATATATATATATATATATATATATATTCTATCCAACCATATATGTTAGCTCTATCTCTGATATTGAGCGCTTTCTAATAAGTACCGCGCATATAATATATAAATAATTATACATATATATATATTTATTTATATTTATATACACACACTTTTCACACACACACACACACACACACACACACACACACACACACACACACACATATATATATATATATATATATTTATAAACATAGAATTCGTATAGACGGAATAAAATTCCAATAATTAAAAATGCTATTCTTAAAAGAGTGCTCAATACAGAGTAGAGCAAATAGTATTTATTACAAAATTATAAGATAAACATGTTATAATATGACTACAAAAATAGCCATTTTGTTTCAACACTTATGGTGTCTTATCAAGTGATGGTGTTTATTGCAGAATAAAGAGTTTTAAAAAGTTCAAAATTAACCAAACTCTCCTCAATAGGGCAAACGTAAGCTACAATGACCAATCAAAATACAAGTATATGAAATTCAAAAAACTTGACAACGTTCCTTAGATAGAATTTATTAAAGCCTTAATATCAATGTTAGACTAAATTAGAAATCATTCCAATTGATTAATTTTCAATTTCAATTTTTCAATTTTCAATTTTTCAATTTTATTTAAAAAATAAAAATTACAAATTTTCGAAGATACACCGCTCGCCAGGGCAAAATCAATCTAATGAACTCATTATCAGATATTGCGTTATTTATAAAATCTGCTCACTTTTAAACGCGTCAAATTCCAGTAATTTACTAGCAAACGCGTTTTGCTATGCGTTAATGGCCTTTGTTATTATTATTATTATTATTATTATTATTATTATTATCATCATTTATCATTTTTATATGTAGAATACTAAGCTTTTTTTAAAAATACAATGTCCGTTCAAGTCGTAGGCGATCATGACTCTCTACAGATTCCTATTTGTTTATCATTTGGGAATTGCCATGACTTCTGGTGAAAGAAAATTCAGTGATTTTCTCCTTGTCTTAGTCTAGACTATTTCCCATCGAAAGCTAGAGATCCGAAGGTTTAACCCATACATGGGGAGATGGTAGGAAAGACTAAATAGATTCATGTCTCTTCTAAGGTTATTAGTGAAAACTGATGGCAACAAAGTTAATGCTTATTGTTAGAGAACAGGTTTTCGAAAAAGGAAGGATTGCGATTATGTGAACAAAATCTGAATCTCTATGAAGAGTTTTAGAATGAATTCGTCAAGGCTTAACACAGCTGTGTTCTCAGTTACGAAATGTTTTTTTGCACTTCTCACTGAAATTCCCTTATATCTCTACCCACACTAAATATTTAAATTGCTGCCCATGTTCGGAATCACAGTACTAAACGATTATGAAAAAGTACTGTTCTCTGAAAGTAAATGGACACCTTTTGAAATGCTTTAAAAAGAACAATAAACATCATGAAAAAAAAAACAACACTTTCTCATTTTTAGTTTCAGTCTTTCGTTACACTGTCCAAAGCAACTAAATGAATCTAGTGGCGCCATCTTAAAACGCTGAGAAAACCTTCACCACAGGAAGTTGACATTTCCAACAAGGGAGAATAAAATAAAAGCTGACAAATTTTAAGTCACGTCATATAAATGCTTGGCTTTACAGTAAAAAGAGAACGAGGCGAGAAAATGATTTAAGGATAACTGTCTTGAATTTGGCAACATAAATTCTTCGTCTCATAATCACCAAATACCATCTTTGCACAGACAGTCTTGCAACAGACAGAATCCAAAGTGTAGAATACAGATTAATTCATAGACATCTGTTAATGACAGCTACTTCGAATTAAATGGAATACGAAATTTAGCATTCGCGATACAAGGGGAGATAATTATTGATGTAAAAATTGAAAAAATATATTAATATTAAACCATATTAAAAATATTTTAATATAGTTTAATGATATTTCTTGAAATAATCTTAAAAATCTCGCAGTATTTATAAGCGTATGCTGATATGAAATCCGTTATGAACAAAGTGCGGATGTATTGAAAATAATCAAATGTAATACATTTATTTTTAAAACGTTAGATTTCAATATTTTGGTTTTATCTTTTGCTGCTAGAATTATTTATGCTTATTACATATGGATATACCAACCATTTGTTTATCAACTGTAGTAATTTTTGCACGTGAGACATTTTTTTATTCATTATCACGAATAATGTTAAAACAATGAAACAAGAATCTGCCATTTTGTCTGCAGAACAATATTATATTGAAATCGTCTGTTGGCAAAATAGCTGCACAACCTGGAATAATTAAATAACAATTTTAGTTTAGAACTTGAGATATAAAACTAACCTGATTGTTTCGTACAGAAAAAATAAATTGATTATTAGCAAGCTTAGTTTTTGCAGTGTTAACAAATATTAGACGTCAGTAAGAATCGAACGCAGAAATTCTGATTTGTGAAATTATATATATATATATATATATATATATATATATATATATATTGAATTTGTAGGTCTGATGAATTGGATCGTATTTACGATTCCAATGGAATAAATAATGATCATGGAATATTAGTGTTTAAGCCTTTTTATTATATATATATATATATATATATATATATATATATATATATATATATATATATATATATATATGTATATATATATATATATATATATATATATATATATATATATATATATATATATATATATATATATATATATATATATATAAGACTTGATTTACAGAACAAGAAAATCCATTATTTAACATTTAGGACCGTTTCGGCCAACTCTTTTTCAAAAGGTAATCGTTGTCGAAATAAAAAAAAAAAAAAACATAATCGAAGACGCAATAATATTAAATAACGAATGAGGAGGGAAAATTGGAACCTGATTAAAATAGATTTTAATTGTAAATAAATTAATGACTAAAAAATTGTGAAGTTCCAAAGGAGTATAAAATAGAAAAAAGTTTCTCACAATCCTCGTCCGATCAAATGTGAGGAACGAATAAAATGTTCCTTTTGTTTACTTAAGCTCGGCTGATGAAAGTGAATGAAACAGCCTCAAGGACTCGGAGACGGTGAATTGAGCGAGCCCGATGTAAGATGAAAAAAATGTGTCATCTAAATCGGCAAATTTTTTAGTCGTTAATTTATTTACAATTAATGCGTTTTCGATTGTTTCTTGTTTCGCTAACGATTATCTTTTGAAAAAGTTTTGGCCGAAATGGTCTTAAAGGTAAATAATGACGTCCATTTTATTTAAATTATATACCTATGTGTGTGTGTGTATGTGTATGTGTTATAGTACCGGAGAGAAATTAAGATGTAGCTTTTGAAATTAATCGTTAAAAGTAAAAGTATTTCAAATAACAAAGCCAATTTGAAAAATTAATGACTATTTTTTTTTTAAATGTATTTTAAAACATTTTTCTCTTTTATATTTAAAGCTGTGTTTTGTTAAGTTTAATTGCTGAATATTCAAGTTGGAAATCGATATGTACGTTCGATAGGTGATACTTTTCACAATCTTTCGTACAATTTATGTATTGATTGTGCGAAATCAATACAGTATTTATAATCAATTGATAAAAGTCGCTTATCGATAAAGTACTGAAATTGTGTGGCACATTAAAATCACCCGGGCTGAATGCGAGATATTTTATCAAATAAAGTATGCGTGATTTTTTTCTGTATCATTTTCAAAGTTGCTAACGGTCAAGTATTTGCGTTTATTTATCAGAAAGAAACAGCAAAATCGATTCTGTAGACTAATATTAAATTATATGGCATTTTCTTTGACAGATTTTGTGATTCAATAAGATTTTGGTCATTTTTTTTTTTGGCTCTACGCGACAATAGGTATAATCAATTAACTATCTTTGACAGATTTCATTTTAGTGATTGGAAAAAGTTCTGCCTATATTTTATGATCAACTAAATTGTGGTGTAGCAGTGTAAACTTTTCAAATGTTCGAATTCGCTTTTTTCATTGTCTCTTCAATATGAAAGAATTTTAAAAGAATAACATAAAGAAAGAAAATCAAAAGAAATTGTTATAAATGAATTAAAAGGATTTTATGAAAATGGTAAAAATTCATGACCAATGCATTTATTGGTCTTTTTGTTTATATTCTTTTATTGATCATCTGAAAAAATCGTTCGCTTTGTAGATATTTATTCAGTCCAGTTTATAACAAAATTTGCTATGGCAAAGACAGCCAATGATGATTTCAATCACGAACAATGGCTTTCGAGATTAATATAATAATCATAAATCTACAGTGGGATCTTCCATCACTTATGAAAATTTCTTGGCACCACCCACTTTTCAAAATCTTACCAAACATCATTTTTTTTTTTTTTTTTTTGGTCAGGCTGAGAAATTTTCAAAAATTTTTCATAAAACCACACGAGTGAGTTAATAGAATTTTCGTGCCAATACAGATGCGAGGAATTTTCCCTGTTGAAATGTATTCAAATAGTTATAAAAATCCAAAGAACGAAAATAAAATCTGTTCAGTATAGAATAGTTATTTGGATAAGAAATAAAAATATTGTACGGAGTGCTGTGTACTGAACAGTTTTTGGCTCGACCCACTCCCCAACTTCTGGCCAAGTGACTAAACATTTTATTTTGAAGTTTTTGTTTTTTAAAATTTTCTTCAGGGCTTCCTTGTCGGGTTGATAACTTTTCAGCATCTGCTTAAATAAGAAGAAAAATGAATGAAACTAATGAATTAGAGACTAGGTTTGGCATGTCAAGGCCATTAAAAGCGGTGAATTTCATTTCTCAATAATTTAAATTCTATATGGAAAAAAATTAAAATGATGCGTATAGAATTTCGTTATTTACAGGAAATCATTTTTAGTTGTGTTTTTTTTCTCTTCATCTCATGAAAGAATCGAAAAATGACATTGTAAGAAATCAGAAAATGTGACACGTCGTGTCATATAAAATCTAAGTGATGTAACTGATGACATTCTAGGGTGTATTCAACTAAATAATCGCAAGTCGATTGAGAAAAAAACAAAAACACGACTGAGCAAGAACTGTGTAACGGAACAAGCATTACAGAGATAGATAGATAATGAACAGACCGATATATATATATATATATATATATATATATATATATATATATATATATATATATATATATATATATGAATTTAGGCAGTAATCCCTCTTTCATACATATTTCATTGAACACGACAGACAAGGTGCTTTTATTTAGTTTTTTTATACAATTTCTCATGCGATCTAATTTTTTTTTTCTTTTCAGATGATAAATTATATAAAAACTGAACGGATGTTCTTTTTATCCGAGCGGTTTCGGCTATACATTTAACCATTTTCAAGGATTGAATATTTTAAGTGTTAAATAAGAAATAGTTTTTTGCATGTATGTTCTATAAAATGTTTTCATTTTTCAAAATACGGTCAAAATATTATGTCCATGTTCAAAGTTAATATTATTAAGTGTTGGTTTGTTTGTTTTTATTAATAAGGCTTCTATTATTTTTAGCCTTTTTTTGCATGTAGATGATGCTATTATATTAGTGTTGTCAACTAGATTTTATATAATTTATCATCTGAAGAGAAAAAATTATTAGATCGCATGAGAAATTGTATAAAAAACTAAATAAAAGTACCTTGTATGTCGTATTCATTGAAATGTGCATATATATGTGTGTGTGTGTGTGTGTGTGTATGTATATTATATATATATATATATATATATATATGAGAGAGAGAGAGAGAGAGAGAGAAAAGTATACTTCGATAGATAGATAGATAGATAGATAGATAGATAGATAGATAGATAGATAACAGACCCATATAGATAGATAGAAAGATAGATAAATAACGAACTGGCCGACATAGATAGATAGAAAGGGAGATAGATAGATAACGAACAGGCCGACATAGATAGATAGATAGATAGATAGATAGATAGATAGTGAGAAAGAGAGAGAGAGAGAGAGAGAAGAGGGAAGAGGGAGAAGAGTGAGAGAGATTTTAGATGAATTGCTTTTCGTCTTTAGTAGTTTTAAGATTACTGATAATTGAATCATTTATATAAAGTAAAATAAATACATGAATAGTCACTAAAATTGTATTAAAGAAAATGTTTTTGTTTGCTTTTCATGCTCATTCGTTGGTAACCAGTGAACTATTAACGGTTTTATAAGATCTTAATTGCTTGAGTAAAGAAGCAATTAAAATTTTGGCTAAATTTCATTCACTTTGGGTTATGAATGAAGCCGAAACCGACAATTGTAGTTTGGCAATCCTGAATTGGTAAGAAGATTATATTTGAAGTGTTGAGCATTTTGTGTGTTAACCACTGCATTAAAGGTTCTAGAAACTGATTTTAAATTTGGAACAAAGGTTAAAGCGAAGCTTTTTAAACATTGGTCAGAATGTTATCCTTTTGTATTTTTCATTTTATTTGCGCGAGTAAAGATCTTTATTATTAGTAAAATATTATTAGAAAAATATTATTAGAAAAATATTATTAGAAAAAATATTATTAGAAAAATATTATTAGAAAAAATATTATTAGAAAAATATTATTAGAAAAAATATTATTAGAAAAATATTATTAGAAAAAATATTATTAGGTTGGTGCAAAAATAATGACGTAATAATGTCGTTTTTTGACGTATTTTTAACGTCAAAAAACGACATTATTACGTCATTATTTTTGCATCAACCTAATATTAGAAAAATATTATAAAAAATATAATTAGAAAAATTTATTAGAAAAAATATTATTAGAGAAATATTATTAGAAAATATTATGAGAAAAAATATTATTAGAAAAATATTATTAGAAAAATATTATTAGAAAAATATTATGAGAAAAAATATTATTAGAAAAAACATGCAAATTACAAACTGGAGATATCCAAATATAACGATTTAGATATCTGTGAAATGTTTTAATTGAGGACGAAGAGTGTGACAGAGAAATCTGAGGGCCCATTGGAATAGCGAAAGAAGCCTTCCAAAAGCTAAGCAAAGTATTAAGAAACGGGAAAATGTCGTTAGAAACAAAGAAAAAACAACTGAACTGTTACGTAATATAAGTAATCCTATATAGTAGGGAATGCTGGATAATCTCATCACAGATAAAGAAGAAACTTAAAGCAACAGAAATATAGTTCTACAGAAGGATGCTGAGAATACCATGAACAGAACATAAGCAACGTCGAAGTTTTATAGAAAATGAAAACAAAAAAGACACTTATACTTAAATTAGAAAAAGACAGTTGAAAATTCTGGGTCACATAATGAGTAAAGAGGGCTTGGAAAATGCTGTGGTGTCCTCCCTTTAAAGAGTCTATGTTGAACTCTTCTGTCTACTATAAGATTAGTAGGAGAGAAGACCTTGGGGGAACAGTCAAATAGATTCAACGCTGGGTCAACCGACACACACTCACTAGCCGTGTAATAATCTACTGCTGTACTTACTGTTTAATATATGATATATCTGCAACATTTGTTTTAGATGTTGTGACCAAGTAAATGGTTAAAGAAATAACAAAACAAGTGTTGCAGATACATCATATATTAAACAGTAAGTACAACAGATAAGTATTACACGACTACTGAGTGTGTGTCGGTTGACCCATCGTTCAATCTATTCGACTGTTATATTTAACAGCCCCCACGAGGATGTATGTGGCACAAGGCCGAGTTTACCGTCGGTTTTCGAGCCCGTAGGCTCGGCCAAAATATTCCCTTATTAGTCACATAAACGAGCTCAGGACCTGTCTACCTCCCCGGACGAAACTTTGCCCTGCGGCAAAGACTCGTCCAGGTTCCTCTCGGTTACGAATAGTCTAGTCGACTTAATATTTAACAGCACCCTCCCACGACGGATGTATGTGGCACAAGGCCGAGTTTACCGTGTGTTTTCCGATCTCGTAGCCTGGACCAAAAATATACCCTCAGGAGCCGCATAAACGGTTTCAGGGTCTGTCTACCTCCCCGGACGAAACTTTGTCCTGCGGCAAAGACTCGTCCGGGTACCTTTCTGCTGAGGCATAGAGTTTGACAGTAGAACAATCTGGTCGAATGTTCCCCCAAGGCCTTCTCTTCTACTAATCTTATAGTAGGCGGAAGAGTCCAACATAGACTTTTTAGAGGGAGGACACCACAACAGAAATGTTGATACACACAGGTATCAAAAAGCAAGAGAGACAGAGAAAAACAATGCGTAAGCTACATAGCAAGCTTGAGTAAATCGATGGCAGGATGGGATTAGGAGAGATAATAAAAAGAAAATTTATTAAGTGCTACAAAGGATATGAATGTGTGGGGAGCCATGATCGCCAACGTCCTGAAGGGACACGGCACGTAGAAGAACATGACTACAATTGTCAAGTCGTTCATTTTTTGCCAAAATAATCTATTTGAACAATAATTACTTTCAAACAACACTTATTGTAACTCAAATACAAAAGTACAAAATTCGACTTATTATTATTTCAATTTCTTATTAATAATAACATGGCTATTATAATTATCATCATTTTTATTTCTTATTTATGTATGAAATAACAACTTTGATTAAGATCTCTAGCTTTTCCGGACAACTCTGATTTCGAAACCATATAGAAGACAATGGACAACCACTCCACCATGCAATAGATAAATCATAAAGAAATCTGTTAAGCGTCATGATCGTCTACGTCTTTATATAGATATAGCGCCAAATAGATAGATCTCCATTCGTCATTTGACAGAGAGACTGACAACATTCAAGTACGGCTTGAGCAGACAAATCGATGTCCCAAGTATGGCACAAGGCCAAATTAAAGTAGGAAAACTTGGACTCGTCCTTGTCATGATAGGCGTCATGGTGATTAGCGTGTAACTTTTAATTCTTTCCCAACATCCTTGCTGATAAGATATTTGGCTGTATTTCAAGTCATGGGGAGACCATCGAATGCTTTATCAGCGTAAATCCCCGAAGGTATGTTTGTTTGCAACTCGACCAATTCACAAGTACAAGACGTTGTTCTTGAGACTAAATAACTCTTCTTAACGAGAATCAAAACCACAAATGTTTTGTCTATATTTCTGAGATGAGGTATTGTAATTATTTACACTATTTACATTGTTCGGACTGTTCTCCTCATCTTCGTTGCCATATTCACGACGTTTCGGCCGTTGTACTTGACTACTGCAGTGGTGAACAAAAACTTGGAGAGTTGAGTTAAAAGGAGATAACTGAGAGATCCGGAAGAGGCATGACACGTGGAACTAGAACAATCTACCCCGGTGGACAAAATAAAGGGCTCAGTTTGAAATTACAATCACCTGAAGAATGCCGGATCGTACAACGGCCGAAATGTCGTGAATATGGCAAAAAGATGAGGATAACAGTCCGAACAATATAAATAGTGTAAATAATTACAAATATTTTGACTATGATTTGCATCATTCTCTCTCTTAAGCATATTTCTTATTTGCGACATTATATGAAATCTTTATTCGTACGAATAAAAATAATATAACAATTCAAGTTATTTCAACTCCATTGTGAATTTATTTGAGAAAAATTAGGACGGGACATCTTCCAATATACAAATATTAAATTAAATCAGCAATTAACATTCCAATAAGCAATTATTTAAACTCTAAAATTTATCATTTACTAAATTGCGATGCGCCAACTCTAGAATAATAGTTATTGTTATCCTCCTGAATTTCATTTAGATGTATGTCTGCCGCCATGTTGAATATTAGATCCTTTCGTCTAAATATATAATAAAGCATGAAACGGTTTCTTAGTTTCGTTTTATGTAAACATTAATATTTTTAGTAAAAGTGCTGGCCTGTGATCCAAAATATGCTTGGCATTTTAATAATTGCGAGTTAGATCAGACTAATTTCTTTGCTTTGGTTGTTTTATCCCATCGAGTCAATTGGAAGGACATAGATTTAGCACAGAGATCAGAAGACTATTCTAACATCAAAAAGCAGCGGACACTGGATATGACGTACATACGAGGAGAGATGCGACCCCTCTTCTCAATGCAGTTTCTACATGATATAACACAATAGACAGTCGAGGAAGGCCATAGAGTACACAACCTAAATCTGATAATAAAAAAGCAACAAAAACAACGAAAACACATACAAAATTCTAACAGTGTAATGTTTTTAAATTAATCGTTTTAGGGTGGAAAAAAGTTTTATTTTAACTAGTCCTGAACATAATACATCAAAGATAAAATACAGAGATGCTTTAATTGAAAAGAATAACTTGAAAGCAAATGGTGTTAGAAAATGTACTTCAAAATAATTCCTTAAATTACTTGGATTATTATCCTTATCTTTGTTATATATATTATTTCTTTTGCCTTTCACAGTTGCGATACAAAAGGTTTAATGGGTGCAGCACAAGAAAAAGCAACCAATTCCTCAGGCGAAACGTGAAAAAAACAGATAAGGACGATTTTTGAAATATATAATATATATATATATAGATGGCCATTCGCATTCGAGGATACCCGTCTGCCAGGGCTAGCCAATCCCTATTGCAGACGCTTGCTCAAGCACATTTTCAGCACCCACAGAGCCCACTTGTGGTTTATACTGCAACTATGCTGAGCACACATTACAGTTTCTGGGGAAAGAGCGTGTCATCTAGTGTGATCAACAATTTGAACAAGGCCCACACACTCAAGACCTCGGCTACGATGACTTGTGACTTCGTGCTAGCACAGCTATTGACTAGGGTCAACCCAAAGGTGCCGCACGCTGGGATCGACCCCCTCCAGTCCGATAACATCGGGAAGTCTCTTTCCTGACAAATCGACCATGGTGAGATTCGAATTACGACTGAGTAGTGAGTTCGATTCTCGTTGGGTGTCCCATACTTTCGGCCTTGTGCCACATCTAAACTACACTTGGAAAATCAGTATACATAGATTATACATGTGTGTTTGAGTGAATGCACGTATATTTATATATGCATCTATCATTCATTCTTTTTCTCCTGCCGTTTCTAAATACAGCACACACATCTATCTGCCTTACATTATTCGGACTATTGTCCTCATCTTTGTCGCAATATTTATTACAACGTTTCGGCCGTTGTACACCCCGGCCTTCTTCAGATGGTTGGAATGTCGAACTAAACCCTTTATTTCACTCACTGGGGTAGACTGTTCTAGTTCCACGTGCTATGTTTAAAAAATAAAGGATTCAGTTCGACATTCCAACCACCTGAAGAAGGCCGGAGTGGACAACGGCCAAAACGTTGTAATAAATATGGCGACAAAGATGAGGAAAATCGTCCGAATAATGTAAGTAAGGTACATAATACTTAATCTCAGAAATATAAACGCATCTATCTGCATTTTCCTTTTTTTTTTTCTATCATTCTCTCCTATAATTTATGTGAACAAGAGGCTAACTTTAATGGCTATAGTTTGATAATAAATAGTCAAAGCTATCGGTGTCCACGCTTGAGTTCGACTAAAATACTGCAAGTTGCAAACATGCTATTGCATCTGAGAAAGGAAATCCATTCTTTTCAAAAATGTCATCGTCTGTTGAAGCCTAGCGAGAATAATAAATGCTAAGTTGGGTCAGTCCTTTAATTTCGTCAACCGAGAATCAATCCAGTGCAACGAACAATCTTCGATAAAGTGTTGAAGTTTTCAATAAACGCAATTCATTTAGGAATCTCTCTCTCATTAGGAATTTGTTTTTGGAAACACTGTCAACTTTACCCTATTATTTTACATTGTTAAAAAAGACACGTTGCAAATGAGCTTTTAATTTTCTCTGCAACTTGAATAAGGGGAAAATACATTTATCAAAGCCTTGGGGATTGAGTGGCTTGCAAGAACAAGTGTTGCTGAATATTTAACACATTGAATTCAGTCACATCTAACTTCTGTTATTGATACAATGAAGAACCGTTGCCATACATACAACATCCGATAAAAATAAAACTTGCTTTTTAATTAGTAAGCTTTGAAACAACAAGTTATTGTTCATTTCTTTTGCTTTCTTTAATTTCCTATCAAACAAAGTTCAGGTAAAAAAAAAACGCTAGAATAAAGGAAGATCATGTCAGTATTTCTTTCAAAGGAACATACGTTCGCAAATAAGGAAATTATCATCATGAAAGAAATCTTTAAACCGGGATATAGGAATAAATCAGTGTTTTTAGAATGTCAAGGTAAATTCTGTGTATCCATTGCTATTTACATAAATATAATCGTATTTCCGAACTCCTTACTCAGTTCGATGGATGCTTATTTTCTCATTGCAAACATATCGATTTAGAATGTTCATTTTAAAAGTAGACAAGTCTTCAAATTTAACAACCCCTTCGTATATTCTACAACTATGATTTATATTTCATATTTTTATTCATTATTTTTTCTAATTTTATAATATTTCTCAGTTTTTTTGTGTGTTTTGTTTTTCATCCTCATCTTTGTCGCCATATTTATTACAACTTTTCGGCCGTTGTACGCTCCGGCCTTCTTCAGGTGGTTGGAATGTTCATCTGAACTCTTTATTTCGCTCACTGGGGTAAACTGTTCTAGTTCCACGTGCCATGTCTAATGGATGTCAGTTATCAGTTATCTCCTGTTAATTCCCCTCTCCAAGTTCTCTCTCAAGGACACATGGCACAGTGGATAAAGCCAAAGAGTTGTAATAAATATGGCGACAAAGATGAGGACAATAGTCCGAATAATGTAAATAGTGTACATAATACCTCATCTTAGAAATATAGACAGATATTGTTTTGTTTTACGGCATATCAACCTCAATGGGTTATTCGATGCCAACAAGATTTTTATTGCTAGTAATATTTTTTTTCAAAAATGTATTGTTTGTAATTATTTTTCCTTCAAAAATTTAGTGTTGGTAATAATTTTTTACAAAGTATTTCAGGTATTAAAACCCATTTTTACACTTTCATAGTATTTTGACCCCAGTTTAGGGATTAACTATTTGCCCATAGCTGGAACCCTAACAGGTGCTACCACCCGGGTCAGATTGGACCAAGGAATACCAGCAATTAAGAGGTGGCTCCACGCTCCTGAAGCCTGCTGATCAAAGACCTTGCTGCTAGACGTAGTTTATCGTCTTACCCAGGGCGGAATATTTCTCAGACAGAACAATTCAGTTTTTTCTAAACTAGATAACTTCAAAAAAAGAAGATACAAAAGATATTTATTTAAAAAAATCTTTCTTGAAGCTTTTATTTTATTTTTATTTTTAATCTAATAGATTAAACTTAATATTTCCGATAAGCGAAACACTTTTTTGTATTCCAAACATAATTTAAATTAATTTTCTTGGACTGATTTTTTCTGATTACCAGTATATCGATAAATTCGTCCATATTGACAAATCTGTCAACACAACATAATTCTCTTGATTAAAAATCTAACAAAAATAATAGTTGTAGTAAGCTTCTGGAAAGTTATTTGACAAAAATAGCTTATTTAAAGTTTAATTAATTTGAATGGAAGTAAATATAACCTCCTTTTAGTTTAAAAAATCACAGAAAAGTATATAAATCTGTCAACACCTCATAAAAACATCCACTTCCATGTTAAAACACAGAGGTGGGTGTTTTTATGAGGTGTTGACAATATTTGCGGACTGCCTGATGTTTGGGAAATTTATCGAAGGAACAGATAATTGTTATAAAATTACACGACGAACAACGCCTCATATATATATATATATATATATATATATATATATATATATATATATATATATATATATGCGTGTGTGTGTGCGTGTACATTTTTTTAACTACCCAGTAACCTTGCAAATTTTAAGCATTCTAATATTTCATTGTATCTAAGTTACTTTGGTTTTATAGACTTACGAAGACGCTTTGAGGAAATATAGGAAAACTACCAATAAATTTTAATTATCGCTTTTATTTTCTAATAATGTCGTCTATGGACATCAGCATTTAGAAAAAAATTGTTTTAAAATATTCGGGGTCTCTGAGTTGCAGTAAGCTTCTCCATGTAGGATTAGTAAATATAGGTTTTACTTATCACCTAACCGGTACAAATTAATACAGAAATTTAAAAGATTTAAGCCTTGTAAATTTTTTAATAAAAATTTAAAAAATATGAAAATAATTATTGTAAAAATTCATTATTCATCCAATTTTTTCTGACAATAATGTCCATAATATATTTTATTCATAAAAACAACCAACATCTTTTTTAATAAAATAATGTCTTGGCATTTTTTAATAAAATAATGTCTTGGCATTTCTTATTTTACGATTCAGAGCAGATTTTCGGTAACTGGGGCCCCTTTATTACAAAATTAAATTAATTTAATTCATTTGTGAAGAAATCCTGAATGTTTCATTAAAATCTGACTATTATTTGATTTGTGGAAGAATTTTGAAATCAATGTGTTTTTCACTGCAAAGAAGACAAGAAAAAATAGGATTTTGTAAGTTCTAAAAAGTATCAAAAACATAATTTAATAATCAAAACATCCTTTGGCTTTTCCTCTTAATAAAGATTTTGACGATAACACTTTGATTTTATTAAGTTTGAGTATTTTTTTCATCATAGTATAATCATCTTTTTAGCGAATTTGTAGAGGTAGCTATATATATATAATATATATATATATATATATATATATATATATATATATATATATATATATATACGTGTACACCGAAGTGAACACCCAGCGGCCACAGTCTGTTTCATGCTTGAAGTAGACTATAG
Organism: Acanthosepion lycidas; assembly: GCA_963932145.1. Taxonomy (NCBI): domain Eukaryota; kingdom Metazoa; phylum Mollusca; class Cephalopoda; order Sepiida; family Sepiidae; genus Acanthosepion; species Acanthosepion lycidas. The sequence continues at coordinate 3,017,570 of OZ010572.1, read as the reverse complement.
CCATTCGGTGTTCAACTCAGTTTACATTTTTATATTTCCATACACTTTATACCTGATATTGAACACTTTCCCCCATAAATATAGCATACCTTAAAACTATATATTTATCGTATATATATATATATATATATATATATATATATATATATATATATATATATATATATATATAAAGTAGAGTAGGTAACCTGGTCAATAAAAAAAGTCAAAAGTGTACCGATGAAATGAGTACGAAAATCCTTTATTAATATTAACCAAGTGACAAAAATGAAGCACGGAGATTGAGATTCCGAGTTTGGAATTTTCGAACCCACCTGTGTTCTTCCTCAGTGGACGCGAGAAATAAACAGAGGAACGGTAGAGACTATCCAGCATTAGTTTTTTTTTTTTTTTTGGTTGGGTAGATTCCGTTTGTATTTTGGAATTATTAGAAAAAATCCGTTACCTGTTTGATCCTCGTTGTGCGAAAATAACATCTGATTTAAAAATTGTGATGGGTGCTGTGTGGCAGGGGAGTGAGATGTTGAACATAGAGGAAATAGGGCTGTAGGGACAGGGGTGGGGGCGGTATTAGCGTCGAAAGATTTTGTTTTTGTGAGTTAGGATCAGTGTGGGAACATAGCGAGAGTGTCAATAAAAGTGAAAGAGAAAATGAAAGAGAAAAAAAAGAAAAAAGAGAGAGAGAGAGGAAAGAAATAGAACAAAAAGGGGGATAAAGAATATATATATATATATATATATATATATATATATATATATATATATATGCTTCCTTTACTTGATAATTGTGGTCTAGCTAATGACACAATTCTATCATAATGTTTAAAAAAGTTCTGGAGGGTTCATTTTAGTGCAATGAACCTTAATATATTCCTTGAAGAAGTGCAGAACACAAGAACCTGAAAGGGAAAAATGTCATTCGAGGAAATACACTGCTGGGTCCCATCATTAAATATAACATTGTGAATTTGATAGGGATTCATTAAAGGTTGTCAAATACGTTCAGTAAGGAAACAGACGAAACTGAATTGGATAATTTCGTCGGCCCACCCGCCATTTTTGTCTGATATTCAGGCCTTTGTATAAAAGCTTCAAAGTGTCGAACATTAAGCGGCCCTTCCGTCGCCAACAAAACGAACGAAATATATCTGTGTTGCTGAAATGAGTTAACCGAATCTGGCCAGTATTTGGTAATTGGTTGGCCTATTACGAAAGGTGACTATTGTTACTACAGACAACTATCATTTATAGAGTTGACAAATTAAGGATATTTATCAGAAAGGTCAAACGTAAAAATCTACGTGGCACGATTGATGGTGTTCCGTTTAATATGAAGAATACAGTCATTTTAGTAATTAATCTGACGACCAACTGTATTTGCTTTGAAATACAGTAAAAATGAATGAAGATAAAAACAAAATAAAGATTACACGTGGCAGAGAGAGATGGGGGGGGGGAGAAAGAAAGAAGAAAACAAAAAAAAGGAAAGAAGAGAAAAGAAAATGAACACAACACAAAGAGGGACAAAGTAACAAGGAATATTCCTTTGTCGAAATTCCCTAGAGAAATACGTCAACATAAACATTATATATTACGGAAAGGAAACATCTACAAAGCAGATAAGTAAATAATGCCCTAATCTCTGTTTAGCACGAAAGAGAGAGAGAGAGAGAAAGAGAGAGAATGAGTATGTGTGTGTGTGAGACAAAGACACAGACAGACTTAACCAGTCTCAACATTTATGGTAATGCTTGTCTTACTCGCCATAAAGTAATGTCTAGCAAATTCATAAACTAATTCATAAATAATAGATTCATTTCGCAGATAAATTTGCTCGTTAAGTGAGTGCTGTCCTCACTAGGTGACCTTCTACACTGTCCCTATGGTAGAGTAAAATTAGTAAATGTTAAAAGTCTCTGCTTATACATACATGATGGCCGCTACTTCGAGGTCGCTTATGACTATCGGAAGATATTATATATATATAGTTGTAGCCTCTGTCTGTCTGTTTGTTTGTCATCAAACTCCTCCTAGGATTTTGGAGATAGATCCCCCCAACCCTATACATTCTGAAAATACATTACCCAGGATACTCGGATAAGTATATTTCAGTTTGATCAAAGGGAATATCCGAGGGGCACGCCCCCACCTCCACTAAATTTGAACAAGGGAATGACTCCTATCCAAAATATAGGAGAAATCCAGAAGATGGAGGTCACATCGGCAAAATCATTGAGTAATATTTAAATGTATCATTTTTCTCCATAAATTATAACAATGATTTAAAATCAACCATCATTTCCTTACAAAAAATGTGTGACTCGGCTAGTATATATATATTTAACAATTTTATAATTTAAGTTATGTATAATAATTTGTCATCGATCTTGAATTAAAATTTCCACTAAAATTAGTCATGACAATTCATTAATAAATACTTTAAGTGCATTTTTGAAAACTGTTTAGTTACGCAATATGACCAGAGGTCTGGGGCTTATGACAACAGAGGAAAGAAATTTGTGACATCGTTGCTCGCAAAAATCAATTGAAAATGCAAAAATCCAAATTGAGACGGACATCTATGTATCGATAAGACAACCTTGCAACAAGATTTACGACATGGTAACTCTGGTTTTATGCGACATGTAGCAAATAAGATTTTACATGTGTGAATTTATAAAACAAACATTACTTTACATTGTATTTTTTGGCTGAAATGCACATTTGAATAGACTTATAAAAATACATACTTACCCTTTTGTGATCTGTATGGCTTGTTGTAGAATAAAAGTCATTTTATTAGAAAGGTTGAAAATGATTGATAAGTAACCTTGCATCTTTAGTCCACTATCGAAGATCAAGTGACTTGTAAGATTAGCTCGCTCACCGATGAACTAGTATAATTTTATACAATTTTGATTCATACTTTTTTTTTATATTCACTAGGTTTAATGTCAATTGGGATTAGGAGGATTGTATTGCGCCAATCTTCCAAGTGTGAAGGGTCAACTTGCTTAGAAAATCAGCATTTGAATTCTGACATATTTTGTGTGTGTGTGTGTCTTGAACTTGAGTGTTATTGCCACTGGCAGGAAATAGGCGGTTGTCGTATTATTTTGGTCAGGTTCGGCCGGAACAGAACAACATAAGTTTGTATTAACAAATACGAGATCTCCAGGAGAATTTCAGTAATAAACATTACGTGTTCATTTTGATTCTCAAAGCAACCTAACTCTTTCCACTGTCTCCCCACTCACCATGACCAAGAAAATTCGACGTCAATATAACAGTCGTGGGAAGGATGCAGAAAAACCCGGATTCTGGTAGAAATTATACAGCAGTTGCAATAAAAAAATGAAATATTGGAGAGAATTTTGATGGAAAAGTAGGCTTTATATTTATTTGAAGAAAATAAGTAATTGAATCGAAACATATTTTCTTTTATAGTTTTCACACAAATAATAATAACACTAATAAAAAGGGGTTCCATCGAATAAATATAATGAAACGTAATGGCCCTAAAGAAACAGTGAATCTCATTAGCAACTGACAAGAAGTAAGAAGTCGGTATCTTTCATGTTTTAATTATGTGAAGATCAATTGAACAAAAATTTATAAAATAAGCCTTTATCTTTTGAGATTCACAAAGTTTAAAGAATAAAGTTTGAAATGTCAGTGTGATTATCGCAGTGTGAATCGGAACATATTTCATTGTGGTTGTTTGATGATTCGAATGATGTTCTCTTGAAGAAGGAAGAAATGTCGTCATGAATGGCGTCTGATCAAATGAGATTCGGTTTTAATATTAGCCTGACTAATAAACTTGCTCTTACAACTACACAATGGTGGCGGTGCTTTGGGCCATTTTGGCCCTAATATAATTATAATGCAGAAAATAACCAAACGTATCTTTAAAATACTTGCTCTTAGAATGGTTTATTGGTTGTAACTTTAGATGCAAGCGATATGGAAACAAAAACCATTTGGAATTTGATCGAAAACAAAATTCTGTTTAGGGATTTTGTTCTCCAGAAAGAGAAAATAAAATTCGAACATAATTGGTGTGGCTATGAATTTTTCTCTAACCAATTGAAGACGAAGTTATAGACAACAGAACTAAAGAAACTAGTTCATCTGGGAATAGTTATTTACTTGGAATAAATCTCTAAACCTTACAGAGAAAATAAAGTAATTTATTAAAAATAAAATAAAATAAACAAATTATTGTAATAATTATTATTACTCACATTATACAACATTACAATAATTTGAATGGCAAATATAAATTAAAATTTTAAGACATTTTTATACACTCTTTTTTATAGATACAAATATTTAAGCAAATGCTCTGTTTATAATAAACAGTATTAACATTTATCGGCCTGAATGTCCGAGAAAATACGCGTCCTCTGACAGGAATCAAACCTGTATCCTATATGGAACACGTCATATAAAGACTGGTGTGCCTTAACCGATTGAGCCACGGAGGACCGTTCGGTTAGCAAGGTTAGCAATTTTACTGGTTTTTTAAACTACAATCTTCCATGATTCTCTCACGTACATTCATATCTGCTCAATGCGTATCCAAATGTAAACAAATGACGTCACACATGAAATACATTCTTTTTTATAGATAAAATCCACCTTGCTAACCGAAACGCTCCTCTGTGACGAAATCGGTAAAAGCACATGACGGTTTCGTATAGGATACAGGTTTGATTCCTGTCAGAGGACGCATATTTTTTATGACAATTTCTCGGACATTCAGCAAATGTTGTTAATACTGTTTATTATAAATAGAGAATTTACTTAGATATTTGTATCTATAAAAAGAATGTATAAACATAAAAATGTCTTTAAATAATTGTCGGATTTTGTCCTTTTCATAATATAAATTAAAATGTGTAATTGATAATATTGTTATTCATCATTTTGTATCATGAACTGCTTTTAAAAGGAAACCAACGTGTTTATGGATGGTCTAGTAAGTAAATATTTTTCCAGTCCGAAAACAAATGAAATTCATCAAAACTGGCTTAATGCAAATATATCCTGATTTAAAGTATGAAGATTTTACGATATTAATCGATATATATTTTATTTCTTTACATTAAAAGAGAAATTTATTCCATAAAATGCACTCTGAATACAAAATTAAAACAGCTGCAGTTTTTGTCAAAATATTAAGTATACTTTTTATTATACATTCCTACTTTTTCTTCGCATTTAATTCAAAACATGTAACTGCAACCAACCAACGGGCATTTATTTATTTACCATCAAGTCAAATTGCGCATTGCCTCTTCCCTTTTTTGCATATTTAAATTTATTTAAAAATGATGTCATAATGTATTACGAATGTTTATCCTTTTTCACACACAATAATTGGAATATAATATTCAAGTGATTGTTTACAGACGCGGATGGATATAAGAATGTTTATCGAAAACAAATACTGAATTTCCTATTAAAAATGCCATAAAAACAGAAAAACGGCGCTAGCTCAATGAACACCTTTGTCTTATTTGAGTGAAAATTGGCACTGAAATTGGGAGGAGGAGGGGTTCAAAGAATAACATGTTTCTAAATTGGTTGGGGTATTATGCATAGTTTATGCTGTATCTCGGGAACACACATACATACAAGATTAGAGTTTTAGTATTATATAGAAATATAATCTCCGTAAGCACTGACTTTTTCTCTTATAAATCACACACACACACACAAATATATATATATATATATATATATATATATATATATATATATATATATATATACACGCATATATATATATATATATATATATATATATATAAATTTTAAAATAAGTTATTCCAAAATCTGCGTGAAGATGAAACAGAACTAATGCTTTTAATTTAATATAATTGAATTTGAAGTTTTTGTTTTCTGCTTTTGAAACTTGGTAATTCCTGTGTAGCGATGAAACCATATTTTTAAATCAGTTAATTTATTATATATATATATATATATATATATATATATATATATATATATATATATATATGGTGAAAATAACCCCTGCAATGCTTCAAGATGTGTTTCGCAACGCTAACGATAGATTTGCAGGGATTCAGACGGAGCGCATGTTGAAAAATTTCAATAAAGTTTTGACGTAAGATTTATAAATCTATTTGTTGCGTATCATAATTAATTAATAAGCATAAAATTGTAAATTATTTCAAAATTTGCCCAATTTTAGAGTTGATTATGGAACACCCTTTATGATAAAAATATACTTTTAACGTATTCTATATTTATGGGTAAAAGTTCTCAATGTCAGAGATAGTGCGTATGCAAATATGAATATAAAAGTGGACATTGAGGTCAACACTGAGTAGCGAAAGTCTGTTTCATGCTTAAAATGCAGTCTTCAGGTGTAAATGCATACGATCTTCATTGGACAATCAGCTTAATGCGCCACATAAAGGAGTTTATCATTCAGATTCTGATGAATTGAGCTCGTAACAGTATTAGACCGGAAATAGGACAGTTCTGCACAGCCTTAACCGGGTATTGAACTCACATTCTTTGGGTCCTGTCACTGGATCTAACTAGTTAGATCCAGTGACAGGACCCAAAGAGTGTGATTTCAATACCTGGTTAAGAACTTGGAGATGGGAATTAACAGGAGATAACTGACAACTGACATCCTTAAACATGGCACGTGGAATTAGAACAGTCTACTCCAGTGAGCGAAATAAACGGTTCAGTTCGACATTCCAACCACCTGAAGAAGGCCGGAGCGTACAACGGCGGAAATGTTGTAATAAATATGGTGACAAGGGTGAGGACAATAATGTTGTAATGAATATGGCGACAAAGATGAGGACAATAGTCCGAATAATGTAAATAGTATATATATATAGACACAGAGAGAGTTGATATTTTGAGGAAATATAATGAGGAAAGATGACCTGGAGAATTTAGCATATCTCACAAGACATTAGAAGCAAGAAGAACAGAGGCAAATTGAGTAATCTACCTTGTTTAAATGGACAATTGAATAGTGAGTGGGAAAGATGGTAAAAACAATTCTAAGTGCTATAATTTATAGGAGGCCTGGAGAACCATGATTGCCAACGTCTTGATGGGAAAACACAAAGAAGGGCTGAGCCTGTCAGATAAAATACTAATATTTTTTAAGGAATTTACTTGACAAAATGGCCAAATACAATTCTAGTTTCCAGCAGACCAATCTGTTTTCCCTATTTTTGAAGATTACCAAAGTTTTTATGTATAATTTGTTGCAATAATTAGAGCTCTTCTTATTGTTAGTAACGGAGATAAAAATGTAGTTCTTGGTTTTTATCAACCTAATATGTTTTTTTGTTAAAATTGTCAACGGCGCAAATTCCAAGAAATCAGACGTATACTTTAGAATATAAAAAAAATAATTCTTATTTGTATATTTTGTTAACATGAAGAAATAAAACCGTTTTGTTTAATTGCATTTTTATTTACTTTTATTATTTATATTATTTGTCTCTGTCTACGAGGAATTTCGTCAGACATTTGTGTTCTGACCTCGATTACCATTTTCTCCAAAGACTCATCCAACCAATTTTTTTAGATTTCCCAAAGGCTCGTAAATTTCACTATTCAATCACTTCTTTTTACCTTGCTTTTAATGTCAAGAATTTTGTCCTACCTTAAATTGATGTCTTCCATCTCAACCCCATTGAGCTATTTCTGTTATGGCAGCTTTAATAAATTGTATCTTTTGTTTTTCTGATAATATTTTTTAAATAAGTGTTATTTGTGTTTGAAAGCACCGGGAGGATTAAGATCAGAAGAGATGATAACAAATTCTAAATTACGGATTTTCAAGGCAAACGGAAACCTTAGACTTAAGAATTGGTACAATTTGTGCTGATTGAACTAAACATACTACCGCCAAAGCACGTATAGCTGTATATTCAAATATACCTGTGTATTTATAAATGTACATTACCTATGGTCACGTGTCGAAGTGGTTCGAATCTCATCACCACGATCGATTTGTCAGGAAGATGACTTCTTAAAGTTATCGATCTGGAGGAAGCGATCCCAGCGTACGGCACCTTTGGAAAGTGCTTGGAAACCATACCACAGATGGACCCAGGTCTTGTAAGTGAAATTGGGTAGACGTAATTTTCTGGAGAGTCGTCGATAGTTGCGATAGAACAAAGTCACAAGTCATCGTGACCGAGGGTTTCAGTGTGCTGGCCTTGTTCAGACTGTTGATCATGCTAGATAACGCACTTTCTTTCAGAAGCATAGTTGCAGTATAAACCACAGGTAGGCTCAGTGAGTGCTATGATGAAATTTCTCGTCACTTGTATGTCATTTGACGGGGGCGAAAATAGGTAAGAACTTAATTTCAGGCCCAGTTTTTAATAACAGAAAAAGTTTTGCCTTCATAATCAAGTTAAACAGCGTTCAATTCGTGAATTTTTTTAAAATATAGGAATCTTTTTGTACATATTTTAGATTAAAAAAATAAACTCACACCTCCGATAATCTACATTCACATGCAGACATGCCAACATTTTTATCAAATTGGTTTAAGCTTCAAAGTTTTACCCTTTCTGATTTGTAAAGCTAAATATCTATTAACAAAGTCACACTGTGACTATGTAAACATATATATTAATAAAAAACAGAAAAAGCTGAGAAAAAATTCTTTTTTTTTTTCGTTAGTAAAAAATTCAAGAATTATTCAGAGATATTTTCTCAATAGTTTCCATTAAAAGCTTTTTAGCCATCCATTAGTATTGATCGGAAAGAATTGATATTTCGAAAAGCACGCAGTTTAACTGCGGCACTGATAGCTTGTATTTTGTTGAATATCTTTCAAAAATTTGGGCGCCATATATTTCAATGTTTAGCGTTAGGCTCAACATTAATACGCATGAGGATGTGCTGCCATCTTTCTAAAGTCGACATTGTATTTAAATATCCTGGAGCATTCGATTAATCTGCTGACGCACAGAAGTTAGAAGCAATATTGGAAATACAGAGTTTATTATGAGCTAAAAATGTAGAAATAAGAAGTGACATACTTTTAATAACATTTCCAAATCTATAAGCTTAAGGGGATTCTTTGCACAGTACGAAGAAAACTTCTGATTAAAAAATCTATAACCTTTGTTTATTTCTCGGGTAGATTGTGCGCAAAGTTTCTTAGTTTACATTTGCTTCTTTTAGTATTTAATTTTCTTTTAACCGACGAATTAATTGTTGTTTGTAAGTTGTTAGTTTTGTGACAGGCCAGTCATCAAGTATAAAATGATCGATTTTATCAGATTAATCAATATTGCTCGACATTTTCTTTTGTTGGAAAAATAGAAATTATAAACAAATTTGGAAAAACATTCGTTTTAAGCTTCAAATGCAAGTGGATGTCAATAAATTAAAATGTTTTTATTCTTTAAAATTTCTAGAATTATTCAAGAAACATGAAACGGTTCCAATAGGAATTTAAAGCAGTAAATATTTTGTAGATTAAGACATTATCAAGAAAAATTTAAATATTAAAGAAGAATAAGATATTGCATATGTTTGTTAATTAACCTTTATGTATGAACATACAAGTACATATGTTATTGAGTAAGCTGACTTAAACGGTGTAAATTCTATTTTTTTTCTTTTTTAACTAAGAGTTTTTGCTTATAAGTCAAAATAAGCAGGTTTATCTAAAATTGCAGGTGTATTTAAATTTTGTTTCTACAAAAAGCCATAGGGAATGATTTAGATTGTTAGCCGACGTTCTCAGGCAATATTTTATCAACGAGACATGATTCTTCACAGAAACAATAAGAAAGTATTTTCAAAATCTTTTCGTGACTTTCGAGATGAGGAATTTTTATTATTACGTTTTGCTATTTGGAGCAGCATTTTCATCTTCGTTATTTTATTCATAACGTTTCAGATATTGCACTCTCCGCTCTTCTTCGAGTGTCTGTCTTCACACAGTGTAACCTCAGCAGAACTGAACCCTTCATACAACCTGGTGGTGTAGGATGGTAAATGTTTCTAATATCATGATGCCAAATGTATATACTACAGCGGTTGACAGGCCATGGTATTAGGTACAGTAATGTCTCCAATCAATCTTTAAAATCTCTTTTCAACATTAGCAAACACTAGTTAAGTGCTATTGCGGAGGTAGTGAGGATAAAAGGTTTCAAATACGCAAATACCGTCTAGAGGTTCCTATACTTAGATATAATATCTTCATTTGAGGAGATGCAACTTTGAATATTGTTTTATAACATGAAGCCATAAAAGAAAGAAATATATCTTTTATTCTAAACCGCACCCGACATAATCTCTAAGGTTACTGAAGAATGACGGCTCTGAAATTAGTGATTGTTCGTTATATCCATTAGAGAATCAGTGCATTCGCTGGGAAATAGTTGTTGACAAAAAATGTCGAAGTTTTAAGCAAATCGAGTTGATGATCCGTTAAAACTGGAAGTTTATTCTGATACATAATTTGTGAGAAATGTTTTAAAACACATGTATTTTACAAAAGACGTGATTAAACCTGAAAACCAGTGAATTGGCAGATCTGCGTTGAAAACATTGAAGGACACTTAAAAAAAAGAAAGAAAAAATTCATGGTTAATATAATTACGACAAACTGAAATTGTAGAAGTCGAGAAAAACTGTCGTTTATTTTATGTATTTTGCAAAACTTTTATCTATTTTCTGTTTTAAATTCAAATTTGATTTTTTCTTATTATTGATGAATTCCTAGTGAGTTTCACTCAGAAAGAAATCGAATCACACAAAAAATTCCATTCCCTTTGAAACTTAATAATCGAATCTCACAAATGTTTTTAGTTGTTAGAAGTAAATATGTAAGGGTATAAGTTTTCTAAAGCAAATTTGCCTAGTGGTTTTATGAATTTGGTGACATAGTGATTGTCAGTTCAATCCCTGATCCGGTCAGTGTGTGTCCTTACACTCAGTGGAAACGGTCGAGCAATAACTGATCAGTAATTAGGTAAAAAGTACAAACAAGACGAGGATATCCCGAGATATGAGCAGTCCAACAAGAACAGTTCCCTCCCCGTAGATTAAATCAAAAGTTCAGTTCGGAATTCGCTGTAGGTTAACCAGATCGATATACACCTGATGAAGGCAGGCGGGCACAATGGCTGAAACGTCGTGATAATAGTTCAAATATAAAAAGTTTAAATAATATATCGACTCCTTGGAATATTGCAGGGGTTCTCAATCAGGTGAGTAATTCTCCTAGGAGTAAGACTACAGGGAAGGGTTATCATTCCAGGAGGGGGGGGATTTCTGATTTTCAGTTACAGAGGGAAAAACCTTTTACTTTTTCACAAGTCTCTCATTGACTGTAATCTTCATCAGAACAAAATCAATTTAAATAGACTTACTTTTTATTGAACTCTTTGTTTATTGAATTACGGTACCCTGGCTATTCTACTGATTTTTTTCAGTTAATTTATTTCATAATTAGTTATGACATAAAACAAATTACTGTAGATGTATTCAAGTTTAAAACCATCAACATTTCCTACTGCTATTAAGTTTGTAAAATTCGTCTATGAAAATAATCCATGTAAATGTATATATGTACTAATATGGAAATGAATGAAAATCTTCAGTAAATATATGCATATTATTTAGAATGCACCTTTTGGGTCAGACAATCTTGAAAAGGTGAAAGGATGGCATGCAGACATATGGCGAAAGAGTGCACTGGGCAAAAAGTTTGAGAACCATTGGAATATTGATCAAGAAAATCTTTCTTCTGTATTTAGCCGAGAGCTTACTAGAAGAAAGATGTCACTAAGATTTTAAAGAGTATTGTTATTATTCTCATATACATTTCAAGCCAGTTGTGTGTTTTTATTATCTCCCTAGAAGATTGAATAACATCTATGATCAAGCGATAAGTTAATGTTTTTTTCTTTCATATAATGTCATATGAAACGAACTTTTGCTTGAGGAATGAGATTCTTTCTGTAACAATGTACTCAGTCAACTTAGAATTTAGTTGTCAAATTCTTCTGCCATTGTCGAGTCATTATTTATGCCAATTAAAAATTGAATTATTCTTTTGATTCTTTTATTCGTGATTTATAGTTCGTTGATTTTAACCTTATTTAACCTTTCGAATAAAAGAGCCACGTTTGTTATGGACTTTCTTTCTTGCGGTTTTATTTATTACAGTGAATCCAGCTGACTTAGAATAAAAACTCAGAATTCTGTGCTTGTGTCTCTCAGTTCATGACATGAGTCATATTCAGAAATGTCATTCGTTTCATACACTGATTCGACTTAACGTGTTACAAATAAAATACATCGGAACATTTTCCAAAATAGATATTCATTAAACTTTGTCTGGAATAAGTTTGTAAAGGCTCTAAGAGAGAGAAAATAAATAAAGATCGAATGGTCTAGTTTGCTTTGGTTTATTTTGTTTTACGGCATATCAACCTCAATGGACTAGTTAATACCTGCAAGATTTTTAGGATAAGTTCGCATGAATAGAATACAATGGGCTATGATAACTTTTTAGCCACTCTTGTTTACAGCACTTTTGGCTTGTTTAATAACGTCTCTTCTTTTTTTTCATACAATACCGTGTTAGTATCAAGCTACTGTCATCTATGAATGATAGTTGACTTATATTTTGCAATGAAAGTTCGTGGAAGTAAGGAAATTGGTGAATTTCAACGAGGGCAAATAATAGGAAGGCATCAGTGTGGCAAATCAAAATAGAGAGATTGCTAGGTTTTTCCAGGTTAATTATCAAACAGTTAATAATATTCAAGAAAGTTAATGAAGAAGGCCATTGTCATGTGTTCAGGAAGAGCAAGCATCGTGTCTGATCGAACGAAAAGGTCTCTGAAGAGGGAAGTCATCAGAAACCACCGTCGTCAGAGCATCAAAGATGTCGCTAACAGTATGGAAATATCGCCATATACAGTGAGAAAGACTCTGAAAGAGCTAGGCGAGCAAAGAAGAGTTGCAAGAAAGAAGCCCTCGATTTCAGAGGTTAACAGCAACCTTGGTATGGACTGGGCGAGAGAATTCGAGAGCAAAGATTATGAATTTTGGCAGTTTGTAATTGGTAAGATAAAAGTAAATTCTTCCAATATTCGAATTTGAGATAAGTTTATGTTTTGAGAAATCAGAATCAGACTTGGAACACTGAATGTCTGCAAGTGATCGTAAAACATGCAGGTATTGGAGTAATGGTTTGGGGCGCTGTCTAGTTTGGAGGAAATTTGAGCTGATTTGTTGTTGACGAGTGGTTGAATGGTCCAAAAATACTGTCAAATATTAAAGAAAGGGCTACTCCCACTATTTGAAACCAATCAGATCGACAAGAATGTCTACCTTTTTCAAGAAGATGGAGCGCCATATCCTACGAGCAAAGAAGCAAAGGCCTGGAAGAAATCGCAAGTCACTGCCATGGGTAGCCCAAAATCCTGACATGAATCCAATACAGCACGTTTGGGAGAACCTTAACCGAAGACTTCAAGAGCCTGCAACCAAAATCATGTCAGTGGCAACCCTTAAAGAAACATTGCTAAAGGAGTGGCAAAATATGGATCAGACGGTTGTTGATAACTTGATCAAATCAATGTAAAATCGAATACCATCACTGAAACTAGCAAATGGAGGACCTACACTATACTAGTTCCAAATACTGTTTATTTATGTTGAATAGGGATTACGTAATTACATTTTGAAATTGGATTTAGTTTATTTCTCCTGGCTAAAAACTTTTCTTGGACCACTATATGTATTCTTTGTAAAAGATCAAGTTTCATTGATGTATTTTTGTAAAAAATGGTTTTTGTCGACAGTCAAATCTATTGATGGTAATATTTCTTTTTCAAAAATGTATTTTTACTATAAAAATCTATTTTACACCTTCATTGTGTTTTGACCCCAGTTTTATCAGTGGGGGGGTAATATTTACCCATAGTTGGGATCCTAACAGGTGATACCACCTCGGGTCAGGGAGGACCTGAGAATAACAGCAATTAACAGGTGGTTCCACCCTCCTCAAAAACCTCCCGATTAGAGTCTTTGTTGCCGGATGTAGTTTATCGTCATACCCAGGACGGTTCTGGTTTTTAAACTATTTCATTACACAACGCGCTCACGAAGGATTATTGATTAGGATTAGTTTAGTCAATTAAAAGGTTAAAGAAAGAGGAACTGATGACACTCACGAATTTGCCAGCGTAACGAGCTTGTTAACCATCATGCAGTTATAGTTACCTAAAAAATGATGTACTATGTTTGCTCAAATTGAGACAATATAGATCGTCAAAATAAAAACGAATAGACTGGCGACTTAAAACTTCGACTACACGACATACGCTTGAAACTTATTCTTATATTAAGGGTATATAGCAAACTTTACAATTAGACTGACAATCAAGAAGATATATATCAGGTCATCCCATAAGTTCTGTCCGAATTTTAACTTTTTTTAAAATGAACGAAATTTAAAGAGTATTTTATAATGCCTAATGGAGCTGAACATTATTTTTATGTTTAGATGCATTTAAACTGATCAAATTTTATTTCAGAGAACAATAAAATTAAATTTTGTTTGACTGCTAACATGGAAGTACCCAAGAATCATTTGAGGCACATAATGCTTTATGAGTTCAAGAAAGGAAACTCGGCAGCCGAAGCGGCGAGATGGAGATTTCATCCTTGAAGATGAAGATCGAACCGGACGTCCAGTTGAGTTTGTTGAAAAGCTTCTTGAAGCAGCCTTTAAAGAAAATCTTGCTTTATCAGTTGAGGAATTGGCAGTGGTTCTCAGTTCAAACCATACAACTGTTCATCGTCATCTTCAACAACTAGGAAAAGTTCCTAAACTTGGAAAATGGGTGCCTCATGAATTGTCTGAAAACAACCTCAAATCCCGAGTTGACATCTGCTCTTCTCTCCATTCTCGCCAACTTGTTTCACCTCTTTTGGATAGACTTGTGACTGGCGACGAAAAATGGATCTTTTATCGAAATGTTAAGTGTCGTAGACAGTGGTTTGGTAAAGGGGAAGGACCCCAGCCACAGCCGAGAAGGGAACTTCATGGGCAAAAGGTTCTTCTTTCAATCTGGTGGGATCGCCAAGGAATAATCCACTTTGCATTCTTACCACCTAATGCAACAATTAATGCTCAAATATGCTGTCAGCGATTAGAGCGTTTGAACCAAGCTTTGAGGAAAAAAAGACCTGCTCTAGTGAATTGAAAAGGGGTGACGTTTCATCAGGACAATGCGCGACCACACACAGCAAGAATCACGTCACAAAAGATCGAAGAACTTGGTTGGGAGAAAATTCTTCATCCACCTTATTCTCCAGATCTGGCTCCTTCAGAATACCATTTGTTTCGTAGCTTACAGAATCATTTGGAAGAAACAGCTTTTGTAACACAGGAAGAGGTTAAAACTGACATTTGTGAGTTCTTTGAAGAATTTTACAGTAATGGAATTAGTAAACTTGTTAATAGATGGAAGGAAGTCATAGATAATCAGGGAAAATACATTGTTGATTGAATCTGTAATTAAATGTAAGATTTGGTCAGTTGTTTTCTTTATTCAACATTCGGACAGAACTTATGGGATGAGCTGGTTTTATTTTTTTAAAATCAATTCGTTATACTTACTTAATCTTGTAGACGATTTCCTAATAGCCTCGATGACTTCGAAACTTTTGTGAGATATCTCATGTTACTTTGACAATGAACTCACTCAACTCAACATGAAGTGATCAAATTCTGACGTCATTGTTTAGTATTTATTTATGTCAATCGATATTTCGAGGCACTTTTAATTTCCTGATCGAATGTTTCTTACGCGCCTCTTCATGTTGCATTTTTACGTAATTGATGCCGAGAGGCGGAAAATTTTTCTTAGATGTATAGCAATTTGTAACAGTATTTTGTTTTGTTTATCTTTTTACTATTGGTTCAGAATTTTTTTTTCCCCCTACTATTTATCTTTCAAATATGTTAACAGCAACAATAATAATAAAATGTTTTCTCATATATTTGATGATAATTTTATACTTCTATTTTTTTTTTCTTATTTATTGATAGGTTTTTGTTATTGTCACCTTGCTGAGGACGGAAATCGATCCGGTCAATTGGGAGACGGAAGCTGCAGAAAGAACCAATTTGAGAAGAACAAGCCACGACAAAAGTCAACAGTGTTCGAAAGCGCCAGAAAATAAATAGAAGAGACAAATAGAAAGCCCAAAAAAAAAAGCCCGAGAACTTCATTCCCTGAATCCTCCTACGCTATTAGGCGGTGGTTGCAGGTGTCTTTTCAGATCCAATAAAGGACTCATTTCACACAGAAAGAAACTATCGATGAGCACCCCCCCAATACGAGGCAACAAGTTCCGCCAACAATGATTAATAATAATAATAATAATAATAATAATAATAATAATAATAAGAAGAAGAAGAAGAAGAAGAAGAAGAAGAAGATCATCATCAACAACAACAACAACCAGATCTGGTTACGAAGATAGGACCTGTAAGAATTTTATGGGACTACACTTCAAAAAGCTATCAAAATACAAGGACCTTGAAATCGAAATCTCAAAAATGTGGCACATGGGAACATCAACAATTCCAGTTATGGTTGGAGCCCTCGGGTTGATTGGAAAAGATTCCTGTAGACTGATTGAAGGGATTTCTGGTAGCCCATACCTTAAAGAAATAAAAAAAATTGTTCTCACGAGTACAGCCCACAAATTACGAAGGGCTTTATCTATGTAAAATATGTGTTTTTTTGTTCTTGTTTTTTTTTTTTTTTTTGTTTCGGTGGGGGATTAATTGTTCAGTAGAAAATTTCATGATGCCATTTCTGATGTTAGGTCTCTGGTCAGTACCCGGAAAGAAATGAGTACACACCGGAAACCAAAAGGAAATAATAATAATAATAATAATAATAATCATAATAATAATAATAATAATAATAATAAGTGGTACATTTCATCACGAACGGTTTACTCCGACATCTAGTGTAAAATATATATGTGTGTCTATTGGCATATCGACGGTGATATTTTGCAGCTAAGCGGTCGACCCTGCTTTACTCAAGTGAATTCGGGTGCGGAACAGTACTAATTCACGGCCTACATCCAATTCTCACACATGGCTCCAAAAAGTGACATGTGCATTGCGACGGTCGTACATAGGTCCACAGCATCTAAATGCCGGCTAAACTGTGTCAGGGAAACTGGTGGAAAGTATAACTTTTACCGAAGCCACCTGTGACAAGCGGCCATCGATCAGTCGGAGCCTGGGCGTAGGAGATGCATCTCAGAGGTCAACGTCTTTACCAGTGGGCGGAGGTACTTCTGAGAGGAGTGATGGGGTAACCTCAACATCCCCGGTCCAAAAGGAACCGGCAAATCATTGCATTATTTTGCCTTGAATGTCACCATGAACCACAATTAAAACAGAAATAGAGAAGTGGTGATCACAGCAGCGCAAAATACGTTAACTGAATAAGATGAATTAATTTTACCCGGGTTGTATTAAATGTGCGGGTGGTGTAATAAGAACGAGAAATTGGTGAACCGAGTTCGAATTCCAGTCGGGTTCGTTGCATTCATTTACGTGAAATACCTTTGGAAAAAGTATGAATCGATCTTCTCCCTGAACTATGGGTTAAATAGTGTGACTTGTACCTGAAAAATCATTGCTATTCTCAAAAAATTGTTAATGCCTTATTCAATCACAAGAAATAATTATTATTTACAACCCACATTATGATTCGGTTTTAAATAATCCGCAAAATATTGATAATCTGCAAAATGTTGATAATCCGTAAAAAATCAAATCAATCAATGACGTCAGTTAGTTCGATCGATATTTACACTCTTCGAATGCCGAAAATGGACAACGCAAATGTTTGGCAAAAGGCTGTATTTTCTGAGATTTAGAATTCCTCTATCTCTCTTCATAAGTCTACATAGTAAACTTTGCTGTATGAACAAAGTCTGGGGATATTTATTAAGGCTGGTTTATTCTGACACATGCACACAATTGTGATGGCGGTTACATGTCATCAAACCTTTGGAAACACCAGGTACTTTAAGTAACCGCCGACAATCTGAAATTTATTTCGGTAAATAACCCACAAAGGGTTGATAAGCCATCAAATCAAATCTATCATCAGACGTTAGCACAAAGCGAGAGAAATAACTGAAAAAATCCGCTACTTCTGTCATGTAAGTACGTACAAATCATGCATTGCTTTGTGAAGTGTCTATTCTTATCGTAACGATTGAAGTGAGCGTGGGAAGATTATCAAGAAAGAGAACAGTGAAGCATTATTCCCCTTTTGATCATCATCATCATCATCGTCGTCGTCGTCGTCGTCGTCGTCGTGTGCTGATAAGAAGATAAATTAGACAAATGCGAGTCAGAACGGGTGAGGGAAGGACTTAATTCAATCCACTCACTTTTTCTTTTCCAAAAGAATTTGATAATGATATTACAAGTTACAACTAGATCTTGAAATGACTTACCGATTCCTTCGCTGCTAACCAGGATAATTATGCATCTATTCGGAAATAAAGAGTGTAATCAACTGACGTTGTTTGATGTGAAGAAAAAAAAAATACTACTGAATTCCTAAACACCGGTTTCTTTCCTTTTCTTTAGTTTTCGAATTCCAGTCAAACATTTGATTTTGGTTCAAATGGAACGCGCGTTTCTTAACAAAATTATCGAGCCTTATGTTGTCGTGTTTATAAAGCAGAAGTGATGACGGATTATCAAAGCAAAAGATAAACAAAAAACTCATGAGAAAATATCTTTTTTTTTCCTCTTATGATAAATACAATAAAATAACGTAATTTTAGAACATAAAGCTAGAAGCCGTTACTGTGTTTGCTTACTTTTTTATGGAAGAGCGTAGATTGTGGAGGAGCCGGAAGTTATACGGGATTTACAAGAGGAGTTAAAGTGTGTGACTAAAAATGAGGAAAGTTGTAGGTAACGAATGGTACACCCGATCAGTACCGGCTGTGTCATCGTGGAGAAGAGGTATGATGTCGAAACCGCTACTAAAAACATTGATGATGTGTGACAAAGCATCCAAGAAATGTATTTCACGAAAACAGATGTCTAATGTGATGGTTATCGGCATAAAAAAGAATTTAAAACCGGAGTTCAAATCCCAGTTGAGGCTGTTTATGTTTACTTTGCATTAAATGGCCTTGCGGAAAAAAAAGAAGCATGGATCTACTTCTTCCCGCACTTCTGCTTTGTCCTTTGATAGAAGTTCAAGTTGCTGTTTGATGAAGAATAAAATGAACGAAAGAAATTTTGGCTGCCAAATCATATAGCAGTAAAAAGCTGCTACGTTCATCTTTAACATTGACAAGGTCGAGTCAAAAGCTCTATCACCAACATCGTCGTTAATAAAGTGTAATGAAATATCCGGTTTTAATACTCGCATCGAATAAGAGTAGGATTTATAGAATTTTGGGAGTATAAGCTCTTGAAGTGAGTTCTGTAAGTTTCTGAATACTCAATAGACACAAAAGAAACACCTATTTTGAATTCCTTATAAGAAGCAACAAAGATCTAAGAGAAGTCAGGCAGGAGTTATTAACACGTTCATTGTCAGAGGCTATTGAATGAATAGAATCATAAATCATTGCTGATAGTATTTTAACATCAACTAACTTGATATAATCATTATACTTAAATAATCAAAACACAATTTGAACGGAGAGTAATACATAAAATCAATTCCTTGCTCACTAAAAGTGATTCATTATTACTGTACTTTTTTCCTCTAAGGTTTTCTAAGATTATCTGTTTTTTGATAAAGTAAACCCGTTGACACTGTCAAAAAACATTTTCAATTGAATGGTGTATATTATGTTGAAACTCATTGTCGCCATTTTATATTTTTATTTCGTACATGCGCGTTGCTTGTTTTCGATTTTGTCGTTTGCAAAGTATAGTAGAGTCAGTTTGGCACCGTCTGTGAGAAAAAAGATCATTATGACGCTATTCACTCTGCCAGAAATTTGGAAACGGTAGATCCAATACGAATATTTCAGAGTGTTTAGGTGTCAATCTGAGGACAGTGCAGAGGAAAGCGGTGAAGGAGTCTAATGGTGATTACGAAGGTACGGTAGTCGAGAAACTCACTCTGGTCGTTCTAATAAGGACTCCCTAATTTGTTGGTGAGGGCCTCAGACTCAGCATTAAGGCCTACATCAAGTGCCCTGGGGAGGTAGTATTACTCTGGGTTATAAAGTTGACTGCAGGAAGACTCTATGTGTGACAACAGGACTCTGCATCACGCCACACAAACAAGAGAACAAAGTTATGGCTGTCAGACAATTTCTGCGACCATATCACTCCTTAGGTATGTCCACCTAACTCCCCAGACTGCAATCCCCTTGATTATTATGGGTTGGGACGCAGATGAGCGAGAAACCAAAAAAAACTCTTTGTAACACCAATGATGAACTGAAGGCAAGGATTATGCCAGCTTTCATCAACTTAAAGGAGACCGTCCAGAAGAGTTGTAGGAGATTTCGATTTCGTCCGGAGGCCGTGGTTTAAGCCAATGGTGATTTTATTGAGTAAATTTACTCTTTAGTATTTGAGGATATTTTTGTGTAATTTTGGTAAATATATCTCTTAAAATGAAATGTCAGTGTTATTTTCATTTTTGCGTCATTTAGACGACGATTTATCGATCGCACTCTGTACTGCCAGTGTCACTGGAATCGGTAATTACTTGTTTAAATCGATTGCTGAGTTTAGGATTATAAACCATCAACTCTTTGCCATTATACTTTAAAACAAATGGCATCAGTACAAAAAAGATTCTCTGGTTTTAAACTCAACCCAATAAAATAGAAAACACAAATTTAAAGTTTCATCAACTTAAAGGAGACCGTCCAGAAGAGTTGTAGGAGATTTCGATTTCGTCCGGAGGCCGTGGTTTAAGCCAATGGTGATTTTAAAATAGCAAAAAATGAGAATCATGTCACGAATCTCGTAAGCCATTACGGTCTTAGACACACCAAATGTACAGCAGCTATAGTAGCAGTGGTGTGTCTAGGGCAAGATAGCCTGATGGAGACCATCGCTCTTCAGGCTAGTTTTGAGTTCAGAGTTTTTCTTCTATTTTCAGCTTACACTAGTTTCCATCTCAGTGCAAGCGAACCCAGCCAACCTCATTAGTTAACCCATAGCCGGGGAGAAAAGAAATGAATTATGCCTTCCTCAAGTGTATCTGTGCAAAAGTGAATGTAAAGAACTCTTGGCGATTTTCCTTTCCGTGTTGCTAACTATTTGCGCCACCCGAACATCCAAAAATATGAAAAGTAAAGAAAAAAACATATTGAGAATATTTCAAGTCAAAACTTCGGCAAAATGTTCAGTTTTTATCAAAGTGAGTCGTTTGTTGATAAAAAAAAAACCTTTGGTATCTGTAATGTATCGAAATTTAATAGGTTTATCATTGTAGCCACCCAGTGAGGATCGAACTGGCAAAAATTATAATGGTCACCTGTGATAATTCTCTTATCGTTCTACTGTGACGTTATTGATATTTACTAAGCTTAACTAAGTCTAACACGAGGCCATAAATGTGTATCAGTAAGTGAGAAATGGAATAGCTACAACAATAATGGTCAATGGGGCTAGTTTGATAATTCCAGGATCGATAAGGTATCGATATCTCCAATCGGCAAAATAAAATAAAATCTAAAATAAAGAAGCAATACATTTTTGTATATCTTCATTCCTTTCGCCAGTTTTATTCGTATCTTGAACTGTGAATAAATAAATAATGGTCTATCAATCTAAATCAAATTTCTAATAAAAAGGAATTCATCTCTCAATGTCAATGAATTAATATTCGACCTAATCATGCGTAAAAGCGAGATTGTGGATAAAACCATGATTTCTATAGATTATAATGCCAAGCGTTTGCTCTTTGGACGATTATTGCCATTCTCCAGAAGGTGACTGCATAAATAGAATAGGAATTTTCATTGTAATCACTCAAAAGAGCAATAAAAAAAAAAAAAAGATCAACAAAATGGCCACCATACTGAATTTTAATGAAAAGTGACCAAATCATTGCTGGGCGCTGCACTGGATTCATAAAAGCTGACGCGTGCGCATAGAAAACCGGGTAACGTTAACGAGCTAATAGCGCTTGGTTAGTGATCTCAGCGAACGGCTCGTTGAACGGGGCTATGCAAAATTAAATGATCGATTGGCAATACGATACGTTCGGGTGAACAGCAAACAAACAGTTCAAACAGCCAAACACGTACAGGAAGGTCCTTTTAAGATTTAGCTATTTTCGGTTAAAACCTTGAAATGTGTATGAGAGAATCTATTCACATTACTGTGTGTGCTTATAAGCGTGTCTGCTATTTCTGCTGGTTCCTCTAACACCCGTTTCTAATTTTGTAATTCAACAGAAAATCCTCTGTTTACTTTGGTTTATGCATCAGTGTGCTTGACGACACAAGAAAGAATTCATTATCAAAACTAAATTAATAGAAGAAAAATAAGTATATTTTTTACTTTTATATTTTTAATTCTTATTTTTTTATTCAATTATATAAGGAACATTATAAAGTCATTTTTATTCATTTATATAAGGAAAATTATAAAGTTATTTTATTTAATTATATAAAGAACATTATAAAGTCATTTTATTCAATTATATGAGGAACATTATAAAGTTATTTTTATTCAATTATATAAGGAACATTATAAAATCATTTTTATTCAATTATATAAGGAACATTATAAAGTCATTTTTATTCACTTATATAAGGAACATTATGAAGTTATTTTTATTTAATTATATAAGGAACATTATAAAGTCATTTTTATTCATAAATTTTTATTTTATAAAGTTATTTTTTAAATAAATTGTTCCTTTCTGATTTTTAACATTTTTTGGTTAATAGCAATGAGTTTTATTACACTTAATGAACTTTATCCTTTTTAAGGAAATTTATTGAAACTTACATTTATTTGGTCAGTGGAAATAATGAAAGTCAGGAAATAAAATTTTATATTTACAACGGAAGAACAAAACTGGGGAAACTGCGCATGCGCATATGCATGCACATCAGTTTGATTGATATCAAATGCCACACTGTTATGGACCGAATGTGAAATAAACTGGTCCTACAATGGCTATTCAACCTTAGATCATATACAAGATGCTCCAAGGGAGAGACAAGAAATTATTAGATAAATACAAAGAATGTTCAATCGACAAACTCAATTTTTCAAAAGTATATACGCATGTTCTATGTATAATAATTAAAAAATAATTTCATAAAACCACGGCTTTCAGTCCCGAATGCGGTTTCGATATTCGATCGGAATCGACTGTTTGTCCGGATCAGGTAGTTCTCATTCCTGTTAGCTCTCACATCCTAAATAGTTAAAAGCCCTTCACGTACGGTAACTCCCACCGGTCCAGGGCTTGCCTCTCACCTCTTTGTAGGCGGTAGTATTAAATCGGAGAAGCCTGCGAAAGAAAATGTGTGGCATAAAACTACCCACTACCATTCCAAACGATGTAAACTTGGTGTGTATCGCCATGGATACATCGATGAGGTCCGCGCACAGCCAGTGTTTTTCTTCCGTTGATTTAGTCATTTTTAGTCACTGGCTTATATCTGAATCGTTGTCAGTTCATTACTCTTATTATCACATTCATGTCCTACAAATAATTCCCTAATATTTGATGGAGTCGAGAAACTTAGCTTGTTACAAGTCGGTTCCCCAGTAAAGATCAAATTCACTTATTTAGCAATGTTATACTAGCCATTACTCACGAGTTATTTTTCCTTCCTGAGAATATATATATATATATATATATATATATATATATATATATATATATATATATATATATATATATATATATATGTCTTAGTGTGTGTGTGTGTGTTTATTTTGTGTCTGTTTTAAGAAACACACAATGCATTTGTCGTTTATAGAAATGAATCTAACCAGAATTTCAAGTTAAAAATGAAATTTTAATTAAAACAGAAAATAATTTACTATGGCAAAAATGTATAGAAAGTTCACTGATTTCTGAGTCAAAAATGGTAAATATGTTTTCCTGTTCATACCCCATTGCAACCTTCTATTCCATCACAATGTGTGATATTTAAAAAAACAACAGCAATAAAAACAAAGAAAAGTGTTGGGGGAGCTGACTGAAATCGGCTATGCAGTACGTCTAAACATGCTGAACGCCAGTAATTTTAAAATGAAATTCAAAATTTAATGATCCTAGATCTTCAGCATTTCCTCTCGATGTATGTATTTTAGTCTGAAAAATTCCTTTTGAAGATTGCATTCAATTACCTACTAGTAGCCCAACAAATGGAATTTCTCCTAAACTTAGTTTTATTAGTTTAGACTTCCCGGCGTATTATTGAATTGTAAGATAATTGATAAGAGTGAATTGCATAAGATTTACGCGTCTCTTATTTCTCATGTACGTTTGACTTAAGTCTATTTGATTAAATGTTTGCGAAATGGTGATTGGGATTTCAATGTAATTTCAGAATTTTGAAGTTTCCTAACCTTTGAAAAATCGAATCAATACAATGGGGTCACATTTATGATCAATGTTTGCGCACGTTTCGTCTACGTTTGTGTTTAGAAAAGAGATGAAACGTTGTCACTGACATTTGTAACAACGACTCAGATTTTATTGTTTGTATATTTTTATTTATTTATATTTTAATTGGTTCAGCGTCGTTGTTAAAATAAAGCGGCACATCAATTTCAGATGAAGCCATTTATACATTGAATCTGCGTTACGTTTGGTCTATTCGCTGAAAACCACATAGGATATTCCTGAACTGATTTAGCGGCAAATATATTCTTGACTTCCTCAAATAAAGGCATGAACACGACTAAAGCAAGAGTATTTACACTATTTATATCGTTCGGACTGTTTTCCTCATCTTTATTGCCATATTCCTGACGTTTCAGCCGTTGTACGCCACGGCATTCTTCAGGTAATAAACATTGGAATTTCGAACGGAACCCTTTATTCAGTCAAGGACACATGGCCAAGTGGATGAAAGCGTTGCTTGAGTGATCCAAAAAGTGACTTTCCCCAAAGATTTGTGAGTTCAATACCTGGCTGCATCAGAGCAAAAAAGAAAACTTGGAGACTTGAATTACTAAAGGGGATTACTAAAGGGGATTAACTGAAACTGAGATATCCAAAAAAGGCACGGCACGTGGAATTAGAAAAATCTACTCTCGTGGACTAAATAAAGGGTTCGGTTCAAAATTCTAACGTATATCCTCTGGAGAAGGCTGTGGCGTACAACGGCCGAAACGTCGTGTATATAGCAATAAAGATGAGGACAACAGTCCGAATGATATAAATAGTGTCAATAGTTAAGAAATATAGACAGATATTAAAGCAAAAGTTTTTCTGATCTCTGTTTTTGGAGACCTCATGAAATTACAATTTTTATAAACAGGTTATGGGAAGTGCTTTCTAATGAAAATGGAAACTAGGAAGACACTAATCAGAAAAATAAAGTTGAAATACTGACATATTATGGAGAAAGAACAGCTAAGAAAATTTAATACTAATTTATTGAGAGAAGGAGAGCTAAAGAGAAATAATGAGCAACATACCTAATGAGATTGTGCGAATGTGTACATAGCAGGATCAAGAGGAAGGTGGTAAAGGGTCGAAACTTGCTTAAAGTTACAAGGGACAGGAAAATTTCACCAAAATCTTGAAAGGATTCAGAGCTTAAATGCTGCTGCTGCTGCTGCTGCTGCTGCTGATGATGATGATGATGATGATGATGATGATGATATCAAATCGAAAATGATTGGCGTTCGAATTTAATAAACAAATAAATAATGTTTGCTGAAGTTAATGTTAGATTGGACAAACTCTGAAACAAATAACTTGCTTTCACAAATAAATACGAATTAACACATTCGAATGAAGCAAAAACATTTTTATCGTTTTAAAATATGATTTATGCATCAAATTATTTTTATATAATTGATAAGAAACTTCTATTATTAATGCCCAAGAATATCATAAAAAGATTTCTTAAATCTTAATTTTAATTGGGATTGAATGACAAAAGATTTTTCTCCATCAGAGAATCATTTAAGAAATTCTGGATTGTCGGGTATTTTTTTTAAATGGCTTGCGTGTGAAGAACTTAAATTGTTATCCACACAGCATCAAGAAAACCTTGTCGGTACGATGGGTCACTAAAAGTTTCAAGGCTCAACCCGATCCGACCCCACCAAATTCGATTGAGTTAACAGCAGATGTGATTTTTAAATCCTTTCTTGGTCGGGCTGATAACTTTTCAGCACCACTTTTTAATATAGATTATTCCGAGAAGTAATTCCCAAGACGAAGAAGACGGGGGTTTTAACAATGATGAAACTCTTCTCTGAATCATCGTTCTCGATTTACTTGCCAATAGAAAAAGGATTTAAACCTTTCGCTAATCGAAGAAGCACGCACTTGTTGATTACAATGATTTCAATTCTGTTGAAAGGCAATTGGTCTTGTGAGACACGTGACACGCCTGAGGTATAGTGATAAGAAGAGACACACCGTCCACACACTCGATGCAATATTAATCTTTTAGCTGACACAATGTTCATTTGAAGCAGATTTATTTAGAAAATCTTGGAAGCCCTTTACGACAGCTGAATCGTTACTGGTTCATATGGCATTCATTAAGGGAGATAATCCCGTGCTTGAGTAAAGAAAACAAGGAGTATTTAGACAGATACCGGATTAGCGCGTTTAAAACCTCCGCTTATTTTTTTCGAATTGAATTAATCTGCTAGAGAAAAGACGATGGTTATTTTATGTGGGGTGGTGTCGGATGAATTAAACTGATTGTTTATTATAACAGAAGCGGCTAAAATGACTTTCTTAAGACAAAAAAAATATATTTATTTCTATTTTTAGTACCGTCAGTTTTTGAATTCTGTATGTATTTCCCACTGGCTTTACCACTACTTCTTTCTTTTCTCGTTTATCTTTGGTTATTTTCTGCAATGACAAATGAAACAGTTACTGTAATAAAGAAAGTAAAAGCAACGCCGTCTTTTATAGAAATTTCATTAAACACGACCGACAAGATTCTGCAGTTAGGCTTTTTTAATTCATTTTACTTGTGTTCTTATAACTTTCTTTCTTTTCTTTACATAAATTGCGTAAAAATTCTCCGAATGTTCTGTATTTCTGTCTGCTTTAGGCTATTTTAAGCGTAATCAAGAACTTTTTTTACTTTTATTTATAACTGAATGTATAGATTTTTATGTATGTATCTAGAGTTATGGGAATGTTTTTTTTTTAATATTTTTAAACACGGTCAGCAGATTGTGACTATGTTCATAGTTAATGTTATTAAGTCTTGGTTTTTTCTTTTTTGATTATCAATGCTTCCATTATTTTTAGCCTTGTCTGTGGATGAGTCTATTATAGTTGTATTTTCTACGAGTATGTTACGGGTGGAGTTTCGTAGGTTTCAGTGTGAGTTTAAATGGACCCTAATTCAGCTATAGTCAGAGAAATGTAACGTGAGTCTTCTTGATAGGCATGTAGTGGTATGTCCAATATAATTATTCATGATTTTGGTTTGATCAGGTACACACACACACACACACACACACAGATAGATAGATAGATAGATAGATAGATAGATAATGAATGCCTACACGAAAACTACCAGCTTATTTTAATTATCTGCTCACAGATCAAGAATATGTGTTAGCTTGAATAATATATTCTTTTTAGGTTTGTTGTGACGAGACATCTAGATTAGGGGTCGGCAGCCCTTTGCTAACTGTGTGCCGTCTTAGGGTTTTAAAATCATTCAGTGTGCCAACAGCATACATATTTTTTTATACAAGTCAAGGTCAATATACCTGTTTTACAATATAGTATTATATAGTCATATATAGTATTATATAGTATATATTACAATATAGTATTATATAGTCATATATAGTCATATATATACTTTAGTATATATTAAAATTGAGGCAGCTAAATATCTTCTTTGTCATTTGCGGCTGCATGCCATTTGGAATTGCTTGGCGTGACACGAGTGGCACGCGTGCCGTGTGTTGCCAATCCCTGTTCTAGATCATCACATCCGAAGAATTACGAAAACCAAAGTTACAAAAGCAAGCATTGTTAAAGAATGTAGGCATTGCGATTATTTTTAGTTAACAGGAAAGAAAAGTATTCTTTATTCCTTCTTTTCTGATATTAGTTTAGTAACGATGAACAGAGACATATTGAAAAACTAATAAGTGGTTATTCATTTTCATTAAGTGAAAAATGCATTCTCATCTGAGAGTTATAATGGAAAATACTATCTCCTCTCTTCCCTCGCATTGTTACTATTTTAGTAAAAACTGATCTTTCTTAACACAAAACTTATTCTGCTAGGAAAAAGCATGATATGTCATCCTTTGCCCAACATAAATTTTCATATGTGGTCTTTCTTCCAAGCTTAAAATCTTAGCATCATTAATCTCAGTCAATTTTAATACTGCACTCGTTTCTTTGGAGGTCGTCAACACAATGAGTTACGGATCAGCGTGAATATTGCCTTTGCGATCGATGTTGCATGATGGGAAGAAACGGGACTATTTTTTCAGCATTAATGAAGGCATCTGCAAACAGACACAAGCAAGTTAGTTCTTTGATAAGAAAATATTTCTGCTTTAAATGAGAAGATTGCCTTAGGCAAAACTTGCAGGAAAAAAATATAAAAATATAAAAATGGAGGTAACGGAACTGGGTATGGCGTATAAAAGCATTTGATTAGATTGCGGCCATGATGCGGATGGGTAAGGAAAGAGAAAGCTTAACGGAGAAAAAGAAGAAAGAGAAAATAGAGATTTGGAGAGGTAAAGGCAAATAAGTCTTATAAAAATAATGGAATCCCTATCAGAACTGAAACCAATTTGGTTTTTCGAATGATTAACGTGCACAGAAACGGAATAACAATGGATATTTTGAAAAGTAGATTATATGGGCAAGATGATGAAATTATGATTTGGATTTTAATTTTTTTTTTTTCAAAAATAGTAAAATGCATATTCCGGTTTTCATTGTCCTTCTGCATTTTTTTTTTTTTTTTGATTATTTTTAAACTGCAAAATTTAGCATTTCTTAAGTATGGATATCATGCTCATCTCATATTAAATTTGTTCTTTCATTACATGAAACAAATACTTTGATTTAGGCTTTTATCAAAACGCCATAATGGTTCATTGCAATCAGCACATACGCGACTTTATAAAACCTGCAATACACAATAATTAAGAATAAATTAATTTCAAGAATTTTCTAAAGAGTAAATGTAAAAATGTTTTAAAATTTTAAAGAATGAGAAAAAATGGTCGTGACAAATTCCACTGAAATATTAAATGGATATGAACTCACATTTACTAAAATGAGAATTACTTTCAGAAAAAAAAAGGTGAAAACTTACGTAAAAGAAGTGAATAATAAAAACGTTAAATACAAGATTGTCGTATGTCAAGAAAACGTGAAACGAATCAGATTTTTAAGGACAAACTTTTAAAATTTGAATATATTAATCATTTGTTTAATTCACTCCTTAATATTAAATTGTAAATACGAGTCTTTGGAATTTCTGTAAAGAGGATGTGACTTTTTGATGACTATTTCAAGAAAGATTTATAAGAAATAAAACGTTATTATGAAAAGAAATAACGAAAACTGGTTGGGTCAGCGAATACGACGAGCGAAGTTAATGAGAGGAGAGTGAAAACGAATAGCTTTCTCTTCTTCCAATGTTTGACTATGTGTCACGTGTGTGTTATTTTTCATACAAAAATAAATATTGCCTTTGACAGAGTTAAGAGGGCATTAGTCCGAAATTATTACTCACCTACAATTAATTAGAAAACTTTTAGCAAAGGAATTGTTAATAATATCCAACTAGAACTCATACAAAGAATCAATTATTGTCATTTTCTGTTGATCATGAATGAAAGAAAATGCAGCTGAATATAACAAAGCGGAAAGTGATTTTAATTTTTGAAAATCACTCACCGACGAAAAACAAATAAGGTATAATTCACAGAAATGATCATTAGACTTTTATTCCATTTTATTTTCATTATGTTTATAGTACTAATTTTCATTCATGTTTTGTTTCCCTGTCTTTCAATAGTGTATTCTCTTTTACAATAAACCCCTCTTTCTTTCATCTTTCGTGTTGCTGTTCCTTTCACTCGAGTACCACCTTTGTCTGTTTGCAACCTCTTTAAAGATACAACAGTTTTGTTTGAGAAAACTTAAGGAATCATTCTTAAAAATATTGAAATGATGCAGATATTTGTTAAAGAATTTCTGAAAGCCTTTAATTTGACAATATTAAAATTAAAAACATAAAACTATTCATTGAATCGATGTATTTAGTAAAATCTTTAAGTCACCGGGATCGATTTCTTCTTCCATAGTTTTCGTAAAATCCTGTGTCATTAAATATTTCTTGTTCTCTATGTAAATAATTTGGTTTACGTGATTATCGGATATAAATGATAATAAAAAAAAAATGGAAAAAATATCAAAACAAATAAAGGAAAGCATAGACAAAAATGAAATCATGGAACGGAACACGATGAGCCTATATTCAATGATTTGAGCTTCGTAAATATTTCCTTAGCAACGGGTTTAAAATTAGTTGTCCTTAGAGAATTTTTTAAAAATTTCGTTCTACTTGAAAAATGTTGTATTTTTATGCTTCATTGAGTTTTGCAAAGTTTGAAATTCCTTCCCGATTGATTCATACAGAATCTCTTTCTCTGTTTTGGGATTAATAAAAATAATAATTTCTCGTATTACCCATCGTTATTAATCAGCTAATTATTGGATATCATTATCCAATTCCTTGCTTAAACTTTTCCCAATAATTGTGGATTAGTAGTAATTTACAACTCACCTATTCGCCTTCAAGTAGAAAAGCAAGCCAGGCCTTTATTTAATTATAATCTTGTTTAAATATGATCTTTGGATAAAGTTTAATGGTTCTTCTGAAAAATAACCTGATGTAGTTTGAAAATACTTGCATAGCATACTTTATACCTTTCAGATACGTGAATCAGAAAATTTTCCTGCTAAAAAATATTTGTAGATCCTTTTTTTAAATATGAAAGAAATGATATTTGACTGACATATGTTTGTTTTTTTTCCTTTCAACTTTCCTTTCAAATATACTTCAGTCTGACAGCATCTGACGTCGTATTTTAACGGGAGTAAAAAAAAAGTTCACTCTTTACAAGACCCCGGGGCCACTCGAGAGAGAGAGAGAGAGAGAGAGAGAGGGTTACTTTAAGGGGTAGTTTATACGGATAGGAGGAGAAGATAACGGTTAACTCTAGACTTGAACAAATTAAGATTGTAGGGATCGGGGAGACATCCTCCTGGGAGTGCTTCACGGGAAGAAGTTCGAGTGAAACTTACTTTTCACCGATGTATTGCAAATGGAATGTGGGTAGGTGTTGCTACAATGTAAGTGTCTCGTATATGTCTCGTATATGTCTCGTAATATCTCGTATATATCTTCACTCGTATATACTTTATGGCACAGAAAATTTATATGCAGTAATCCTGAACGCCCAACAATACATATTATGTAACAATGAATCGTACTAAAAGTCTTTTTATGATTTTCTCATATATTAATCTCATCTTTATTATTATACGGGAATCTACGTTGTCAGTAATAATAAGTTCAGCTGTTGATTTTTCCTTTAGTATTGGAAAACATTTATAAAAATAATAGAAAAATGGAATTGGTCTTTGTCTCTTCAATGAAAGTTTCCGGTTTAATTTATTTTAATTTTTTAATGAATATAAACATCGATTCAAAACTGTTAAAATAGGAACTCCAAGAAATCACTTTCTTGATATGTTTCTTCTTTCTCAATAGAATTGGTGGATTTTCTTATCCATTGTTGTTCGAATATTAAAAGGGTTTTCTTTGCATATTTGCTACTGATAATACAGCCGATCTATTCTTCAGACTTCTTCAAGTGTATTAGGTGAGAAAAAAAATCAATCTCGAGAACTTCATACAAGGCAATGACAAAGTGACAACTTAAAACTGATTTGCAATATGTATCTCTCTTTTACAATGCAAAACATAATCACAAACAGGATGATCCTCTTAAACGCTGGCAGAAATAAAATCCGTTTCTAATTTTGTAAAGATACAAAAACCTTATAAATTGGGATCTTAAGAAAAACTACAAAAGGAAAATGAACAGCTACTCAACAATTCCGCTGAACAACCATGAATTCTTTCCCATCGTCTACTTAGCGCATCTATAAAAGGGCCAGTGTCAAAATGTCATTCAAACACTATTAATAGATGTTGTGTTCGTTTTATTTAGGTGGAGACGCAGAGAGTTCTCTAACACTGACCTTCTCCTTTTAACGAAATCGTTCGAGAATAGTCAGGGGTCAGGTGACTGTTTTCGAATGCTTCCTGTTTGATTGATTACTGCGCAGGCGCAAAGATGACTCTTCCATTAGATAGGAGGAGCCATGCTGGCGGCTTCGGCAAATTGTATTCTATAAATCAGCCCCTGGTTTGCATCTTGTCTAGAGCGTCTTGTTTTAGTATTAGAAAGCGGAAGAGCTGCGGACACGCAACGTGCTGATCCAACAAACGATGATAGCCTTGTAAATGATGATGCAAGAGACAGAGAACGTGTGTTTATATGGGCAGTTGAAGTTTAGAGAACGATGACGAGACCAGATAGCGTGCGCGCCTGCTGACAAGACGCGGAGACAAAGGTTAATGTGGGAGCAGGAGACTACACTGCTTGTACGTTGCTAGTGCGTAAAGCTTGTAAAAGAGATGAATTGAGCGAGAAATTGATTAGAATTTGCTGGGGACATGAGGGTGGCTGGCAAATGTTTCAAGATCAAGGGAAGGGTTTTTTAACGACGTTTTTCGTAAAGGAATGAAAATTGGTGTCAAAGCAACGACTAATTGAAAACTCCACAGCTTCAGGAAAGGCAATAATTCATCAATATTTGTATTTTTACTTTTTATAAATAAGATAGTTCACACCGCTTTAACATCAAGCAAATGTGTTACTGATAAATTTTGTCTATATTTCTGAGATGAGGTATTATGTACATTATTTACATAATTCGGACTATTGTCCTCATCTTTGTCGCCATATTTATTACAACATTTTGGCCGTTGTACGCTCTGGCCTTCTTCAGGTGGTTGGAATGTCGAACTGAACCCTTTATTTCGCTCACTGGGGTAGACTGTTCTAGTTCCACGTGCTATGTTTAAAAAATAAAGGGTTCATGTTTAATGGATGTCAGTTATCAGTTATCAGTTATCTCCTACTTAATTCCCCTCTCCATGTTCTGCACCGCCTTAACCAGGACACATGGCAAAGTGGATAAAGGCGTTAGTTAGATCCAGTGACAGGACTCAAGGAGAGTCGCCATATTTATTACAATGTTCCGGCTTTTGTACACTCCGGCCTTCTTCAGGTGGTTGGAATTAAGGCAGTGGAGAACTTTCAGAAGGAAATTAACAGGAGATAACTGATAACTGACATTCATTAAACATGGCACGTGGTCTAGAACAGTCTACTCCAGTGAGCGAAATAAAAGGAGCGGACCGTACATCGGCCGAAACGTTGTGATAAATATGGCGACAAATATGAGGACAATAGTCCGAATAATGTAAATAATGATACAATTTTATTGCATGGTAATGATGCGCACAAAAGGGGAACGGTTCAATGAAATATTTCATCAGAAACAAAGAAAAGAGTCTTGAACTGCTATGTAATATCAATCCTCGTATATGGCAGTGAATTCTGGACAATTTCGTCGCAGATAAAGAGGGGATTTGCGGCAATTGATATGGTTCTACAGAAGGATTCTGAGCATATTATGGACATAGCATGCAGGCAACGAGGACGTTTTAAAGAAAAGGAAAACTTAAATGAACTCTTGGAAAATTTAACACTCACAGGACCTAGTGAATGAAATGGGGTAGAAAAGAATAACTAATAATGTATCTAACGAGCTTGTGTGAGTCGATGACCAAACAGGGAGTGATAAGGATAGTAAAAAAAAACAAATATTTCTAAATCCAATATAAGAAAGAAAGTTGCAGAGAGCCATGATCTCCAATGTCCGAAAGTACACGGCACATAGAAGAATGATGCACACAAATTATTGCAATGAGGTACATAGACATTGAATTTATTTATTCATGTAATAAAACAGCTTTTAGACTTTTTAATGTCTCAAATGAACTACAATTCAACTACAATATGTATATATCTTATCACAAAGATAAAATACAGATTTATCACACTACTTAATATAAAAAAAAATAAGAGAATATAAAAAAATAAGAGAATACGCTGCTCGTCGAAACTTGAATCATATAAGATGTATATATTAATATATTTGCTATTAAGTAAGCAGTTGTTGGACATTTGCTAGAACGATAGAAGTGTGAGGCGCCCAATGTAGAGAATCCTCAACAGTAGTAATAATTTGAGAGACTATTTTTTTTCACAGTGAGAAGCCCTACTGGATTCAGATTTAACGCGTGATTCATCATTTACAATTCCTGGTTGGAAAATGTTGATTTGTAGAAAAATAAAACAAACGTATTTAAAAAAAAGTTTTGTCGAAAATTATTTTCTTACCATAAAGGTATTTTTTCCTCCATGAAATGAAATCGCTTACTTTTTTCAAGTGGATTTTCATCAATCTATTTAATTGACGATGTTTTAAAGTCATTTCAGCACAGGTAAAGAGATAATGCCGCTAAGACGCAAGGGGGTTATGATAACGAAAGAAAATGGATGAAAGGACAAATAAAGAACAGAATTCAAAAAGACAGAAAATGGCGATTGATGTTTTTAGAAAACGAAACAAGATAAAACCATTTCGATGACTAAAATTTTGAAATCAGAATTTAAAATAAAGAAATGGAATTCCATCCAATCTTTAGACATGAAATCATTCGTGAATTATGGGAAGGCGAATCTGAATCATTTTTATTTTTCTGGGTTTCTTTTTTTTTTGGTGGGGGGGCACCGAAAAGTTGAAGAAAACATTTCAAAATTATTATGACGAACATTTTACAAATAAAACGAATTGAATAAAGATTTTATTTTTAGGAAATATTGATTCTTTCTTCATGTAAAACAGTTTTTTTTTATATACAAAGATAAATTTGGTGTTTTGTTTTTATTCTTCTCTCCACGAATCGCTGCCCTGTGGAACAGACTTCCAAGACGTTGTTTCCTGTTAAAGTCTAGAGTTAACTGTTATCTTCCTCTCTCATCCATATAAACTACCCTCTTAACGTAACCCTCTACATGGAGTGGCTCTCCGGCTTTGTACAGAGTGAACCTTGCTGTTTAAAAACAAATCGCGTTAAAATACAATGTCATGTTGTCAGATTGAAGTATTGTAACACGAGTAAAAGTGAGAAGAAAAATACGGGAAATTGGAACCCATCAGAAAAACCACGTTGTATTTGTTTCCATTATGGTAAAAGTTATTTTAATCATAAAATATCCAATCGGGTTACAGTTCACGATGCAAGCCACAGTGTGAGGGTTGGTGACGAAACTAGTTTTGATACGAATGGTAGTTTCTTTAATCCTCATGGGAAAATTCCATATTTTTGTTTTATGTCTGATTAAATATTTAGTTAATCTCTCTCTTTCTCTCTCCATCCCTCTCTCTCCCTTTCTCTCTCTCACCCTCTCTCCATCCCTCTCTCCTCTTTCTCTCGCCCTCTATTTCTCCATCCCTCTCTCCTCTCTCTCTCGCCCTCTATTTCTCCATCCCATTCTCTCTCTCTCTCACTCTCTCCCTCCCTTGCCCTCTCCTCTCCATCACTCTCTACCTATCTCCCCTATCTCTCTCTCACACTCTCTCTGCCAATAGCACACAAGGGGTTACAGAAAGTGGGAGCAAGAGTAAAGAGGCGTGATAGAAGAAAGGATGAAGAGAAGGACGGGGAATAGATCCAGGGATCTGGAGATGTCGATTGCCATTGCAATTGAATAGTTGGAGATTATAGCTATCAGGGAAGCAAGTAAGAGGAAGGGAGTTCTACAGACGGGAAGTGCGGGAGATGAAGCTATTGAAGTAGAAGAGACGGCTACATTTAACCGTTTTGACAGTGAAAGGGTGGGACTGAGATGTCGACCTAGTTGAACGTTTAAATTCATGCAGTTTGGGAACTAGCGAAAGTAGCTTGTCGAAGCAGTTACCGTGAAAGCATTTGTAGAAAAGACAAAGGTGATGGCATGATGGCATGTCTGTGAGAGAGCGACTATAAACGTGATGCCAGATCAGGGTCAAACACATTGTATATCCGTCTCTGGATTTTATCGAGGACCCTAAGACGAACAGCGGGGGCACCAGATCATATATGACGGCAATATTTCATGCAAGGACAAATGGTTGATTTATCGATTTGAAGGATAGACTCGGGCAAGAAAAACTTTCTGGCGCGACACAGAGAACCAATTTTCCTTGCGGTAGATGAAGCTATTGATTCAATGTAATTCTTCCATCTCAGGTCAGTGGACAGTGTGAGACCAAGCAGTTGCAGAGAGGTACTCTTGTGGAGTTGAGCATCAGACATTCTAATGGGAGGCAGGAGGGTTCTCTCTGGTGGGTAAAAGAGAGCAGTTTTGTTTTTGAGGCATTAAAGTTAACCAGCCATTTCCTGTCCCAGTCAACAACCGATTAGAGGTCCTTTTTGAGACCAACGGCCAGGATAGTTTTGTCAGCGATACGAGATTTGCTATTTAGGCAGGAGTAAATAGTGGTATCGTCTGCATATATGCCTACTTGGGAACTGATGACATCGCGAAGATCGTTAATGAAAATAAAGAACAGTGTAGGACCCAGGATAGAGCCTTGGGGAACACTAGTGTTCGTGAGAAAGGAACTGGCGGAGAATCCGTTAAGGACGACCTTCATTACACAGTTTAACAGGAATGATTGTATTAAGTGAAATAATCGACCTGAAATACCGTATCCCTGAATCTTACGAAGGAGGCCGGCATGCCAAACCCTATTAAACGCTTTAGAGATATCTAGAGTCACGGCGCGAGCT
This sequence comes from Acanthosepion lycidas, assembly GCA_963932145.1. Lineage (NCBI taxonomy): Eukaryota > Metazoa > Mollusca > Cephalopoda > Sepiida > Sepiidae > Acanthosepion > Acanthosepion lycidas. Next base: position 2,980,319 of record OZ010572.1, on the reverse strand, counting down.
TCTCCGTTATTGTGAAGTGCTTGGTAAACAATTTCAGTTATGGCCGTGAACATATCAGCTGTAGAACGGGCAAAACGGAAACCATATAGCTTGTCAGAGAGCAGCTCATGGAAATAAGGTGCTTGACCACTCCGAAGTTGATTAAGGCTTCAAAGATTTTGCCGAAGAGTGGTAGGAGACTGATAGGACGGTAGTCAGAAGGGTCGCCAGAGTTCTTGAAGACAGGTACAACAGATAAAGACTTTCAACAGGATGGAAAGCAGGAATCATTGAAGCAGTAGTTCTATAGTTTGGAGAGGACAGGAGCACATTTCTTTAAGACAATGGCTAATATCCCGTCCCCACCGATAACATGGGAGTCTAATTTAAAGATGATGGCCAATATCAACGATGGGGTTATGTGAAAATTGCTCAACAGAGCCTCAATTCTAGTGGGGAAATCGGGTGTGGGTACAACGGAAGAGTCGAACGTTGAATTGGATGAGAATTTACGAGCAAAGGACTTGGCCTTATCAACCGAGGAAGTCAGGACCTCAAATTGGTTGAACAAAAGGAGGTAATCTTTGGAGCCGAATATGCGAGATGCAATACGGTGTTTCATTTTATAAGCAAATAGTGATTTTGCTTCATTGAGGACATGCTTGTACTCATTACGGGCTGAGACAAAGAGGCGTCTGTTGCAATCTGACATGTCACTACGGTACAGGGGGAAATAGTGATTCCTATGGGAAATGGCAACTGAGCCAGCAGCAGAGAACCAAGGGGATGAGCGTGATTTGACCTTATATTTCGTTGTGGGGATGAAAGCCTCCATTCCAGCTTTTACTCGGAAGCGCATTCTTGAAGGAGGAGACCACATTCCATGGGACATCGCGAAGGAAATCACGGAACGAGTTCCAGTCAGCTCGTTTATAACAGACAGATATTCTGTTTGTAGGAGGTTCTTTGCTGGGAGTGGAGTAGAAGGAGATGTTGACATACACTACAGCATGATCAGAGTTGCCAAGAGGGCAGAGCTGCGTGGCACGACAGAATTCAAGGATGGAGGTGAAACACAGATCGAGAAGGGTAGCATTACCGTCATGGTTATTGTGGAAACGGACGGGAAAGTCAGCCACTTGTGTGAGGGATTGAGTAATTGAAAAGTTAAGGGTTCGTATGCCAGCAAGGTCAGTTATGGAGTTTTTAAGTCACTTGGCATGGTTGACGTTAAAGTCATCGAGCACAAATATATGACCAAACGGATGAAGAGAGATAGTCTTGTCTATATTGTCGAAAATGCTTTCGATTACACCACAGCCTTGGGAGGATGGAGAGGTGGCTTACAGCATTAAGGAGAGATAGACGGAGACACATGTATGAATGGTCCGGAGATTCAACAGAAAGCTCCCTAGCCAATGGCAGATGGTCCTTGACGTAAACTCCTAGGCCGTGCATGTGGGTTTGGGAGAGGAAGGTAAGTGCATTTTTGTTTGAAATAACTTTCTTCAAAAGTTCGTTTTTGATGTTGTGACAGATTTGCCAGTTCTAAATAAATAAATAAAAAACAATCCATCATATTTCCCATCCTATTTTGAATACCATATTCCTTCAAGATGTAAGTGATCCTCATTCTTGAAAGATTCCTTTTTTATTATCTTTGAATTGATAGACAGTGGAGTGATTTCCCTTTGCTTTCTCCACTACGTGAAATTCAAAGATTTTTTCACTTAGACTGGTTTCCATCCAATGCTAGAAAGCCGAGATGACCCGACTATTTAACCCGGAACTGTAGGGAGGCAAAAGTGGGGGATTATGCATTTGAATTCGGCTTTGCTGATTCCTCCTTCTCTGCCGATATCCGTTTCGCTAACCACACGTCCATATATCCTCGTAGGATTCGCTAAAATCTAACAAAAATGAATTTTCTTTGAACAAATTATGACATGAAAGAATAAGTAGATACTCTACAACAAACAAATTCTGTGTCTTTGATGAGATTGGAAAGGAATCACCTCTAGATGAGATCCTCTCAGTGAAACAAAAGAATAATTCGAACAAGTACCGTTTCAGGTTAAGTCACATGACATTATTAGTTAAAGAAAAGTATAGAGAAATAAGAGAAACAACATAATATTCAATCAGGATAACTCTAGGCTGCAGGCTTTTTTAGCGATCAAAGCAAAAACCCATTTTAGTTTGTGAGCTTTAAAGGGAATTTCATACAGCTTTTTGAAACATGTGTCCACCGAACATCCTCTCCTGTGTCCTTAATTCCGGCTAAATAAATCTTACTGATCATACATTAGAGTAACTTCTGATTTTTTAAGCAATTATCTTCTTTGCAACTGAAATGGCGCCCTTTCAACCGGATTGTGTTCAGCTAAAAGGAAAAGAAAATTGACAGACGTTGAATACAAAAAAAAAAAAAAAAAAAAAAAACAGACCGGAAGAATTACTGATAGACTTTATAGCAACATGTAAAAATAGTCAATTACACTTTAATCTTGTATATTTTATAGTGTTTTATAGAAAGTAAGAATTGACGTAGAAATAAATACGTTTTAAAAAATCCCATTATTTCTTTCACCTTAAAAAAAGAAACTAAATTCAAGCATTTGATTAGCAGAGTGACTGTGAACCTTGCTATGTGAGACATCGATTTATTTTAGGTACGTCCGAGGGAAACGAACAGAATCTCCATAGATTGATCAAAATAACAATGGAAAGAACGATAGCCTCAAGGCTAAAAAGCGCCTTTCAATGCCTACTATTTTTAGACCGAAGGAATGCATATTTTGCGAGAGAAATTTATTTTATTTAAGACTGTTCGATCACCAAATGTCAAAGGCGTTTTTTACTAAGTTTTTTTTTTTAGTTTATTTTTTGTTCTATCTTTACAAGAATCAAAAATGAAATGTTTCTGCTATGTCTGGGCTGGAGCTGCACAATCTTCCCAGTCAGGAAAGAGTTTACGTGGCTTTGTGGATGATTCTTTTCAACCTTAAAGCCGGATGTTTCACAGACGAAAAGTCGCAAGTCGTTCGCTGCTCCGTCGCTATTTCCAGGGCAAATGTTCAAACGAACTATATTACTTGGTTCCATCAGTTGAGATCTTTACCGCTAACATTCGTCATGCCACATCCACAGGGTCGAAACATCCTCATTGCCTTCTCGTATTCCATTTGTAAGGAGGAAGTTTCACTCAGAATAAGAATTACGGCTTCCACTGTTTGGTTTGGTTTATTTTGTTTTTACGTTTATCAACCTCAATATATAATGCCGACAACATTTTTAGGATAGATTCGTATGAATAAAATATGTAATTTTTGGATTAGATTGGTTTTGATTTTTTTTTTTTTTTTTTTTTTTACAGCATATCGACCTCAATGGGTTATTTAATACCGACAATATTTTTAGAATAGATTCGTATATATAGAATATGTATTCTTTGGTTTAGATTGGTTTGTTTTATTTTGTTTTGCGGTATATCAACCTCAATGGTTTATTTAATGCCGAAAACATTTTTTATTGCTGGTAATAACTTGTTTTTTGTTTCTGGTAATATTTTTCCTTCAAAATTGTATTGCTGGTAATAATTTTTTTCCAAAAAGTATTGCTGATAATAGTTAATTATTTGCCCATAGCTGGGACCCTAACAGGTGCTACCACCCCGGGTCAGGGTGGACCTGGGAACAATAGCAATTAAGAGGTGGTTCCACGCTCGTCAAAGCCTCCTGTTCAGAGGCCTTGATGCTGGATGTAGTTTATCGTCTTACCCAGGACGCGGATGTAGTTTAACGTTTTACCCAAGATGCCCACTGTTTGGAACACTGGAAGTGTGTAATGTATACATCACTTGCTTATCTAAATGGACAACACTCTCTTTTTGCTGGAAAACAAAGCATTTCTTCTGTGTATTTTTATTTTCCACATATGAGTCTAGATAAAATGTTAGAGAAACATTGATTAAAACTATATCAGTTAAGTAATTAATTTTAATTTGACATTTTATCAAAACAATGTTCTTTTTAGCGTGAATTCTCACTCTTCTAGAATTACATGAATAAAGAAATAGAAGATTTGTTCTCGCCTGCACACAGATATAGATTTCTCAATGGAATTTGATACACGCTAAATAGTCGAGGAATATTATGTTCATAATGGTCTGTTTATCTCCAGATATCAATGCTGCGTGTAAGAGAATACACACACACACACACACACACACACACACACACACACACACACACACACACACACATATATATATATATATATATATATATGAAGAAATATAGTCTTAATGTATGCTATATTTATGGTGATGTTTAATATTTAATATGCTGGGTGAGAGGGCAGTTTGATTTAATAACGGGTCTATATGATATGATGAGATAGTAATGTTGCAAGGGATTGGAGTCAATGATAATATAATTAGCTAATAGTTATTGTAAATTGGTAGAAATTGTAAATTGGTAGAAATGATTAGTAACGGTGGTGGGAGAATGATGAAACCATGAATGTATCTATAGTGGTGGTAGCTAAAGACTGGTTGTTGGTGTTTTATTTTATTTTATTTTGTTATATGTATTGATTTATTTTGGTATAAATCCTGATAATAGGTATTCTGTGTAAAATTATGGTAGTTGAAGATTGCTATAATATTTTAATTTTTAATTTACAAAAATATTGTTTATTATATTAAAGCTCGCTATTTCCTTGTTTATTTGTGACTGTGTATATGTGGCTCAGTTTGTAATCCTTATTGGTTATTTTTATGGTGGTATTAAATATGCTGGGAGAGGGAAAAAAAAGGAAACCAAGGATCCAATATGCAACTGCAGAAACAGAACAACATGTCCACCCCAGGGAAATTGTCAACTTACGAACACAATATACAAGGCCAAGGTACGTGGAAACAACAACATAATGCACTACATCGGAGGCACCGAAGGTCCATTCAAGATGAGGAATAACAATCACAAACTTTCATTCACCAACAGGAAATATTCGAATAGTACGACACTTTCTACATACATATGGCAGCAAAAAGACAAAAATATTGCACCAACAATAAGTTGGGAAATATTGAAAAAAGCCCCTGCCTACAGCAACATTACAAAAAATGCCTACTTTGCCTACACGAAAAAGTAGCAATAATATCTCACAAAATGCAAAAGAACCTACTAAACAAAAAAATCAGAGATAATCTCCAAATGTAGGCATGAGAACAAGTACCTATTATCCGAATTCATACCAAACGGATAAAATAGACAAACCACCAACAATCACAATTTAATTTCAAGATACCATCAAAATAATTGCATCTATCATTATTATCATTGCACCACCATTAATAATCACTTTTACCACTTTACAATAACTATTATCTAATAATATTATCATTACCACCAACACCCAACACCATCACTCACACATCACACCTACTATTATAAATCCTCTACAATCTTTAACGCTTATTACTTCCCCAGCATATTTAACACCTTAAAACAATAAGATCAGATATAATTTCCATATATAACCATGAGAATAAACACCCATTACCAGGATTCATATTAAATAAAAATAAACAAATAAATAAAAATAAAATAAAACACCAACAACCACCCTTTAGTTCAAGCTAGCACCACAATAATTACATTTATAGGTTTTATTATTCTCCCACCAACATTACTAATCACTACTAACAATTTACAATAAATATTAACCACTTATATTATTATTGCCACCATCCACCTTACATATTACTATCACACCATATCTACCATTACCATATAATCCTGCCATAATTATTAACGTATACTACCCACTCTCCCAGCATATTTAATACCACCATAAAAATAACCAATAAGGATTACAAACTGAGCCACATATACACAGTCACAAATAAACAAGGAAATAGCGAGCTTTAATATAATAAACAATAATATTTTTGTAAATTAAAAATTAAAATATTATAGCAATCTTCAACTACCATAATTTTACACAGAATACCTATTATCAGGATTTATACCAAAATAAATTGATACATATAACAAAATAAAATAAAATAAAACACCAACAACCAGTCTTTAGCTACCATCACTATAACTACATTCATGGTTTCATCATTCTCCCACCACCGTTACTAATCATTTCTACCAATTTACAATTTCTACCAATTTACAATAACTATTAGCTAATTATATTATCATTGCCTCCAATCCCTTGCAACATTACTATCACATCATATCATATAGACCCGTTATTAAATCAAACTACCCTCTCACCCAGCATATTAAATATTAAACATCACCATATAAATAACCAATAAGGATTACAAATTTCTACCTGTTACATATACACAGTCAAAAACAAACAAATAACCAGCTTTAAATATAACAAATAAACCGACATTTTTTCAAAATTTAAAAATAAATATAAATAATAATAATTTTTACCTATCATAATTTCACACAAACCCCACCACACGTATATACATACATGCGAGGAAATATTATTCAGCGGTAAAAAAAAATGACATGTATACATTCACGAGACATTCACGAGACATTCACGAGACATTTCCACCACACTTCCAGTCTTTAAATTTCAACATACAAATGCGTATGTATAGACACAACACCACCCGTATACATACCTATGTCATATCCGAAACTGCCCACATATGTTTATATATGTATGAGTCCCGACGGACGACTAAGTATGTATATGTGTCTGCATACATCGATGTTTGCGTCAGTACGATGAAAAAACGACGAAGTTTCCCCCACCACTTCCACAATAACACCAATACACGCAATCTACATAAAACCAAATTTTTTTAAAATATTAATCAGTTTGTCTGACGATCGCTAAAGCGTGAAACCCAGGGTCACAAGCTCACATCTATCCAACCATATATGTTAGCTCTATCTCTGATATTGAGCGCTTTCTAAGTACCGCGCATATAATATATAAATAATTATACATATATATATATTTATTTATATTTATATACACACACTTTTCACACACACACACACACATATATATATATATATATATATATATATATACAAGTATATGATTGGTGTATATGGAATGAATTCCAATAACCAACAATTACTATTCTTAAAAGAGTGCTCAATACAAAGTAGAGCAGATATAATTATTTATTTAAAAAATTTATAACATAAATATGTTATAAAATCACTACAAAAATAGCCATTTTGTTTCAACACCCTCGGTGTCTTATCAAGTGATGATGTTGAATTACTGCGTCTTGTAAATAATACAGACATTTTATATCTTAATATTGTCTATATTCTCCGGCTTGCATTTTAAGGATTTTTAACCGGATGAAAAGTGGACTAAAATGTGTGTTAATGTTTTTTTTTTTAAATGATTACTTTAAACAAAAAAATATAAATTTTTTTCTAACCCGTGTTCTTGTTTTCCGCTATTGGGTCGTCATCATACCTGAATGTAATTGAAACTTTAGGGCGCTGTACAAATCAGTTTTCATTTTTTCTAAGGCGTACCGATATATTACGTTGAAATACCGGCTCCTTTATAATCACCGAAGTAAAGCAATGTTGAACCTGATCAATACCTTGATAAGTGACCGCTTGGAAATACCAAGTGCTGTTAGCTTGTACGTGCGGTGGTGTAATGTCTCAGAATTGTTAATCGGAGAGCTGAGTTCCAATTCCAGTTGGGTTCGTTATATTCATTTACGCACAAATAACCTACAAAGAATTGACACGGCGTAGAAAACGACTTAATCAAAAACATGCTAATTTATTACAAAGGTCATTAGATTCTTGGGCATGGAATCTAATTGTCCAACGTAAAATGTTTTACAGGTGGAAAAATAAATGGAGGGATATCATTCCTACTCGAAGCAACATTATAGTAGTAATAAATGCTACACAGATGGAATTATATATATATATATATATATATATATATATATATATATATATATATATATATATATATATTCATTGATGCATGTTTCATTAAATAATATAGACAAGTTTTGTTTATTTATCTTAAGTAAGTTCCTTTCATATTGTCTGAGAAGCTTAATAACATTATCATTGAAAGGATATCACCATATTGATACATTGATACAAATCTAAGCTTTCGACATACATAAGCCATTATTAAAGATGACAATTACTTTTCAATATATCAACCAATACACGGAACAATAATGATAGTCTGTTTTTGGTGCATGAAAAAATTTCAAAGCAACGACTAATTAGTGTATACGAGACGCGGAAGCGACAATTGCGTAGCAGCTCGTGATGTCAAACATGACCACGAGAAGTATTAAGTATGGGAAGCCGTTGATATAAACATTTAAGAATGTTTGTGGAGATTTCGTAGTTTATTTTGCTCAGGTTAGGTTTCAACTGTTTTATGTATATAGCTTCAAGAATTTTTAGTTTTTGTCTATTGTTTTCGTGTTTAAGTATAGTTGTGTTTTCAACAAGGATTTTTCGGAATTGTGTATGCGGCCAGGCATGTTGTTTTAAATGCCTAAAAACGTTAGAGTTATCATTCAAATGTAAAATCAAGCGTCGAGAAATATTATATATGTACGTAGGTATATCTTCGTAAAAAGTGTTTTGGAAATTCTTAACTAAAATATCAAACCATTGTTCTCTTGAAAAAGAACACATTAATGAGAATATCTCTGACTTTTGGTGAAAAGAGAAAGAAGCTGAAAATGTTCAACTACGGAAGCAGTAGATCTTTTACGTTCGTTGAATCGTTCTCAAACGAAAGGCAGGTGTGAAAACAGATTTTAAACTCATAAATTATTGGCAATTGTCAAGTAACGTTTCAGAGCAAGACAGTGAAATTAAAGTAAAGTAAAAAAGAATAATGAAAAATGGAGACATTCCGATTGCTTAGTTGTGACTAAATGTTAATGTAATGGTGTCTCTTCCTACTACATATACTTTCACATTTGAACGTATCAAAGTATGTTACTCTAATGGCGTCAGATTTCAAAAATTAAACAGACGCAAAACTATTTCGACTAAATATAACTGTTAATAAGAGTTTCAGGAATGCAGTCTTATACGACGAAACACATTCAAGTGCCGACTGTGGGAGTGAGCACTTTCTAGTGATATGTAAGCTTAGATTGAAACTGCGGAAATTGAAAAGGGACAAGACAGCACCGAAATTGCAATACGACAGACTCTTGAATGAACCAAATGTGAAAGAGATATAATATGTACAGAGATAAAACAGATATAATGGACAAAATGAAAATGGAAACTCGAGTGGAACACATTAAGAGAAGCGTTAGTAATATTAGCAATGGGGATCACCTTGAAGAATACTAGACAAAGAAAAAAATGGAATGGATGACTTGAAATTCTCTACATGATGAAAAGGAGACAAGAAACAACACCAAGATAAGGCACAGAATATAGAACATTGCATGAAAAAAACAATTTGGAACTAATTCAGACTAAAGAAGAATGGTGCAACGAAAAATGTACAGAAATAGAAAGAAAAAGCGCATCTGCATAAAACTTAAGAGAAATAACAAGGCAAAAGGCAAGCTCGTCAACAGGATGCATAAAATCCAAGAGAGAGGATATCCTGATATTAGAGAAAGAAAAATACTTCAGGGATGGAACAAATGCACCAGAGAATTCTTCCTCGACAAAAGAGAACATTTGGTAATATCAAAGGTTGAGAAATATTAAAATCCGAATTGGAATCAGCTTTGGCAAAATTGAACAGAAACAAAGCAGGAAGACTAGTCAGAATCTATTCATATATATGTGAAAACAAATTATTAAGAAACAGAAACATTTCGTTAGAAACAAAGAAAAGATTACTGAACTGTTATGTAATATTAGTCCTACCATATGACTGAATGCTGGACAATATCACAGATGAAGAAGAGACTTGAAGCAACAGAAACCCGGTTCTACAGAAGGATGCTGAGAATATCATTATAGAGCATGTGAGCAACAATAAAATTCTAATGACAATGGCAACAAAAAGGACACTTGTACTTAACATAAGGAAGATACAGTTGAAAATTCTAGGGCACTTAATGAGAGGGCTTGGAAAATTTGATACTCACAGGACAGATCGAAAGCAAGAGGGACAGAGAAAAATGATGCATAAGATACTTGACGAGCTTGAGTCAATGGATGACGGAGCAGGGTTTGGGAGAGATGGCGAAAAGACAAAATTTACTGAGAGTTAAAAAGGACGATATCGTGGAAAGCCGTGATCGCCAAGGTCTTGAAGCTACACAATATGGAGAAGAAAGAATTAAAGTGAATTAAAGTAATATAAACAAATAGTGCAATCTTTTATTATAGAGCTCGATTGGTGAAACAGAAGTGATTTTCCTTTGGCAATAGGAGTCAATAATCAATTTCGAAAAATGCATAATATCGAACTCTCCCATTTTTATAAAAGCAGTCAGCACAGCTGTGTACTTATAAAATCTGAAAAAAATGTTTCTCTCCTTCGCTAATTACCCATTCTATATTTTCAGAAGATTGAAGTGGAGATTGCAATGACTTAAGAAACTAATAATTATCATTCCATGACAAACTACGAAACTAATATATAGTTAAGTGAAAAAAAAACATTTTTATATTAATTCTATTAATGCTCTTTCTTTATCTTCTATATTAAGCACTCTACCACAAAATCTGCTTGCCTTAAATGCCTCCTTATAAGTAAACCACTGAAAAACATAAATTTTGGCTTCAAAAACAGTTTTTCAAATTAAAATATATATATATATATATAAATATAAACTAGACGCTACTGAAAAGTTCTCGGTTCCATCCTGACTTCTCAAAGTTTGTCTGGAGAGAATGGTCTTTTATATTTTTATGTGACAGTTTACGCTCATCAATTTTCTTTCGGATTACTGACTGAACCATATCACTGCAAAGGATGCAATTGTTAAGTCTTGAACCAGTTCAAGAGGGGGGAAAACTCCAAGTTTCTAACGGAAGAGAAGGCAACAGGAATGAACTCCTCTATTGCTAGCCGAAATCCGTTATCATTTTCAGATAATAAACACAAGGAGACTGTGGAGAGCCATGATCACCTACGTCCTGAATGAAAGTGACATTTAAAAAATATATTTTAAAAACGTCTATTCAAAATATTATATATATATATTTTAAAAACGTCTATATAAAAATTGACGATTAACAATTGCACAAATAAATAAAAATAGATTTTTTTCATTTTATGGATGGCTGATTTTTTGCTAGACTGGATTCCAGATGAGTAGAAACCCGTGTACACTATTTACATTATTCGGACTATTGTCCTCATCTTTGTCGCCATATTTATCACAATATTTCGGCCGTTGTACGCTCCGGCCTTCTTAAGGTGGTTGGAATGTCGAACTGAACCCTTTATTTCGCTCACTGGGGTAGACTGTTCTAGTTCCACGTGCCATGTTTAATGGATGTCAGTTATCAGTTATCTCCTGTTAATTCCTCTCTCCAAGTTCTCCACTACTTTAAACGGGTATTGAACTCACACTCTTTTGAGTCCTATCACTGGATCTAACCAATGCCTTTATTCACTGTACCATATGTCCTTGAGGACCACCTGAAGAAGGCCGGAGCGTACAATGGCCGAAACGTTGTAATAAATATGGCGACAAAGATGAGGACAATAGTCCGAATAATGTAAATAGTGTACATAATACCTCATCTCAGAAATATAGATAGAACCCCGTATGTTTAAATTTAGGATGCTGAAAGGTTTGCTATTATTTTTTTGAACAAAATGGTTTTATGACGAATGTTATCGCCGACCCAAGAACGTGTATCTGCTGCCCGGCATCCTGTTCTATTGCTTGACAAACAAAGGACAATGCTAACACGTGAGATCTCATAAAAAGGTATTCGCCATCATTTATTAAAACCCCGAACAAATTATGAACCTTTACTTGTATCGGAAATATAAATAATAAAAGAAACAATAAAATTAAGATAGAAGTGCATACACTAAAAGCGTCTGACATCGATGAGGAACTGTTGAAGTGAGACCAATCAGCGGGAAGTCGTTCACATAAAGAAAAGAACTGATGGGAAATAAATAAAATACGCAGGCTCAGTGTTGGGGAATAGCACGCATGCGCATAAGTAGTGAAAACTTTTGGTGAGTATGTCAGTTGCTGTTCTCTACATGTTTGCTTACAACCACATCATTTGCGAGAGAGAAAAAAGAATAATGCCTGATCGATGACTTGGTGAATAAGCTCTTTATTCTTAATGTCTGTGTTGAGAACACCAACGTATGCCAGGTATTAAAAAAAATCGCAGAAAGCTAGAAAATATATAAAGAAATATTTACTAATTTGATTACTGTGGCTTAATAGCGTGGTTGTAATTGGCAGAAATTGTGGAAAAAAGTTTGATGAAAATCTGCGTAAGAAAATTTGAAAATATTACAAAATCTTTGTTTGCTTTGTATTTGAAGTTTTTCAAAATACACATATTTCATAGAAAATAACATTGCGTCTATTTGGGGACTGAAATAAATGTGTAGTTCATGCCTGTTCCAGTGATCTGTACGAGTAGAAAAAGTTCAGGGGATATAGCATTAAAAAGGTGAGCATCTTTTTAACAGCTGCCTCAGAAAAAAAACAACAAATGTTTAGTATATGTTTGAAAGAAACAAAGAAATCCTTCGTTTCTTTCCTTTGTTTTTTGGGTTTTTTTTAATACAAAATATTTTTCACTTTTTATTTTTTCAACTCACCTCCGGTTTCAGTTTTTCACAGATGGTGGCTGTCGGCGGACATTCACGCAAAACAAACACGTGTCAACGAAGAAGCACAAACTCTACTGAGTCAAAAATATATAGTTTTAACTTTTCAAAATACATCTTTGATCGATGTTACCCTTCGTTCTCGAGTCGGTCTGAAGCACGTCGGAACTAACGATAAGTTCTCCTGCTAAGAGGGTCGCAGGTTCGAATCCTGCCGTAAGTCTCATTTTTTTTTTTTTTAATTTAATAAGAAATTGTTCAAATCGTGTAATAGCATATAATAGTCCATCCCACAAAATGTTTAATATTAAAAAAACAAAAACCACTAAACGAATAGAATTTCTTTTTCCAGGTTTTCAGATGAGACATTTAGCCATGTTGACACCATTTGTCATAAGAATCACTCAAAAACCCTTTGAGTTATTGAGCTAGAAAGAGAACAGGTTAAAATCGTTTTGTGGCAGCCCTACTGTCTTTCCAAATGAGCAAAGGTGAGGCGAAAAAGATCATTCAGGCCTTCATTAATGGTACCAATATTCATACTCTGGCTTCCATCTTCAAAGTTCATTCAATAACCATCAAAAAACGATGAATAATTTTAAAAACGAGGGAACAGAAGAGAGGAAAACGTTGTTTACAAAACAGCGTAATGTTTTGTAAACAATTACTGTTTAAGAGACATTCGTTCTTTATTCTACAGTTACACGTGGGTTTAATTTGTTCGTGTGGTTTGTTGATAATTTTCCTGTTGTGCTTTTTTATTATTTGTGCCATGTTCTCGGTGCAACTGTAGCTGATTTTTACCGTGTTTTTGTTGAATATTTTGTGTAGGGTGCTTGATTCCGGGAAGTGTTTGTGTAAGAGTTTGAAGAATATTTTTCCTACGTTTGTTTTTACGTTCTTGCTGTACGGTGGGTTGAACCATATGATATTTCTTCTCCTGTTGGCCTTTTTTGTATTCTGTGGTGAGTATGTGAGTGTTGCTGGGAATCCGCTATCTTTTAGGGCTGTTTCATAGTCTTTCTTAGCTTTGTTAAATATGGATTCATTGGAGGAATTGTCGTAAAGCCTGCGGTTAATCGATTTTGGTATCTGTCTGATTATAGAAGGCAGGTAATTGGATGATGTGTGTATATAGAGTGGTTTATCATTGGGTTTTCTGTATGGTTTATATGTGCGTTTTCTTAGGTTGAAGGTGACATCTAGAAAATCTACTTCGTTTAGGTTAGTTTTTATATCTATTTCGAATTCGTTTTTTTTTTAAATCTTTATTATTGCTTTTCTAGTTTTGCCTGTGTTTTGTTTGTCCCTGTAGAGTCCTGTGTCATTTCTATCTATTATTTTGCTTAGTTCGTGTAGTAAGTAAATACCTATGATTTCCCATGTCTTGCACCGTCAAAGCTTCCCATTGTAGTGTCAAATATCCCATCTTTCTTTATCCATGCTTCTTCATTGTGAAATAGTAATGATTTACGGGGGTGCTTAAGGATGTCGATTTCGTTTGGTTTTATTATTATTTGTTCTTGAGCTAAGTTGATGGCCTTATCTAACTAAGCGTTCTGTTATGGATTGGTAAAATTCTAATATGTTTCTAACTAGGTCACTTAAGTCTTTCTCGAAGTCTTATAATTCTTTTTGTCGCGAAGGGGCATTTTTTTGTTTTGAAGCCGTATTTTTCCTTGAGTGTATTGTTATTGTGAAGGTCCTGGTTTAAAAAGTAGGCTTTCCATCTCATTCTTTTTATGAAACTTTCTGTTTTTTTCAATTAATTTTAGCTTATATATGGAAGGGGATGGAATAGGTATGTTTTTTAGGGAGTACTCGAGGGTAGATTTTTCTATGTCCATACTGTGTTATAAATGTATCGAAAGTGCTCTACTGTTTATGAGGAGCTGAATATGAAGAAATATAGTCTTAAGAGTGCTATATTTATGGGATAAAGTGTTCAATATCAGAGGTGCAAATATAAAAGTGAACATAGAAGGCGACAGTCTTTTAGAAAACAACGTAATATACCAAGCCACGATAAAATCACCAGATAATGAAGAAAAAGTATACATCGGTGTAACTGAAGGACCCTAGAAACAAAGAAATTATACACACAAAACATCTTTCACAAATAGTAAATATGCGAACAGCACAATGCTTTCTAAGTATATCTGGGAAATTAAAATCAAAACTCACATCACACCAAAAATATCTTGGAAAAATAAGGAAAAGATCATCAGCCTACAAGAACCAATCAAAACTTGCAAACTTTGCTTGGAGGAAAAAATAGTTATCATTACCTTCCCAGACCAAAATAAATTATTGAATAAAATATCCGAGCTCATCTCAAAATGCAGACATGAAAAAAAATTTTTAATACGTTACTTAAAAATCGAAAACGGAAAAATAAAATAAAATAAAAATAAAAAATAAATAAATAAACAAAATAAGAATAAAATAAGCAAAATAAATTAACACCCAAAATTACCAAATCACGCCTGTTAGAATAGACGAAATAGAATAAAAAATAAGAAACAAAATCAATGAACCCAAATAAATAAAGTAAATAATAAACAAATTAGCAAACCATTATGACCAAAATATTAGTTAGACTATAAAAATCAAACCAAAAATCGGACTAAAAAATTGGCTATAACCGTTATATAACGATAAAAGAAAAAAATACTACTTTATGAAAATATACAGTACAATAAATAATAACAAGTAAAATAAATTAATCTAAATTCATCCAAATAATTAAATAAACAAACTAACCGTTAAAAACGTATAAGATAATCAATTCAAATAAATACATGAAGCAATAAACAAATTAAAAACTGTTCCCGCCAAAATAATTTTTAGAATAAACTGCAACAATCAACTTCAAAATTGAATAGATAGCTTTAATTATCTTCCCAAACCAAAACAAAACTATTAAATAAGCGATATAAACAAATTTTTACTACGTTAATAAAAACGCCGATTAAAAAAAAACATAAATAAATAAATAAATAAAAATAAAAAATGAAATAAATAAAAACAAGCAAAATAATTTAACCCAAATAAATAAATAAACGACTTCCGGTAAAATAACCGCCAAAATAGACTACCCGCAATGCAACCGTATATATAAATAGCCGAGAAAAATAACAGCACTCGTCGCTTGACGATTGTATCTAGCATGAAACAGACTGTCGCCTCTAAGTGTTGAATTCTATGTTCACTTTTATATTTGCACACGCTCTACCTCTGATATTGAGCACTTTATCCCATAAATATTGCACATCTTAAGACTATATTTCTTCATATATATATATATATATATATATATATATATATATATATATATATTGACAGGGTTTGCATAAAGTTCGTGTGCACTTTAAAAAAATTATAACTTTATTTGCATTTGCGATAGAAATAATTTGTAAAAAGGATTAGAAAGAAGTAAATCTATATTTTTTAAGCTTTTATTGAAATTTTATTTAAGTTTCCACATGTCCTTCATCATTAACAATACAAAGGGTAATACGATTTTGCAGTTTACGTAAAACATTTGCCAACTGATTTACAGTAATGCCTGAAATCACATTAGTTATTTTAGCTATACTTAAAACTAGATGCATTAAACTTTATAACATTTTTTACAGATTATTTTTATCGTAAATATAAAGTTATAATTTTTTTAAAGTGCACACGAACTCTATGGATATATATATATATATATATATATATATATATATATATATATATATATATATATATATATATATATATATATATTGTCACTTACCTGATTGATGTTACCTTCAACATCCCGACATTAGAATTTCGTAGACGGATCCTCCAACAAACGTCAGAATATATATGGTATTCAGCATCGTAGATAAAAGCTCGTGTTTGTCTTGTTCTGTACGCAAGGAATTTTTGTCTTAATTCTTGTACAATAGAATCGCATAATGACTCGAGATTTACAATCTTCCTTTCAACATTTCCGCTGATTTTTTTACTTGCTTATAAATAATATGTCACTTTCTTGGTAAATACTTTTGTAGCTTTATAATTTCCATCGATATCTGTTTACACTTTGAAGGTGAGCTGAAATATTTTGCAAATGAATGAAAATCATGAAAAAAAAGCCGGAAAAGATATTCTTGAGTCAAAATTAATGATATTCGTGAGTTTAGAGGGAAAAGAAATAAAACGTCTAACAACAAATACACCATCAATGAATAATGAAACACTTGAGAGCGTCAAACATCAAAGATTCACGCAACCGTAAAAAACATGTATATCGACATACATAGTCACAAAAAAAAATGTATAATGTACTGAAAGTTCATAAACTGTTGATATTTAGTTATTATAAGTCATTTATGATAATCGTGACTTCAGTCAGCCTGAATGACAATCACACCCGAATGACAAGTATCTAAAAACGACCCTCGCAACTCAGTTGTTTTTTGAAAAAAAAGGCATTGAATTTATATATATTTTTTACACTATAATGCTAAGGTTTCGGGATTGATTGACTATGAAAAAAAAAAAAAAAAAAGGGAAGGCACGTCGGTAGAGAGATAATTATGCAAATCTTGAGTAAAAAGGAATCGCGATTATTCATAACATTTGAAATTTTAGTCAACCTTGAATGTTTCATCTGAAAAGATTTTTTAAAATTTATCAAATCATTAATTACTCACTCACGACACACACACACACACACGCACATACATATATAGATGCATTGTGTATTTTGGTAGCAATCACTCTCTTATACATGTTTCATTAAAGACGACAGACAAGGTACTGCGATTAAGCTTTTTATTTAATTTTTCTTGTGTTCGAACCAGAGTTTTCTTTTCTGGACAAAGAGTGTGTAGAAACTCCAAATGTTCTGGAATTGCGAGAGCTTTCGTCTAAACGTTTAGCCATTATCAAGCATGATATAATTTTTACTTTTTAACAGGATGTATGGGTTGTGTGTATGTATCTAGAGTTATAGAGATGTTTTATTTCCTGAACACATTGTGTCCGTGTTCATAGTTAATATTATTATGTATTTTTTTTTCTTTTTTATAATTAAGGCTTCTATTATTTATTATTACTTATTATCTTTTTTTTTCATGTGGATGAGTTTATTATGCTTGTATTTTCTACTGGTATGTTTCGGATGGAGTCTGGTAAGTTTTTGTGTGTATTTAAATGCGTTCTAATGGAACTCTGGACGGACAGGTGTCACGTAAGTCGTTCGGATAGGAATGTAGTAGTGTAACCAATGTAATTATTTATTTAAGTTCCTTAAGGAACATTAGAACTCAGATATAATGTTCGTTCTTTGTAGTTTTGATTATGTAGGTGTGTTATTTTTAGGTAAGCTGTTTTAAGTTTTTTGTGGTAGATAATTTAAGTTTTTTTTCGGGTCAACTAGGGTAGTGTATTTTTTATCATATTTCTAAATGAAGACTCATTTTGTTTATAGTTGACGTTCATTTGGTTTTTGTTGAAGATATGTATGCTGTTGTTTTTGTCTGTGTGTTCAGTATCGTTATTACTTATTTTGGAAAGAAATAGTCTATTCTGGTGGTCGATGGGGTGATTAGGAAAACCATTGTTAACTAGTGTCTGTTTTGCATTGTTGAGTTCTTTAAGGAAAAGTGGACGAGAAAATGAATTCTCGTGTGCTCTCTTTAGGAAGTTTTTTATCACAGATATTTTGTATGTGAATGGGCATTCACTCTTAAAATTAAGGTGACCAATGAGGTGGTAAAAGTGTTGTTACTGTATTCTACGAGAACGTCAATGAATGCGAAGTTTTTTTAGTTCGTAGGCAAAGTTAAAGACGGATATATATATATATATATATATATATATATATATATATATATATATATATATATTCTTTTCATCTTTGAAAGTGAAGATCCAGATAAAGATATAATTCTCTGGTGAAATAAATTATAACTAATGGAGCCTTAAAGTGGTCTGTTTATCTTTAAATTAAATTATTCGCTCACAGGATTTCATACTCCTTGGGATTATCCATACGGATTATCAAGATTTTCGTTACTTAAATCTATCTATCTATCTATCTATCTATCTATCTATCTATCTATCTATCTATATATATATATATATATATATATATATATATATACAGGGACGTTGCAGCCGGGTGGGGGCTTGACTCCCCAAAAACGTTTATCAATTGCAGTATATTTACAAGGTTTTATTTTAACAAAATACAATAAAGAAAGAAATAAAAGACAGAAAAAATATAACTTTCATAAAATCCTGCTGAGAAAATTCTTCTTTAAAGGTGAAACGATCATTATAGTTTCTTTTCATGGCGCGGGCGTGTTTTCATTTTAATTTAGAATTGTGGTAAATCGAATAAAATATAAAAATAAAAATGTAAAAAAATTAAAAAAGAACTCAAATTTAAACAAAGCATTTGTTTTCCCTTCAAATCCTTTTTTTTTTCTATCTTTCACACTCTTTCTCTCTAAATATTTCTTTCTCAAATAAAAAGAAGACGAAAAGAGTGACCCCGGCTTAAAAACAACGGACAGTCGAACGCCTAAATAATTTGTGACAAAAACCTACGAAAAACGAAGTAGGATGCACGCATAAAAAATAAAATAATTTTTTGCCCCGACACCTCAAAAAACATTTGTCTCTGCTACGGTCCTGAATATATATATATATATATATATATATATATATATATATATATATATATAAGATTAGGAAAAATCCACTCGTAAGGCACTACCTGGGTTTCGACTTTATGGTCTTGTCATGGCATTTATTTGTGGTTGGTTAATCTGTGGACTAATTGCAACACCACTAATACAATCCCATGTAACTGCAGAAACAAAATCAAGTGCCCTTTGGAATGTAGCCGCAATGTCGCGAGCGTCGTATATAAGGCAGAAGTGGAGTATCCCCCAGGACACAACAAAGTATGCATAGGTTGAACTAAAGGTACTTTTAAGAAAATGTGGTACAATAAATCCTCCTTCAAACTGGAGAGCCATAGCAGTTGCACTTACCTGGCAAACCATGTGTGGGAACTTAAAAATAAGTACTGTAAAATCCGCAACATAAAATGGAGTGTATTAATAATGTTTGTAGGCTCTGTGAGGAAGAGAAGTTGACTATAGTGACTTACCCAGACTAGACCTGTTAAACTAACAGTCTGAGGTAATGTCGAAATGTAGATATACCAGCAAATATAATCTGGGCCAGTACAAGCCGGGATGAAAAAAAATCGGTTTCTCCAACACTTCCCTTGCTCCTCCTCTATTGAAATATCTGATTTATGTGGCTTTGATAATTTATTTAACCCGGCATAAATAGTGTTAAAGATTAACCATTCACAGGTAGCTACCCTGACAAGACGGTAATGTCGAAACCCGGGTAGTACGTTGCGCAAGGTTTTTTCCTAATCTTATGTTTTCTTACCAGCTCTAAAAATTCAACTTTTCTGAATTGTGTATTGGGCATTTACCCAAAGAATTGTGAGTTCAATTCCTGGTTAAGGCGGTGGAGAACTTGGAGAGAGGAATTAACAGAAGATGACTGATAAATGATATCAATTACACACGGCGTGTGGAAATAGTACAGTCTACCCCAGTTAGCGAAATAAAGGGCTCAGTTCGACATTCCAACCACCTGAAGAAAGCCGGAGCGTACAACGGCCGACACGTTGTGATAAATATGGTGACAAAGATGAGGACAATAGTCCGAATAATGTAAATAATGCACATTTTTTTAAACGAGCATTCTCATATTTTTTGCTTTTTATCATCGACGCGTTCCCCAGTAGATGTCGAATCTAAAAACCATCATAAAGTTTTGAATTCTTTCTCAATGCTGCTCACTGATTAAATTATTCGACGATAGCATTTGCAGCCTTAAATCGGGGATTCCTGAATTTTAGTTCTTATATCATTTTACACTGGTTCTGTTGTTTCAAAATTTAATAAAAAATCAGAAAGAAATCCATGGAAATAAAATTATATATATATATATATATATATATATATATATATATATATATATATATATATATATATATATATACCAAATGTAGAAAAAAAATTCCTAATACAATATATCCATGTGGATTTTTTTCGGCTTACAAGATTTTATGGCTTTAGCGAATATATTTTATCTTTCTTTTTGTCGAAAACGAAGCAAAATGGAAAATTAAATTAGCAACATTCTATAAATTCCCATAATTTTTGTTAGGATGTCAAAAAGCGCATAGTTTTTAGATTAAAATTTTTGATCTTAATACAGAATCAGACACGTTAAAAACTTGTGTTGCCCTAAAAAAGCCTGGATCCGTTTAAAATGAGCAATTGATATCCCGTTTTTATCCCCGAATAAAAATCAATCGATAACCCAAATACCCCCGCCGAGAAATATAAGTACCCCATCGATGAAGCAGGTCCAAGCCAACTTTGATTTTAACACAAATATTTCGCCTAAATTAATTTTCATAATTATTTTAAATTTAAAAATAATTCACTTGACATTTTTGAAAAATTGATATTGTAAAAATATTGGGTTGAATTTCATTTAATTTTAATGAATGTTAATATTCGTAATTTTTATTTATAAGATCCCATCTGTATCTGTATTAAATCCATGGGTTCAATATACATACATACATACATACATATATATATACATATATATATATATATGCATATATATATATATATATATATATATATATATATATATATATATATATATATATATATATATTCAATAAATAATCAAATATTGTTTATTCGAATCATTTCTCATTTACGTGTTCGTTTTTCAACTATATATATATATGTATATAGAGAGAGAGAGAAAGAGAGAGAGTGAGAGATAGAGTTGAAAAAGTATATCTATATCTATCTCTCTATCTATCATCCCACTCTCTCTCTCTCTCTCTCTCTCTCTCTATATATATATATATATATATATATATATATATATATATATATATATATATATATGGTTGGATAGATGTGAGCTTGTGACCCTGGGTTTCACGCTTTAGCGATCTTCAGACAAACTGATAAATTTTTTAAAAAAATTTGGGTTTATGTAGATTGTGTGTGTTGGTGATATTGTGGAAGTGGTGGGGGAAACTTCGTCGTTTTTTCATCGTACTGACGCAAACATCGATGTCTGCAGACACATATACATACTTAGTCGTCCGTCGGGACTCATACATATATAAACATATGTGGACAGTTTCGGATATGACATATCTATGTATACGGGTGGTGTTGTGTCTATACATACGCATTTGTATGTTGAAATTTAAAGATTGGAAGTGTGGCGGAAATGTCTCCTGAATGTATACATGTCATATATTTTATTTTTCCGCTGAATAATATTTCCTCGCATGTATGTATATACGTGTGGTGGGGTTTGTGTGAAATTATGATAAGTAATAATTATCTTTATTTATATTTAATTTTAAATTTTGAAAAAAAATGGCGGTTTATTTGTTATATTTAAAGCTGGTTATTTGTTTGTTTTTGACTGTGTATATGTAACAGGTAGAAATTTGTAATCCTTATTGGTTATTTATATGGTGATGTTTAATATTTAATATGCTGGGTGAGAGGGTAGTTTGATTTAATAACGGGTCTATATGATATGATGTGATAGTAATGTTGCAAGGGGTTGGAGGCAATGATAATATAATTAGCTAATAATTATTGTAAATTGGTAGAAATGATTAGTAACGGTGGTGGGAGAATGATGAAACCATGAATGTAGTTATAGTGGTGGTAGCTAAAGACTGGTTGTTGGTGTTTTATTTTATTTTATTTTGTTATATGTATTGATTTATTTTGGTATAAATCCTGATAATAGGTATTCTGTGTAAAATTATGGTAGTTGAAGATTGCTATAATATTTTAATTTTTAATTTACAAAAATATTATTGTTTATTAAATTAAAGCTCGCTATTTCCTTGTTTATTTGTGACTGTGTATATGTGGCTCAGTTTGTAATCCTTATTGGTTATTTTTATGGTGGTATTAAATATGCTGGGAGAGTGGGTAGTATACGTTAATAATTATGGCAGGATTATATGGTAATGTTAGATATGGTGTGATAGTAATATGTAAGGTGGATGGTGGCAATAATAATATAAGTGGTTAATATTTATTGTAAATTGTTAGTAGTGATTAGTAATGTTGGTGGGAGAATAATAAAACCTATAAATGTAATTATTGTGGTGCTAGCTTGGACTAAAGTGTGGTTGTTGGTGTTTTATTTTATTTTATATGTATTTGTTTATTTTTATTTATTATGAATCCTGGTAATGGGTGTTTATTCTCATGGTTATATATGGAAATTATATCTGATCTTATTGTTTTAAGGTGTTAAATATGCTGGGGAAGTAATAAGCGTTAAAGATTGTAGAGGATTTATAATAGTAGGTGTGATGTGTGAGTGATGGTGTTGGGTGTTGGTGGTAATGATAATATTATTAGATAATAGTTATTGTAAAGTGGTAAAAGTGATTACTAATGGTGGTGCAATGATAATAATGATAGATGCAATTATTTTGATGGTATCTTGAAATTAAATTTTGATTGTTGGTGGTTTGTCTATTTTATCCGTTTGGTATGAATTCGGATAATAGGTACTTGTTCTCATGCCTACATTTGGAGATTATCTCTGATTTTTTTGTTTAGTAGGTTCTTTTGCGGTTTGTGTGATATTATTGCTACTTTTTCGTGTAGGCAAAGTAGGCATTTTTTTGTTTTGTTGCTGTAGGCAAGGGCTTTTTTCAATATTTCCCAACTTATTTTTGGTGCAATATTTTTGTCTTTTTGCTGCCATATGTATGTAGAAATTGTCGTGCTGTTCGAATATTTCCTGATGGTGAATGAAAGTTTGTGATTGTTATTCCTCATCTTGAATGGACCTTCGGTGCCTCCGATGTAGTGCATTATGTTGTTGTTTCCACGTACCTTGGCCTTGTATATTGTGTTCGTAAGTTGACAATTTCCCTGGGGTGGACATGTTGTTCTGTTTCTGCAGTTGCATATTGGATCCTTGGTTTCATTTTTGTAGGTTGTCATTTTT
Source organism: Acanthosepion lycidas (assembly GCA_963932145.1). Classification (NCBI taxonomy): domain Eukaryota; kingdom Metazoa; phylum Mollusca; class Cephalopoda; order Sepiida; family Sepiidae; genus Acanthosepion; species Acanthosepion lycidas. Next base: position 2,956,439 of record OZ010572.1, on the reverse strand, counting down.
TTGTTGTGGCTTTTGATTATTTCTGTTATGTTTTTTGTACAGCTGTAACTGATCTTTACGTTATTTTTGTTAAATATTTTTGATAATTTGTTTGCTTCAGTGAAGTGTTTTTCTATTAAGTTTAGGAATATTTTGCCTATGTTCGTTTTAACGGTTTTGTTATATGGTGGATTAAACCAGATAATGTTTCTCTTTCTGTTCTTGCGTTTTGGCTGTGGAGGTATATATTGTAGTTGTTGTGTGTAACCACTTGCTTTTAGTGCTTCGTTGTATGGTGCTTTTTTGCTATTGAAAATGTGTATGTTAGATGAGTTCTCAGATAATCTGCGGCTGATTGAATTTGGTATTTGTTTGATGATAGAAGGTGGATGGTTGGAGGATGTGTGTACGTAAGTTGGGGTGTCATTTTCTTTTTTGTATGGTTCATATGTGTTGTTGATCAGGTTAAGAGTGACGTCAAGGAAGTTTACTATTGTTGTGCTTGTATTTATCTCTATTTTGAATCCAATATTTTTTAGGGCGTTCACTGTTTTCTTCCTGAATTTGTCTACTTTGGTGCTATTGGATTTCCTTATTAAGATAAGACCGTCATCTCTGTATAATCCTGTGTACTTTCTCTCCAGGATTCTGGCCAGGTATGATAGGATGAGTATGCCTACTAATTCGCATATTAAGCTCCATCGTAGCTAACCATTGTTACGTTAAATAGGTTGTAGTTTTGTTTCTTTACCCATGGTTCATTGTTGTGGAACAGCAGGGATTTGCGGCAATGCTTGATTATTTTTACCGCGCATATGATATATAAATAATTATACATATATATATATATTTATTTATATTTATATACACACACTTTTCACACACACACACACACACACACACACACACACACACACACACACACACACACACACAGACACACACATATATATATATATATATATATGATAAAATATAGTTTTAAATTTTATTTGATAGGTTAAAGTCCTCAATATCATGGATAGAGCGTATGTAAATATGACTCAGCGGCAGTCTGCTTCATGTTTAAACGCATTCGACAGGCCTGACTATTGCGTATAAACATGTTGCTGCTGAGTATTGACTTCAATGTCGATTTGTATATATATATACATACATATATATATATATATATATATATATATATATATATATATATATATATATATATATATATATATATATATGTATGTATCTACCTCTATATATATGGGTGTATATATATATATATATATATATATATATATATATAGTCAAACATATAGAGGCAGACAAACATACCAAGGTTTCACCTAAGCGGATCGTCAGGGAGCCAGCTTTCCCTGACGATCCGCTTAGGTGAAACCTTGGTAGGTTTGTCTGCCTCTCTAGGTTTGACTAGGTCGTCTCTACTTTTGTATTGATCACTTTTTAGTTAGTTGTTTACTCGTATCGATTTTTTTTCTTCGAGCTTTGGACCTGTATGCTGTACGATTATTTTCGACAGACGTTCATGTTCCTAGCTCTTTCTTTTTTTAAAACCTTTTTTTCCTTCGATATTGATGTGATCATTAGCAAATCAAGAAACCGAAGGTTTCCCGAGACGAGTGTAGTTACCTATATATATATACCTCTATGTATATGTATATATATATATATATATATATATATACCTCTATGTATATATATATATATATATATATATATATATATATATATATATATATATATATCCTTGTTTATGTCAAAAATGTTAATTAAAATCGGCTGATTTAAGATTTTGTTTAAAAAGAACACTAAGGATACGTACCTACATTACAACGGTTAGCAAGGTAGTCTCGCTGTTTATTGGTACCGTAGTGAGTACGATTTTTGCTGGATGCTGTGGTTTAGCATATAGCATAAGATTTAGTTCAGTGCAAGTGCAATGCTTTGCAAGCTTGACTTTATGCTAAGCTGGGTAAATAACTGGGAGAGGACCTTGCTTTAGCATTATATTTCATTTACTATTTGTCTTATATGCATAAAAGAAACCTAGAAATCAACGTGACGATACAATTTATGTGTTTAGTTCAGAAATTTCCACTCAAATGTAATTCTACGTATTCTTCGATGAAATAAAATAAAAACAACTTGTTTTTCAACTTTGGTTCGGTTATATCGATCAATAAGACAACCAATTACTCTTGTTAATGTCTTATTCAACAGCACACATCAAATCCATAGAATAGCAAACGAATACTGTCCTACCTTCAAGTGACTTACAACAGCCAACCTTTACAAATACCAGACAGCAGCAGAAGATACAAAACTACGTTGTTAAGGGAGCCGTTTTTTGTTCACACAGTATAAAAACTGTATTTTATTTTGTTCTCTGACCTGTTCTCCAATCTATTCGTTCTTAGCTGAATCATTGAACCACTTTAGTCAGGAATCATTTATTTGCATAACGGGTAATCGGTATTATTTTATCAATGATTCAGACGCGAGTGTAGCTATGAAATTTAAGAATCTGTCAGTGTATTTATTCATAAGGAAATTTCTTCCTAATAAATTATAAAACGTATTCAAGCAAATAGACCAATTCCTCCATATTATACTCACATACAGAATATTGCGTGACAGAAATACTTGACTTTCTGGTTATTAAAGCAGGTCGTCTTAACTTCTGATTAGTTTTAAATATTATCTTTATATATAAAATATATAAAATATGCAAGGTAGTGTTTGTAACTTCCCGTTCTATGAAAACGTCTATGAAATACTTTGTGCTTAAAACTGCCTTTGAAAGTTTACATCAAAATATATGAAAGAATCTTTCGATAGAAAAACTTTTAAAAATTGTAATCAGTTTCTTAAATGCATAAAAAAAATAAAACTGACTCTAATATGACTATATATATGACTATATTATTTTATTTAATTTTAACCATGCACACGATTGTTTCAATCATTTCATCTTAAGCAAGGTAATAAAGCCACTAAGACGCACGGGTTTAGTTAGTGTGAAAGAAAATAAGAAAAAGAAAAAATATTATTAAGGAGAGAACAATAAAAGAATAGGAATTAATAAAACAAAAAATAACGATTGACATTTGCATTTAAGATCAATTTAAAAGCAAGAGGCCCGAGGATAATCCCGTAAGCGAGAAGTGCGAGAAAAGAAACTGTTAGCACAGAACTTTCGTTTACATCTAGCTATTTCAGCTGTAAAATGATGAGACCTAACTGTCACAAGTATTGCAAAGACGAATCAACAGAAGGTAATATTTGCATGTATTTTTAATTAATTACTTAATTTTTAATCAGAAATTATTTCTTATTACTATGTAGATGTCATATTTTGTAGGTACATGCATTTGATTCGATATCACTATTGTTTTAAATATTAAAATGAATGTGAAACGATATTAAACTAGATCTCGAGAAGTCATAGTAAAGAAAGATATTATCGTGGCCTAATTGGTAGGACACATTCAGCTCAAGAATATTTTTTATCACTCATAGGTAAAGCAATCCATTTTTTTACAGTAGGTTTCACACTGTACAAGGGTCGGGGGGCCACTCGAGGTAGAATGTTACGATAAGGAGTAGTTTATATGGATATGAGCGTAAGATAAGGTTAAGATTGTAGTGATTGAGGAAACATCCTCTTGGGAGTCTGCTCCACAGAAAAATGTTTCGCGTGAAGAAGCTGCTTGAGTGGAACTTACTTCTCGCTGATGGAATAAAGATCGAATGTGGGTAGTTTGCTATTATGTAAGTGGCATGGCGGGCCCCCTCCTAGCCTTGAAGATCTGATCTGATGGAACCAGGAAATACAGTTCGTCCGAGAACTTTCCATTGAGCAGTGAGAGACTCACCACACCCGACCCGTGAGAGAGAGGTTGAAGGCTGAAAAATAATTCATGTCCCAGAAGGACTCGGAGACGCATTTGAACTCATGACTGGAAAGTGGGATGTCGGAAACTCCTACCCAAATATGGCAACAGTACTCAATTTTCGGCCTGATCGGCTCTTTTAAAGGTAGAGGATAGCACGATGAGGCAGGTATATACTAGAGCGCGGTACAGAGAGCCGATCATTTTACTTGCATCTTTAGAGGCGGGTTGTATATAAGGATGTGAGGTTCAATATCCTCACGAGGTACAGCGCCTCCCCGAAGGCCTCACCCGCAATCAATTTTTGAAATAAAAATTATTACCAGCAATACATTTTTGAAATAAAAAAGTATTAGCAGCAATAAAAATCTTGTCGGCATTAAATAACCCATTGAGGCTGATATACCGTAAAACAAACTAAACAAAACCAAACCAGATCAAAACCAGGACAGATGAAAGCAGAAAATAATTTATCTAATTTAAACGGTTTGCACACCAGACATAAGAAAAAATAATAAAAAGACATAATTTGGTAAGAGCTACAAAAGATAGGAGGTTGTGGTGAGCAATGATCGTCCAACAGTCCATGTCCTAAAAGGACACGTCATATAGAAGACGAACCTATTTAGCTAGAAAGTTCCAACCATGAGACGGCTACGGAGAATCGAACTCACGAGCCACCAAATCCATTTCGTCAGTTACAGATCTGCAGTATGTTACATCAAGACAATGTTTCTTCAGCTGATGATAACAGGTTTAGTCTGGTATAAGGCTACGGAGTACTCAATAAAAATTGAAATTACTAAACTAATAAATGCCCTCCTCCGATTCGAGGTTATTAGCCTGAAGTCGCCCAGTTAAATAAGAAAATAATTGCAAGATCTACGAAATTTGATTCAAGAACGAAAAGCTTCGCAAATAAGACAAAGTGAAAACCATATTTTCTCAGGATGCATTTCTCCTTTACATTTCCTTAGAGACCACAGATCTTTGCATTCCTTTGACTCGGTGTCATAAAGTTCTTTCTGTCGATCATTAAACGTTGGCCTTTGGAATTAAATTCATAAAAGACAACTAAACTGATATCAGATGCTTGGCAACAACGAACTCACATAAAAACGCATTTTCAGAGGACATATTGAGTTATTAAAAAAAGGTGTTTTCTTTTATTACTTTTTCTTAAGAAACTAAAGTTTTGCAATGCCTTGTGAAAATATTTTATTAAATGTGCGTGGCATGAAATATATAATAATAAAAATCTGCCAGTTTAATTTGTAGCGAAAACAACACCACCGACGGCTACAGTGGGTTTTGAAAAGTTTTTAAGCTGGAAGTAATTCGTTATTACTTTAGTTGGCTTAATGTAGGAAGGATAAAAGTGAAGGATTATTATGAATAAGAATTTGAATTTTTTTTACTTCCCATCATTAACTGTTTTCTATTCATTGATTAGTTCATTGCATTTCAAAATTTAGAAATATATTAAAACAATCTTAAGAAGACAATGATGATCTGTATTTATGAACCCAGTCTCTAGCTCTTGGCCTCCAGAGTTTAGTCAATATCTACACATGTAAGGAACAGAGACAAGGAAGAAAAGGTTGTATAGAACACGCTAAAAGAGAAACTTTTCGCGCAGAAGAAGTCATCCAAAAGAATATGAACAATATATTCGAATTCTTTATTTAAAATAATAATATACATCAAATCAATTTTTCCCACAGGCTTTCGTCCATCGTATATTGAGATGCTTAGGCCTTAAATAATGATTAACGAAGATTGTCAGATACACCATTATGACTGAATGGGATTTGGATCCCCACTGGGTAACCTATACAAAATTCGACATTGAATAACTCTACAACGGTTAATATATCGAAACATCAACCATTCTTTCGTTGCTGTCTACTTTGGTGTATTTACGTGGACATTTGTCCTTCCCTCATCATATACAGGAAGTGAGAGGCAATATATAAACTGACCCAGAATTCAATGATATTATTTTGCAAATTATTCGATCTCTCTATTCATAGAAATTTCAATGGATTTTTCATTAACAATATTTACATCCAAACAGAATGCTTCATGTGCAATTGAATAGGACGTTAAATAAACTAAATTAATAATGGCCTCCATCTGACCGCGATGATTGTTTTGTCTTTTTAAGGAAATGGACAAAGTTCTCACAGTCGTTGTAATTACTCGATTAAGTAGAAAAAAAAGATGCGTTAAATCCTTAACGAAAAGAGGAAATGTTTTTTTCTTGCTGACTGCTGAAATATATTTATTCATTCAGACAAGTTTTTTCTTTGTTGTTTTCGTAATGTTATGTAATCAACTTTCATATTTTTTGTTATTTTTAACAAAACTCAAATTCTGTTGAAATTGGAAAAGAAACAAATCCGTGAATGTTTTGTAAAGACAAACTCTCAAATTTCTTAAGACAGATTTAAACGCAGCCAAAAAATGCATTTCAACATCACTTGATTTTTAATGGAATTAATGCTCTTGTTTTTTAGTTAACATTTAATTGATTTCATAAATCAATTATTTTATATTTTTGTATAAAAACGAAAAACTTTCAGAAATTCTGTTTCTTTCTTTCTCTCTCCCTCTATCTATCTATCTATCTATCTATCTATCTATCTATCTATCTATCTATCTTTCTACTACAGTCTGTTCATGATCTATCTATCCATCTATCTATCTATCTATCTAAAGATCTGAAATTAATCGTCCCCGCATTCTCTAAACTGTTGGTAAATGGAATAAGTAATTTAAAAGATTACTAAATAGATCAATGTAGTCGAAAATGCTTGAAGAAGATAGATAATTCTAGAGTTATTTCAGCAAAGTAAAATAAGAAATTAGCAAATAATATACGCATTGCGAGTTTCTAATAAAGTCGGTTGCAAAACATTAACATATTTTATCATATGTTCAAATATTAAAACGATTAAACTGTAAAGCAGGTTTTAAGAAATAAAGAGTTACTGCAAAAGCTCCCTAGCTAAGGAGGATTCTTTTCACTTATAAAGCCCTTCCTAATGGTTACTTCTCTGAAGATAGTTGTTAACATTCACACCTCCGAGCCCCAAATGATCAGTCCACCATGGTTCACTTCTTGGTTCAACCCTCTTTCTATTTTATGTAAATGGTCTACCTCTGTTCATTTGTGAATAACTGTGCTTATAGATACAATGGTATATGGATGCACCTGCAAAGCTCTAGCTGATCATGGCTTGGTAACAGGTCTCTCTTCCAGCCTAGCCCTAATAGCTAAGTGGGGATGAGAAAACTGGTTGGTCGTATTAAATGCTTCGAAAACCAAACTAAGTTTCATTATTACCGAACAGAATCAGAACTTTCAGCGATCTCATTGAACGGATGCTCCCACAGTAAGGCTCCATGTCTTGAGCGCTTATTGGGCTTTAAACTCAACCCAAAAATTAAGTGGTACTCGTACATATGATCCATCGCTAAAGAAGTAGGAAAAATGGTCGGTTCCCTGTAGATCTAGATCAGGCCAAAAATGGAATACTGCTGCCATACATGGGCAGGAGCTGTCAGTCATCATATTCCTCTCTGGATAGAGTCCAAAAGCATCTCCACGTCCTTGTGGGTGACAAATTATCTTCCACCCTACAACCCCTTTCCCACAGACATAAGGCGGCAAGACTCTCACTAATCGATTGCTATTTTCATGGAGAGTGTTCAGAGGAACATTTCTTAGTTTCACCAATTCTAACCTTTACCAATTAAGACTCTCCTTTCCAGGAACATTCTAGCAAAGCACCTTTATTTCCTTCATATTCCATTGAGTAGCTTTTTCGTACGAACCCCTACGTTGTATAACCAACACCCAAGAGGATGCTTCCCCGATTACTACAATCTTAAATCAACCGTTTTTTCCCCACATATCAGCATAAACTGTACCTCTTACTCTATAACCCTCTACCTCGAGTTGCCTCTTGGGCCTTGTACAATACACACACACACACACACACACACACACATATATATATATATATATATATATATATATATATATATATTCTCATTAACTGTACGCACGACTCAGAGTTTCATGCAAAATGCAATCTTCAGCACCTGAAGATTGCGTTTTAAATGAAGCTCTGAGTCGTGCTAAGGGTGAGGGATAATATGTATATTTATAAATATATATACTTAATAGCTCCGTCCCGTGATGTGAGGGTGACTAGGAGATGAGAAAAACTTCCTAATGTGAAAATTAAGTACACACATTATTTCTCGAAGCTAGTATTTTGAGCTGCTGACAATCAAAGGGCTTTGTGTGAAACCAGTCTGACTTGTGGGGCAAAAGCTGTTTTTTATAGATGATCTTTCTTTCGTTTGGCAATCCATGGCAAATCGACTGAAATATCCTTACTCTAAAATATTTAAATCCAATGATATTCATGTAAATTACATTAATTTCAAAATAGTTAAGTGTTTATTTTCTGTCATATTTCTTGCCTATTTGAAGGAAAATATATTGTTCGTTATAACATATTTTGCAAGTATAAACTACAAAACTCCGGGATAAAATCAAAATCGATTTGTTCTCAGAAATAAACATGATTTCTTATCTTATTTTGATAAACCCGAGGCTTCTATGTAAACCTTTAATGTACTGAACTATTACTGAATATTTCATGAGAAAAAATATGACTACTCAGTGCTTCATGTTAATTTTGTTCTTCTAAACAAAGAAAACCACAAATCGATATCGACATTTTGAAACGACAATGACAATTTCAACTTTGACATATATTTCTTATATAAGAATTTGTATCGATTTTTTCTGTGCATTTTTTTCACTCAACAAAAGATAGAAAGTAAAATATACGATAAAAAAAGAAAACGAATAAATTAGTGAACGTCAAAAAGTTTGAACTTTATGAATCGGGAAAAGAATTCGCTTTGAGCAACTAAGATTCTCATACTTTAATAACATTAATATAAATTTTGATTATTGCTATTGAAGAACTATATTATCATGGAGAAGGATTTCATTTAAAAAATCAGTTGAGAACTGGAATAGTTTAATTGTGTGATTATTACATTCAAAGTCACAAGACTTGTAGAATCTGACAAAATCAAGTGAACTTTGGATTATGGATAAGCATATTTAGCGCGTAAACCATGTTCCGTTCCCGAATTATAGGATGAATATTTTATTCGAAGTACTACATCAGATATATTTACGGAATATGGATACGAATATTAGTCATATATAATAGAGATTGACGTTTCAAATCTATTATGGAAAAACAACTTTTGAGATGTCTTTCCGACATTCAGCTGTGATAGAGAAATGAAATATCCTCGGTGTCGAGTATTTTAAAAACAATTCGTTCAAAATGGAAGAAAATGGTTGGAAAAATGATTTTGATTTTATAATAAATTGTTAGAGAAAAACAAATATTAAGCAAGTCGCTCCGAAAGTAATGCCTGTTATTTTAATGGTCGTCAGAAACGGATGATGGTAGTATGACTAATAATCCATATATATTTTAACTTTTGTTACAGATAGCAGAAAATACGTACGTAGCGTAGGTTTATCAGTGAATTCCTCCATGCGGAAAAAAAATTCTCGTAATGATCTTTACTGGACGTTTGAAGAAACCAAACAGTGGATGTGATTACAGGCGATTTTTTAATAGTGTCAAAAGTAATTTTTGTGACAAGCAATGCTCTAGGAATCCTGACATAGTTGTCAACGTATGAAATGAAGAAACTATGGAAAAGGCATAAACAATGGTGGTAGCTATGTGGAAAAATAGTGTTTTATTGCAGAAATATTAAACGGCTTTATTGTGTTCCCTGTATCGCTGTAGTTTCTGTGAAAATAATAAGCACTACTTTCGGGCCATTCCATTGTGTTTATAGATTTTGTAGATATACAATTTTTTAACTGGTTGGAAATAGTCAATTCAATTCAATTTAGAATTCAATTTGAAGCAAAATTTGTTACTGAGTTGGAAAACATATTGCTTTGTAAATATTTCATCTTTGCAACTTGTAAATGCTGGATTTTAATCAAATAGTTTTGCTTGAAAACTCAGCAGAATCAGTGTTTCCATAATAATTCCAATTACAAAATATTTGTTACTCGTACTCTTTAGAGAGTTAGAGTAAAATATGTGAAAAAATTATCCTCTGATTTTTACCATTATCTAGAATAGGTGTTTGAATGGAAACGTTTTGATAAGCCTTTCTTCTGAGTCTAACTGTCGTGACACAATGGCTCATAAAATGTAATAAAAAAGAAAATTCTAGACAAAGAAATATTTAGAAGAAACTATTCTTTTCAAGTTTATTGACAACCAAACCGATGGATGGAATTTGGAACCTGAGAATTTTGTAAAGTAGTTTACTAAGCCAGTCAGAACAGTTAATGTGAAGTCCATAGTCAGCTTAATCCCTATTTATCGCGTTTCTATCTGTGAATGATTATTCAGGGAGATATATAAGCTTAGCAGTCAGTTGAGAAAAGAGGCCACTGGGCTCATAGATACCCGTGACCCCCAAAAAACTTTGTGACAACATGCAAAAAACTTAAAATAAAACAAATAATAGTGAACATATTTGTCTGAGAGGAAAATACAACATGACCAAGTTTTCCTTAATAATAAAAAGTCAACTCAGTCTCTTCAATTATAATTCTACAAGGCAGTACCAACTTCTGAAAATTTTTCACAATTTATGAAGTTTCAGAGTCATTGAACCGCTCAGCAACTTCATACATTCATCAAATAGACGCTTCCGCACTATGTCGACAAATTAATACAGAATTTTAAAACATCTAAAAATTTATAAATTAATCTAATTAAAATTTTTAAAAAAATGAAAACAGTTCTTGTAAAAATTAATTATTCATTGAAAATCTTTTTCTTAAGACACTAATGTCCATAATATATTTTATGAATAAAAACAATTAATAGCTTTTATAATTAAATAATATCTTAGTCTTGTTGCATTTTTTATTTTACGATTCAAATTAGATTTTCTGTAATCGGGGGTCTATTTTGACCAAATGAATTTCATTATCTAAATTCTTCGATGACATCTCCTTATAAACATTATAAACGCTGCAAAAAGAATTTCGCGAAATTTCATAAAATTAAATAATTTTAAAGGTTCTAAAATGGATAAAAAAAATATAATTTAATAATCAAAAAAATCCTTTGTGTTTTCCTTTAAAAACTTACATTTAAGATTTTGAAAATAAAACTTTGCTTTACTTAAGTTTAAGACATTTTATCATCATGTATGCTCATTTTTAAGCGAAACTTTGGAGCTATTTAATTATATGTATCATTTATCTTAAGCTTAAATTCACACCTATTTTTCTTGCACTACACAGGGACAAGGGGCATTTCTTTGGTAAATTTCCCATTTGGATCGAAAAATATGATTTTTTATTTGCATATACATTAAGCTATACAGACACCTGCTGTGCGTTTTATGTCAAACGAAGCCATAAAAACAAATTTAGCGTAACGGAAAGTAAAACTCTATCTTTCATGTACACTTATTTGCTAACCTTTGCTTGTTCTAAATGAATAGAAGAGGCAAGAAAAAGAAAATCAGTCGATCTTCCCAAAAGTTCTATTTACACATTTTTCATTTGGTCTGATGGCGTTTTGTGAAGTTTTTCAGGAAAAACTTTCGTTATAAAACTGCTAATCTACATATCTCGGGCGTTAAATTAAATAGTCTGTCATTTCAACTAAACCATATTATCATTACAATTTCGACGACCACCCAAAGGCTACGACATGTAATCACTAACATCTTCACTTGACGGCGTATTTTTATAAAATTAAAAAAGAAAACATGTTTCAATTTCTTCAGTAATGTCGGAAAAATAGAAAGGTTTCATTTCGAAAAAAAAAGATTATTGCTTTTCCTCCCCCAGAAAGATTAAATATTTTCAGGGTTTTTTTTTCAATCATTTCACTTCAAGAAAGGTGATAAAGTAACTAAGACACCAGAGGTTACTGAGAGTGAGAACTTTATTTGGATGAAAGGACTGAGGAAGGCGATTGGTGATGAATTTAAATCTTTGAAGATCGTAGTTGGCCAGAAGGTAAGAAACCGGAAGAGAGTTCCACAAGCGAAAAGTTTGAGAGAAGAAATTATGAGCATAGAACTTACGGTTACAAGTAGCAATTTCAGCGGTAAAATTAAGAGACCTTGCTGCCAATATAGTACTGCACTTAAATTCATGAAGCCGAGTTACCAAAGAGGAAAGCTCATTAAAACAACTGCCATGCAAATATTTATAGAATATTTATATAAAAGGGACAAGGAATTTACATTACGGCAATGGGAAAGTGGCTGAAGCTGAGATGCCAGGTCAGAACATATAACGTTACAGATTCTTCTTTGGATTCTGTTAAGAATTTCAAGATAAATAGCAGAAGCACCAGATCAAATGTTTTCTTTATTTTTGTTTTCTTTGTTTTTGTTTTCTTTGTTTTTGTTTTCTTTGTTTGTTTTTTTTAATAATTTCACCCCAAACAAGCGGGAATGCCACTAGTACGCAGGGGATTACAGAGAGTGAAAGTGAAAGCAAAAAAACGGATATAGGGGGAATTGAGAAGAAGTGACAGCAATATTTAATGCACGAACGAATGGTAGATTTATAAATATGTAAGATAGATTCTGTAGATAAAAATTGTCTAGCACAACACATTGAACCAAATTTTCTAGCGGCAGATCAAGCAATAGATTCAATATAATCTTTCCACTTCATGTCAGCTGAAGACGTTAGGCCGTATTTTGTACTTATTATATTTTTGTACCAACAGCAACTGGGTGGCTTTTGACGGCATTAAAGTAACAGAAAGTTTCTTCACTACTAACGCATTTCTCTTTTTTTCTCTCATTCTGATTTTATGTTTGACTGGTGTTAATTGTTGCATAGGCTTTCCAGATTATTTCAAACATTCTCATTTTCTACTTATTTTTACTCATTCTAGCAGTGTTTTGATATTTCCTAGTTTTTTTCACGATTATTTAGTTTCACTCTGTAATGTCTGCATCGGCAAATAATATTTGAAATAATTTTCTTTGTTTACAAGGACAGAATCTGATTTTCTCTCCTTCACTGAATGATCGATTTAAATCTCAAATTCATACACAGTTTTACTTTATTATTATTATTATTATTATTATTATTATTATTATTATTATTATTATTATTATTATTAATTTCATTTGAATTTGATTATATCAGCTGTATGGTGACTAAAATCTTCTCAAACATCTACTAGCATCTATAGCGCCCTTGCAGACTCTAGAACATGAGTGATCTGAACACTTCGACCATAAATCTTTAATTTACTTCATTTATAGTGTTTTCTGATCGAATTCGAGTGAATCAACCAATTATTGGCATGACTTTTTCGTTTTATCAGTTTTCAAGTGACATCTTGAATTTTTGTCTGATTTTTAATTTTCATTATTTCACTAGTACTGTCATGTCCTCTATCCACCAAGCTCTCTTTATCCAATTCAGGCTTTTTTCTTATGGTAGATTTGGATCTTAAAGTACGGGAATATTTTCTTATTCCTATTATTTTCCAAGGCAAACACTTTTTTCTTTATTTGTTACAATGGTTGTATCAATTCTTGTGTATCATGATTCCTTTCTTTTCGTTCGTGTTTCTTTCCGAGGAATTACAGTTATAATAAATAGCAGTGAAGGTCGAAAGTTTTACTGATAAACCTCTAATTTTATATTTAATTTTACTTACAATTTTCTTCCGGTGATCAATTTTATTTCATAGTTTTTCATTGGAATTAACTTTAAATATTTAGCAATGTTTTGTTAACCCTGAAGACCTTACATTTCTGGGTCGTGATTCGTAGGAGTCATGTCATACGCTTTGTATGGCCAGTTCATCAAATACAATGTTTTTCGCCATGACAATTTTCTTTACTCATTTGATCTTGTCTTTTGCCCTCTTTCCAGTAAACTGTCTGGATTACTGCATTTAATAATGCTTTCTACAAAGTGATATATTTTTTTCTGCTATTAGTCCTACGTCAACAGTAGACATGTGATTGATCTATAATTGCTTAGCTAATTTAATTTATCAGTGTTTTAGGTTTTTTTAGGACTTTTTGCTTACTCATTTTTCTTTATCTAGTAGCTTTTTAAAAATTAGCCAACCACCCAGTTGCTTTGTTAATTTTTTATTTTTGTTATAGGAATTTCGTTCTCGATATATTTGTTAATAATAATTAATTTCTGTTAATATTCTTATCAAATTTACATAGCAATGTTGTTTTCAACGATCAGTTATCATTATTATTATTATTATCATCATCATCAATTTTCCACATTAGATATCTTGTAGTTAAAGTGTCAACAAATCTCGTCAAAATCTCTCCATTTTCCGCAATTTTCTTGCTAGCTTGTAAAGTCTGATCGCTTTCTTGAATATTTTTATTATCAATTTTCTTTCTTTCTTTTCCTCTCCACCTTGTATTTCCCAATTTTCTATTCACCGTTTCTTTCCGTCTGACTTTCTCTTCGTTATATTCCTTGTCATTATTCTATTTTTAACTATCATTTATTATTGTTTACTTATTTCGTGTGACTATGAGGTCTAAACGTGACTAAATAAATTTAACAGGGAATGGAGGGGCTTAGGTTCACTTTTTTTCTTAAATCTATGGCGTTGTTCTAAAGCACAAACCAAGTTGCGTTGCCGGGGGTCATTAGATCGTTAACGATTAGCGCCAGGACGATTGGGTTCTACTGAATTAACGTAGCTCATTCGACTTTTTATCTGTTGACATCACCAGCTGTTGCTTGGGTCAAGTGCAGCGTCGCTTTTAGACGACAGCAATTAAATGGTGGCATTGAGTTTTTAAGAGCTAGCTTTTCATTGTAGAACAATTACGAATCAGTTATAAGAATAATAGCCAGAATTTCAGCTTTTCTTGCGATAAGCCATTTCTTTTTCGACAATAAAAGATGTCAGCAACGTTTTTGTTAATATTTCCTGTTCTTGTTCTCTCTTTTTACTATAATACTGAATTCTCAATCGTTTTGATCACCAAAAACTTCCCAATACACCTCGAAATTATTTACGATTTCCTTCACATTTCAGTCAATTTAATAACTGCAAAAACGAAAATATGCTGAAAATGTTTTTTTTTTCTTTCCTACTTAAATAATGGAAAAGAATTATTCACGTAGATATTTACTAATTTGATGGAACTTAACACCCTCCTCCTCCTCGTCGCGCTTCCTTAGTTCCAATAGGCTCCATATGGAGGAAAATGTCACAGTTGCTATAATTTCAGAATCCCTCTGGATAATCACAGCCCAGTCTGGGTCGCTGTTTAACCAATAACTGGGGGAGATAGAATGAATTAATGTCTTTCCATTCCGTTTCACATTTTTGGTAAAGTAAATGCAACAGACTAGCCCGGAATAAGAATTAGGTTCGCTGTTATTCGCTACCCGATCTACTCATCTGTAAAATTTGATTTCTTATGAGTAATCAGAGAGTGATCTCCATTGTTGCTCATTGTATAAATTGAAAATAAAAACATTTTTTTTTCAAGATTTATTAACAGAAATTTCATGATTATCTTTAGTATTTGAGCGGAAAGACTTTTGTAAAACTTGTCCAGTTTTCATTGTTTCCGAAACTGTCAATGATTAGTTCGATTGAAATTCATTCATCGGAGTAGTTGATGACAACAAAAGTTTTACGAAATTAATTCTAGCAAAATTATCATCAAGGTTTTACCATATAATAAATATTAGATGACAACTTTCAAGGAGCGAGACATTTACATTTAAATTTGATTTGCTGTTGAATAGACTACTTTTGAAAAATATAAATTTTGAAAACCAATTTTTAACGCGAGAAACAGAAATAAGACTAACCAATGAACTCTCACTGCAATTGCAGGTGAAGATCTTGCCCGTAAGTCGTAAATTCTATTAAAGAATGTCTTTATTTTAATTTGGTAGCTACAATGGGAATATTCTTCTCACTTAATATGGACGGTGTCAAACTGGAAACTGTACATTTCCGACACTTAACAATTCTTTACAGCCACCAACCCATTTATCAAGATGGCATTTCGACATATATATATAATAACAGTATCACATAACAGAAGAACGTTGCTATAATTTATTGTTAGGGGAAAAATTGACATCAATCTTTTGTTATCTCAGTTTTGAATTAATATATTCTTCATTTCCGTCACCAGTTCATGAATTGAGATGAGAACATCCTTGTTACGAAATGCTAACTCTCAGGTGCTTGTTTTCTTAAAAATAAATTAATATTTATTATTATACTCATTATAGATTTCTGGTGGCTAATAGGATACACACACACAAACACACACAAACACACACAGACGCACAGACGCACACACGCTCCCACACACATATTAAACGTTATTTTCAGTATATATATATATGTGTGTGTGTGCGCGTGTGTGCGTGTATTAAACGAAATAATGAATTTTTATTTATTAATCCAGCATATTTTTATTATTTTGAATGTTATGAATGATAACCATATTAAAGTAGACGCTCCGTTTATTTTTAAAACAGTATTTTTATTACGTCTATCGGCCTGAATATTCGAGAAATCTTATTTCTTCTGGAAGGCGCATTTCCCATTAATATGATTTCTCGGATGTTCAGGCCGATAGACGTAATAAAAATACTGATTTAAAAATAAACGGAGAGTCTACTCAAATATGGTTATCCACTAAAAATAACATTCAAAATAATTTAAAAAAAAATATGTCGGATTAATAAATAAAAATTAATTACTTCGTTTGATATATATATATATATATATATATATATATATATATATATATATATATATATATATATACATATATATATATATTTATATATATATATATATATATATATATATATATATATATATATATATATATATATATATAGAGAGAGAGAGAGAGAGAGAGAGATAGATAGATAGATAGATAGATAGATAGATAGATAGATAGATAGCAGAGAAATGGTGCACAACAAGTCTAGGTATGAAATCATAGTTTCCCTCCGCCAAAACTGGTAGCCAGCCAAGTCAAGAGAGACCAGTTTACCCTGCTATTTAACCCACAATTTGATTATGATTTCGCATTTTGAAGTTATTCTACCTTAAAGTGAATCATGAATACTCGATCGGTGCTTGTAAAATCCGCAACAAATATAATTCCAAATCATTTCAGACAACTGTGTCTGTGTTTTTGATTGAGGTATTTTGCTGCACATTTCCCAGGCTTCTATGATTTCCCGAATTTCGGATTTGAAGATCAAATGTCATTGATAAGTTGCCCGTTGGCGAGCAAGAGGCAGTTCAATGTACCTTAATATGCGCACCTAAACAGTGACGGCAAAACCGGAAATTAACCAATGATTAATCACAAGAAACAATAAAGACATTTTGCAATAAAACACTGAATATTCATGATTCAGACTTTGTTTTCTTCATAGGCTGGAAAGTTGATATTTCCGTTTAGCATTCATAAGTGTTTCTGATAGTTGAGACAACTTGCACATTTCAACTATTCTAGGGTCACAGTAGAATTTGCATTTTGCTGAGTTTGTTTTTCGTTTCCACAACGGATTGTTGTTAAAATTTGAATGCAGACAGCAATTCATTAATTTTTATACACTTTTTTAGATTTTATTATAGAAGTCAATGCTTTTTGCTATAAAAATGTTTTAAACCAACCGATGTTGGTAAAATATTTAGCATCTATCGATATTTATATGATAAATATATCATGTAAGGTGGAATAATGGATAGCAGCTCTGATTAAAGAATCGGGGAGTTGAGTTCGAATTCTAGTCGGATCCATTACGTTCACTTACGTGGTAATACCCTCTTCTTCCCCCCCAGCTATGGGTAAATGTATAAGATTCTATAACCTTGGACGGCAACCGGTTTAGGAGAAGGAAAAACTCTGAATTCAAAACCATCCTGGAGAGGGTTGGGTTCCGTCAGGCTATCTTGCTAAAGAAACAGCATTGTACTGCGTCTGACTCTTCTACCCTCACGGGATAAAAAGAAATCATGTAAATTTCAACTTATTAGATATATTATAAATATTTACAATAACTTATTTGATGGCATGAGACTTTATTATTCAAAAGTTTTGTTCGTAAATGAACATCTATTTTAGTATAGGTCTTGACATTTATTTATTTTTTTATTCTGGTCATAACCGTAAGAATGATAGACGCTTAAAAGAGAAAGAAAACATTGTAAAAATATTGAATGATGGTAATTGCGAAAGGGTTAAACAGAGATCGTAGAATCCTGGAAAAAGGGAACTGAAAATATTGGCAAAATAAAAACAAGAATAAATGACCAGCTTTAAGAATATCAGAGAAAATATTTCATGAAAATTAAAAGTGTAACAATAAAAATAAGTGGATTGATAAAAATGAAAATATTAAAATTGTTGCGAATATAAACAGAACATATGCGCCATATTTTGGCGAAAAACGTAAATGAAATAAAATTGTTACCTCTTAAGTAAGCATCACAAATGGACACGAGTAATTTGAGCGAAGGAGAAATGAAAGCTGGCCTGATTTATTTTGATGATGATTTTAGAGATAGCAAAAGGTTGAGTTCTTCATGCAAATCGTTAATCGTTTTAAATGAAAGAGTATAACTGCTGTCCGAAATTCTAGGATGAAGAGTTATTATTTACATTACATATTATTACTTTTTCTCTTTTCTTCTGCTGCTGCTTCTGTTGAGGCCTTGCTGTCATTTATCTTTTTTTCTTTACTCACTCCCATGTCGTATTTATTTCTATGCTAGGCCTACTCAGGAAGTACTCATAATCTAGAATATGTGCTGATTCTTTCATACGTTTGAACTTCCATTGTTATTCTCTGTCTAGTATTTTTACATCATTCCTCAGGGGTTGATGGCTAATTTTGCCCTTCTATACATGATTAGTAATGTCGGATATCATTGTTCGCCCCTAATTACGGCTTTTCGATGTTCATCCAGCCTTATTTTAGTGGGGGGATGTTAGTTTCAACTTCATATTATTTCCTACATCTGCAAGAGATGAACTATACACAGTTCTTGGTCATGGTCACTCTGTGTAAGTCTTGAGTCAACAGAAATTTCTCCGTAGAGTCGAGTTGCTTCTGAATATTGTTCAGATGTTTTAAGGACGGCAGATCTTAATATTTTCCAATAAGCCCTCGACGACGTAAGGGATATATGGATGTGGCAGTTTCCCGATACTCTTTGACCCTTCTGTTTCTGGCTAAAGAAGCTGATGTTATGCTTGACGGGTAGTTCTTATTCTTGATATTAGTTTGATACTAATCATTTCTTGTTGGCATTTGTCTAAGTCGCTGCATGATTCTTTCACGGTTCTGTAAGCGGTGGAAGAGCTCTTTCGTTACGTTGTATGGATGGTGGGAATTGAAATTAAGGTATTGTCCGATGAAGGTCGACTTGATATACGAATGTTTTGAACCTAATGAACTTTATACTAGTTATTAGTATATCCAGAATGGCTAGTTGGTAATTATTTTGTTCTCCCATTGTGAACTGGATCGGAGATCTTACTGAGTTCACCTAGACCATCAGTATTTGTACAGTTTCTTGATGAGACCAAAATATGAAAGTGTCATCTACGTATCTCAGCCATAATGTTGGTTTTTGGGATCTGGTGATAACACGGGGAATAACAAAATCATAACTTATTCTGGTGTATAGGATATTATGTGTGTTGTAACTTAGGGAAGGTTAATGAATAGAATAATCACACGAAGGTTGGTAATGAACAATAATACTTAGGACACGAACAACACATATAAGATTCGCCAGAAGAAGTAGTCAACTGCTAGAAGTGAGTCAAGTGAATTACACAATGAATTTCCAACTGCGGGATATCTACCAACCGCCCCACGCAGTCAAATGTGACACAGGACTGAATTTAATGTGGGGCATCCGAGCCCGTAGGGCCGGACAAAAATTCCCTGTAGACCCCATATAAAACGGGGTCAGGTAGCTGTTTCCCGAGACGAGACTCTGCCCTTCGATATAGCCTCGTTTGGGGAACCTCTCTGCTCGGAGGCAGAGAATTTGACCAGCACAGCTGGAGACGAATCTCCGAATGCAGTCCAACATACAGTATTTACTACTGCATTCAGTATCATATACTTCTACTCATTATTATTAGGTAATTTATTTTAAAGATATTATTTTCAAACTGTTATTGAAATAAATAAAAGTATTCAGTGCTACTGATTAGAATATTTCGTTGTTAAGTGTGTTAGCGGTAATAAAATAAGGTCTAATTTTGGTTGATTTCGGCCATGCATCTTGATAAGAATCGGGCAAACAAAAAAGATGCATGCAAATTTTGCGAATTAAGGTGTAATTGGGAAATATTCCAGTTGAAAACATATTCAATTCTATATTCATCTCGCAAACATAAATCCAAAATGAAGAAATAAAGAAAACATTCTAGATAATTTCTTTGATGAATTTATTTCGCAGTTTCCTCGAAGAACACTGGTTAACAAAAACTGTTTTTATACGCTATTCATGATGAATTCGATCTTTATCCGCGACTCCATGAAGATTATCGTCATCCATGGTTACTTTAATCTTAGTAAATCAAACTTAAATTTAATAGGTGATGTGAAAAGTCTTTTATGAAAATTCTATGAAAGAATCTTTAGCAGGCGGTTCTATGTCTGTTTCAGTGGAGAAATCAGTGAAATACTTTGCTTCATCAAACTCCTGTTGTTCCTGTTTGGTTTCCATAGTAACAAAGAGATTACTATCCTGCCGGAAGTAGGTAACTTTTTTTACGGCAACATTTGCAGATTAATCGATCAGGCTGTCTTACTTCAGAGGCATTCTTTGTGGTTGAAAAGGTAAAACAAAATATAAAAAGTATAACCAGGACTTTGGAACGTATCGATAGATCAGGAACAAAATAAAAGTTGTTTTTGACTTCCTCTCTTTATCGAAGAAAGATTTAGTCGGTAAAAATCCAGTAATAATGGCTGATTAAATCAGCGAGTTATTCCCAACCACATCCCTTATTCGCTCTCTTTTGATATTGATATTTATGAAACATAGTTTAGTGTAACACAAGACCAAATGAGGCTAGAATGGGAAGAGGAAGATTCTTTTATCGTAATTTTTTAAGTAGCCACCAGCAGCCATATATTCTATAAACTTTTCTCCTTCCGGTTTTTCACGTCTGATTTGCGCATTTCTTTTTATTATCCATTATTTTCGTCTAAATCTCTGACTTCTTTCTTAATATTTTCTTTGCTTGCTGTTTTTTTCCTCCAGTTCTCAGAATAGAGTTTTCCAGAAAATATTTGCACTTCGGAATTTCTTAAGGATTTTAACAATCAAAAACAATTTCTAGAAAATGTCATTTATATTTTACAATGTGCAAAAACGTGAGATTATTGATATTTCAAAATATATACTGTATACTTTATATACTGTATTTGAAGACATCTAGTAAACAGGCATATAACATCCCTTAGTTTCACAGAGACTTAAAGGCTTATAATACAAAAGAAACTATAGTATTTATAAATGTCTCTTTTATGACATTAAATGCAGTGTGTTTATTGTTTCGGAGTTAATGAAATTCACATTTGATCAGAGTCTGTCTATATTTCTGAGATGAGGTATTATGTACAGTATTTACATTATTCGGACTATTGTCCTCATCTTTGTCGCCATATTTATCACAACGTTTCGGCCGGTGTACGCTCCGGCCTTCTTCAGGTGGTTGGAATTTCGAACTGAACCCTTTATTTCGATCACTGGGGTAGACTGTTCTAGTTTCACGTGCCATGTTTGATGGATTTCAGTTATCAGTTATCTCCTCCTAATTTTCCCTCTGAAAGTTCTCCACTGCCTTAACCGGGTATTGAAATCACACTCTTTGGGTCCTGTCACTGGATCTAACCAACGCCTTTACCCACTGTGCCATGTGTCCTTGAGAAGAACATTACTGCGTGTACGCTATCCCGTGCAGCTGCGGAAAGCAATATAAAGGAGAGACAGGCCTCCCCCTCAAGGTAAGGCTTCAAGAACACCAGAAAGATGTAACGCGAGGGGAAGTAGAAAAATCAGGCGTGGCTGACCACATATGGAGAGAGAAGGGAGATCACCGTCCCCTGTGGGATCATGTTGAGATCATAGACAGGGAACACCATTGGAAAATTCGTAAACTTAAGGAATCAGCACATATGCTGAGCCACAAAAATCTCCTGAGCCGACCAAGCATAGAAATAAATACAATATGGGAACCAGTAATAAGGAGTGCCAGAGAAAAGCAATGATAACAAAGTTGCAATATGAGCTCTGGTAAAAACATGTAACGATAACAGCAAAATTGCAATATGAGCACTGGTAAAAATTGTTGCCGAAAACATTAGGTTTATAATACCCAGAAATTCATACCCAGATGTCCTCAAGGACACATGGCACAGTGGATAAAGGTGTTGGTTAGATCCAGTGACAGGGCCCGTTTAAGGCAGTGGAGAACTTTCAGAGGGAAAATTAGCAGGAGATAACTGATAGCTGACATCCACGTGGAACTAGAACAGTCTACCCCAGTGATCGAAATAAAGGGTTCAGTTCGAAATTCCAACCACTTGAAGAAGGCCGGAGCGTACAACGGCCGAAACGTTGTGATAAATATGGCGACAAAGATGAGGGCAATAGTCCGAATAATGTAAATACTGTTCACATTTGATGTTTAACTTTTGATTCATTCAGTAGACCTCAGTTCAGATTGAATGAAAAATATCAATCTACATAAAAAAAAAAAATAGTAATGAAATTACTTTAGGGAAAATAGTCATATATCATATTCTGAAATACTTTTTAAAAGATCTTTCCATAGCCTCTCTGGTTTTGCATCACCCACTACTTCGCCTCCACCTCAAGCAAAATACTTTATATCGCATTACAATTGCTCTTCTTCTTCTTCTTCTTCTTCTTCTTCTTCTTCTTCTCCTCCTCCTCATCCCCCTCCTCTTCCTTCTTCTTCTTCTCCTACTCCTCCTCCTCCTCCTCCTTCTTCTTCTTCTTCTTCTTCTTCTTCTTCTTCTTCTTCTTCTCTTTTTGTCTCCTCTAAAACTATTCCTTCTGTTTTTTATTCTCTTTTGCCATATCTCCCCACACGTTGTTTCTGTTTTTATCCATCCCCGTCATTCACGCACTTTTCCTACTCTTTCAATTCTTCTCTTTTCTCTTTATCTCTTCTCTACTCTTTCTTTCTTTCTTTCTTTCTTTCTCTTCCTCCTCTCCACTCTTTCTTTCTCTCCCTCCCCTCTCTTTGCTCTTCTATCACGACTACTCCTTTCCTTTATCTCTTAAGCACTTCCCCTTATCCATCTTCTTCTCGTTCTCCTTCACTTCCTCCTCTTTTTTCATCACTTCACCTTTTCCCACTTCACCCATTTCTCCTTCTCTCTATTTCTCTTCTTTTCTTTCCCTTCTCACACTTCTTCTCTTTCCCTTCAATCTCTTCTCACTGCCATTTCGAAATTCTCTCCTACTAATTTTCTTCACTCCGTGTCATTTTCTCCGTTACTTCCTTTCTCTCTTTTTCTCTTTTATTTTTTCTCGTGCACTTTCTCTTTCAATTTTCTTCACACTTTTTCTCTTTCGGTTTCCCTCTCTCTTTTTCTCTTTCAATTTTCCTCGCTCTCTTTCTCTTTCAATTTTCCTCACTCTCTTTCTCTTTCGATTTCCCTCGCTCTCTTTCTCTTTTAATTTTCCTCACTCTCTTTCTCTTTCAATTTTCTTCGCCCATTCTCTCTGAGACCCAATTCTTTTTTCTTCTATTCAGTAATTTTAGTCTTCATTTCTTCCGATTGCTCCAACTTTTTCCTTTTTTTCTTTCTCTTCTATTTTCATTCATGAGAATAAAAGGTAAAAAGATCGCTTGAATGCATATCTCACTTCAGAGTGCATTTAGCCTAAAGCCTGCTTATGGCTACTTTTTTTTCTGCACCGACACACCTGTTTACGTATCTAGCAATCGTTTCTGAGTATCAGATAAGGAGCAACAAGAACAGCGGAACTGGCGCTCACTTCTTCTCGCCACACAGCTGCCATCTTTCACCGAGGATTTTCCAATAAGTACTAAAGGACTTTTAGTAGTGGTAGTTTTAGTATTCTTTGCCTTTGCATTGCTTTCTCTGCTATCAACTGCAACACATTATAGGCGTGAAAAGAAAGTAATTTGAATAGAAAAAGTATATTTCCTTAATGATTTATAAGTATTTTGCTATGTACGGTTGCGACGGGAGTTTTTGAAAAACCGTCTGATTTCGGCATGTATCACTGGACGGGTGAAATGAGAATCAAAATGAACGAAACAAAAACACATTATACTAAATATCAACGACATGACAATATACGTCCTGGCAATTTGGGACACCTCGAAGCGGTGTAATGATTAGCAACCTTGTCTTGATAGAACAACTACGAATGAGTAGTGAGTTCGATCCTCACTAGGTACTTACTACTTTCGGCCTTGTGCCACATCTAATCTACGCTTCCTTTTTCACTTCGTCCTGGCAATTCATTGAAATCAATAGCCATGTCATTCTTATTCTATTCCATGGCAAAATTACCCAGCATTTCTGATTTCTTCAAATATCGCTGTAAATCAATCGACTAGCAAATAAAAAAAAAAATTATTTTTTCATTAGTTTTTTGAGGAAACCATTTCGTGCCTTCATATCACTTGTGCTTTTGAAGTGTTCTTTTATATAGCTATATGCGTACATTTTGTTTCTTTTTTTATCGAAATTGTTTCCTTTTCATTGGTCAGAATTCAGGTTCTACCCTTTTCAATTTACAAACACACACACAAAACAGGCACCTATACACAAAACACACACACACATAGGATGATCGCAAAAGCGTGAGACCCATAGTCACAAACTCGTATCCATACAACTTATTATGTTAGCACTATCACTGATATTGAGCGCATATAATATATATATATGTGTGTGTGTTTGTGTGTGTATGTGCTTGAACTGAAAACGATTGACAATGGATTATGAAAGCTTGTGACTACATAAGAGTAATTTTTTTTCCTTTTGTTAGGTTACTAATGCGTGAAAAAAAAACCGTTGAAAACGAGCAAAGAAAAGCCACTGTGTTTACCTTCTTGGACCGACTGGCTACCCTTATTTCTTCCAACAGGAGTCGGCACCCTCACAAAAGTGTCACGTGAAGCAGAAGTGGCAAGCCGAGAATTTTCACGATTATATCAACATGATAAGATCTGATTTGACCCTCTGAACCCCAACGTCTGGGACATCGTCGAATGAAAAACTGGTGGCATCACAATATCACAGATTCGATGGAGGGTTTCCATTAGGTACGATATCGCTGACGTGAACGTGAAACACTCGATTCTGGTACTGACTCGCTTTCGAATATGAACATGTCGACAAATATTTTGAAAATATACTTTTTTCTACTATCTTTTCATTTCGTTTTATTATAATCATATCTAAATTATTTGGCTCTTTCTCTCTCTCTAATTCTCCGTCTCTCTCTCTCTCCCTCTCTCTCTCTCTCTCTCTCTCTCTATATATATATATATATATATATATATATATATATATATATATATATATATATATATATATATACGAATACAAGGTTGGCATAGACGGAATAAACTTCCAGTAACCAAAAACACTATTTTTAAAAGGTGCTGAATACAGAGTAGAGCGAATAATATTTACTCAAAAATTATATAATTATGTTATAATATTACTAGAAAAATAGCCATTTTGTTTCAACATTTTTGCTGTCTTCTCAAGTGATGGTGTTGCAAGTAAATTAAAAAAAAATTTTTAAAGAGTTCAAAAACCAACCACTACCCCTACTGGGGGTAAATATTTTTTCGTAAGATGTATTGGCCAATCAAATTACAAGTATATAACGAACCCTAGATACAATTTATTAATGTTTTAAAATAAGTATTAGATTTTATAGGAAATCAGGCTAAACAATTAATCTCCAATATATTGTAATTAAAAAATAAAAGTTACGCATATTAAACTCTAAATTTAACCATGCATCATGTTTAGAAACTAAGAAAATTATTCGAAGATAAGACAGGAAAATATGTCTAAACTTTCAAGTATTGTTCTTAGAAATAGGTTAATTTTTTCGTCCAAATCTGAGCGATAGTAAGAGGTGCAATATATGGCTTCATAGTCAGTTACATTGACAGGGTGATGATAGGTTTAGGAGACAAGGGAGAAAGGTTCATTTGTAGCTAGACATACATACATCACGTCATAATAGACAAATACATAAATATGATTGAATATATGAGCACGCAAATATTTGAACGCAAACAGATTCATTAAGATTCAATTTGTCAACATAACTACAGAGAAAACGCAAACTACCCGTCAAAATTGTACAAACATTAATAATCGAAAACTTAAGGACAAACAAATATAATATATCTTTACAGACTTACAATAACATTTCATCTTTATATACGATATTCTGTCTAGTTAGAAAGCAAGTTAAGTGGTAATTTAACTACTGTTAACAGTGAGCTCTTTCCTTTGATCTAAAATTTTTATCTTATCCTTAAATCTAATGATTTCAAGTTATTCATTGAGACAAAGATAACATGGTGCATATAAAGAAGAACAGGTACGAGCTCATTCAATTAACTTCCATTTAATAGTGAGAGTTTTGTTTTTCTCCTTTAAACTCCAAAAGTATTTGGACAGCGAGGTAGCATGTTTATGAGAACTATTTTTTAAGGAAAGAACATGCGGGTACTAACGGCGTTTAAATGGATTTTTAGTACTACCAATGTAGAACTTTTTAATATTCGGGTTTTCAAGTGAAGAAATGGTACTAAGATAAACCGGGGAACTAGTTTGGCAATTCTGTAATGGGCAGTGATTGGAATTCCTACAGTTACATGCATTAGTATTGGTGTTATGATATTTAGTATTATTTAACGCATCACTACATTTCATCATGCCCTTTGTGTTTTTATATCTGTTCAATAACTTATTATCAAGCTTTTTAATTTTTCAAGCTGGAAAGGTTATCCGCATAACTGTAACTAAGTTTAAGAGTATTTTTATAGAAGACTAGCATCATGGCCCGGCGTTGCCCGTGCTTGATTCAAAAATTGTACGACTCATACACCAATTGCTATCACTTGACTTAAAATATTTTTGTCCTTCCTTGCCTTTAAAGGAGTTCCTTTGACGTGCTGATGTTGCTACGTGCCTTACTTCTTGCCTATCTCACACTGCGATTTTTTTCTAAGCTCTATACTAAACATTAAATCTGTTACGAAAAAAGAACTAAACAAAATGAACACAAAACGATCAGCTTTAAAAGGAACTCGTAACTGGAAAAACCGAATGAAAAAAGAATGTTAACAACAAATACTTTTTCACATCCAACCCAGTTCTGCGGAATCAAAATCAACGTTGACTTTAAGCAAGCGAATGAGCTAATTGGAGTAAAGTGCCATGCAGATTTAAATTTTTCCCACTTGTGACGAATGCAACTATCGATTTTTTTTACACGCTAGCATGCGAGTTAACATTCGTGTCAATCAGCTGTTGGCTCTCACGCTGGCCAATAGAATCTTCCTGCCTATTCGTGGCAGCCAGCTATAGGCTCTCACTCTGGCCAGTACAAAATGACTGCAAACTACATGAAAACTGCCGTAGAAGCATGAAAAAATCGATTATTTCCACTATCGATGGGAGTTGGGAAATGCAAAGTAGCTCTTGGCCTTCCCGCTAACTTGGAGCATGTGCATGTAAATTTTGGTGCAAATCCGTCGAAAATTTCGACCGTGCATGCGTTACACACACACACACACACACACACACACACACACACACACATCCTGCCTTTTATAGATAGAGATTTTACTAAGCCTATTCATTTTAGGGAAGTGTTTATTAACAAGATTTAAGGATTTCAATCTTAACTTAGTTTTAACCATGAGGTTAAAAGGGTGGGGTTGAACCAAATGATCTTCTTGGATCTTCACTTCTTATTATGGTCGATATTAATAGGATTCTGTATTTAATACTGGTACCTCTAAAACAACTACTACTCAGGGCAGAGTTATAAAATTATCCATTGAAAACCTCTTCATTAGAAGAGTACGCACTGATTCTAAATTTAATCGAAGATGGTATATGCATAATAACTGACGTTGAATGATTAGAATTGGGATATGTACATGTACAGGATTAGAGTTTGTCTTCAAAAAAGGTCGATAAGAACTATTCATAAGGTCCAAGTTTACATCAAGAAAATCTACTTGTTTGATAAATGGATGATAACTTCGTTTTAAGGCCTAAATCTTTTAGCTCTCTATGTATCATCTTCCTCATGGGATCTACCTTAATTTTAGTAGAGTCCTTGACAATTAACAGGCCATCATCTCTATACAGTCCTATACTATCGGTATCAACACAATCATGGGCACTTGAATTATACTGGATGAATGATCTCACCAGGTCGCAAGCTCAGTGGGGTCCAGGAAACCCATGGAGATGTCAAAGTTATCGTTTGAAGTTTTTTAGTCCATTCATCATCATTATATATTAGGACAGAACTCCTACATTTTAAGATAGTATGCAGCTCCGCGTCAGAAAGGTTTGAATATTGTTGTGCAAACTCCAAGGCCAGAGTAAACAATGATAACAATTATACGAACGTACGTTTATCTTTATTTTGTATACCATTGAACCATTTAATGATGTGCACGGTATTTATCCATTGTAAGAGTCAGATGGTGTGTTTAATGGACTTGTTAACTCTTTCTAGGATGCTTTTACGAATTCTTCCAACTTCGGGTTTCGTAGGAATAATCAGCCGTGTAGATGGCTTGGCTCTGAAATCTGGCTTATGGTCCTTTAAAACAACATATATTACATCAAACGTTATTATATGTGGATACTTTCTATTTGAAGTAATAAAAATTTTAGATCAAAATAAATCCATTAATTCTTCATACATACATATATATATATATATATATATATATATATATATATATATATATATATATATGTGTGTGTGTGTGTGTGTGTATGTATAAAAGAAAAACCAAAACCGTTGATGGAACCGACTGACAACTGGCCAAAACCGAAAGTACCTATCCTGATAAAATTTCAAATAAAAACAATAATGGATTGGAAATAGAAAAAGAAAAAAGGCCCAAAGGAAAACCTACCCAATCAGTAAAGTGCTCGAAGCCTAGAATCCCTAAACAGAGCAAAATACAACCTAATCGTATATATATATATATATATATATATATATATATATATATATATATATATATATATATATATATATATATAGTATTAAATTGTGAGAATATGAGGTGCCAAAATTGCTAGTTCTTTTTCCGTAGCTTACTGGTAGAAAGACATTCTAGGCAGTCTTTTTTTTACTTAAATTGCTCGATATCAACAGGTAAGGATAGAATTAATGGAATTAATGTTGATAAACTTGTCACTTAACTGAGTGGTGTTATGGTTAAAAAAAATAAAGATAAAAATAGAAAAGTGAAAAAAAATTACACACTTACACAAACATAACAAATTACACAAAATACGAAAAGCTTTAATAAAAGTGAAATATATTAAAATGATAAATGTTTCTTATTTGTTCTTTATTTTATCATTCTGTCGAATTCCGATCCATATTTGATCTGCATTTGATTTTTAACCCATATAAATATAGTTAAACTTCTTTACTACAATGTTAAGCAATTTAAATCGAAAAAAATATTTTCGCCTCTATAATCCATTTAGAAAATTTCTATTCTCCAGTTCCAAAGTTTATTTTCTGGTCTGATTTTATAAAACGTAGCGT
Source organism: Acanthosepion lycidas (assembly GCA_963932145.1). Classification (NCBI taxonomy): domain Eukaryota; kingdom Metazoa; phylum Mollusca; class Cephalopoda; order Sepiida; family Sepiidae; genus Acanthosepion; species Acanthosepion lycidas. Next base: position 2,926,567 of record OZ010572.1, on the reverse strand, counting down.
GTTTTTTTATCAGATTTCAAGAATTCACGAATTTATTGACTGATGAGAATAAGAAAGACTGTGTAGTGTCTGTTCGGAATATCAGTATTCAAAGTACTGTTTTCAAGCTGCTCTTTAATATTTTACACACCAATCAGGCATATAAATATATATATATATATATAATCTTATATGTAAATATACCAACAGGTTAGTTTTTAAAATATTTTGGAGATTTAAACTCCATACTGTGTAAGGCTGAATGCCTTGCGAATCAGCTACTGAAATTATGGGCTGGAACATTGATTGCTCCCACGCTGCTATTGAGTCCAGAATTGCAGCTGTTTAAACTGTCAAGCCAATCAATAGATACATAGCAGCAGGTATAAAATTATGATGCTCATGAAGAAAATTCGAATGTCACGAGCAATATTCCACCTGTCTCTTGGCATCCCCCTAAATTAGGATATACACAGCGTGGTCTGTTGGAAACCTTACTTGCATCTTTTACTGTCGCCTTTGGTCATACGATACCTTGCTGTGCCTGTCCTACGGCGGACCCAACCATTTCGACAGACCAATCAGTGCACGACAAATACCGACCGCTAACCTGTCATTGAATGCACATTAAAGACGATGACACATGGATGGTAATATGAAAAAGCGCCATATGGTAGCTATGGAAACTGACGTCTGATGTTTGGTGGTGCGTGACTATAGGATTGTTTATACGTCGTGAATAAAACTCAGGCTAGCAGACAATATATTTAATAAGTTCTGAAATTTCTTTTCCGTCCTTTTTAAAATCCTTTTCGTTCCTCTTTTCCATTATTTTTGATAAGGTTTTTGATTTGTCCAAAAAAAAAAATAAAAAATAAAAAATAAAGAAAAAAACGATCGTAGAATCTATATTATTTATTTGTAAATTCTGGTGGGATTTTTTTAAAAAAAAGAAATGAATTATCTCATATTTTACGAACGTTGAATTTCGTTTCTATTTGCTATTCCGTTTTAGAGTTTAATATTTTGAATTTGCCAACGATCTTCTTTGACAAGAGTTGATTGAAAAGCTGTATTTTTAAAGAGGACTTATAGCACTTTTTTTTTTTTTTCGACAGTAACTTTCAACATGCCTCTGCTTATTCAGACAATATTTAAGTTTTGTATCATTAAGACATTGATCAATAGCTTGCGTTGCAAATAATTTGAATTATAGCAAAAGAAAGAATAGAATTTGTCTCTGCACAGATAGCCTCTGTTTACGTGATCTTCGTCAAATACAGAACTGGAAATTTTAACCTTTTTCTTGTCCATAATTATGTGAAACTGGATAAATTATATCAGAGGAAAAAAAATAAACTGATGACCTAATATTGCCGTCCGACATAATTTTTAGAATACATTTGTATTATACTGAGTATCGAAATTCATTTTTACAGATATTTACCTTATACAATACTGAAAAGCCGCTCAAGGTAGACGGTTAAAATAAGTTCGTATCAACGTTTTCAACTTATTTGAAATATAGCCTTACCTAGAATCGAATTTAAATCGAAAATGATACGTGGACATCGAAATATTTAAATGCATTAAAGTATAAAATAATTTGATTTTATAAAATTATTTTTTCAATTTATAAATATACTCTTCAGAAACAGATGAAAGAATTTAGGAAAAATGCAATCTTGTAGCAATAGAAAAAAATAACTAATCCAGAGAAATTTATTATTAGACAAAAGATTAGCATTTGAAATATGTCGGCTAAGTGATCTTTTGAAATGGTTTTTAAAGTGAATAATACACATGAAAACTTTCGCATATTGCTCGATTAAAAAAAGTGAAAGATATTGCTGTGTGCAGTATTTTTAAGGAAGTGTTCGTATTCTTGAAATTATTTTTAATGAAAGACTTAAACATTGAAAAAAAAATTCCATTCGAAATCAATTTTCTTCTAATTTTCTGTTATTTTTGTTTCGTACAGAAACGTTATTTTTTTTCTCTTTCTTCATCTCACTGAGTTCGTCTGCTTCAGTAGAAATATTCTTACAAAGGAACTATTTCTTTTAATTAATAATAATAAAAATAAAATGAACAGAAACCACATATAAATTTTGGGGCAGAAAATCGAACATCATTGAAGTAATAATAGCCACATTTTTTTTTTTTTTTTGAATTTCAGAATTTGTAAGAAAGACCTGAATATTTTCTTATGTGTTTGTGTCTCGAAGTGATTTTGTTTTTTGTTTTTTGATATTAAAAGAATATAATAATAATAATAATAATATAGGAATAAAGTTTGTAAAGTTATTATAAAAAGAAGATATGATTTTTTTCTTAGATTTTTTAAATAGACATCCATTCAGAATTCCAATCCATCATATTAACAGAAGCTTCACTATCATTTAAGTTTTGTTTAAAAAAAAACGAATCATTAGATAAAAACGCAATGACGATGACAGATGGAAATAATGCAATGGATTCGTGGAAAAAGTCAGTGTTGTCGATAATAATAATAATAATAATAATAATAATAATAATAATAATAATAATAATAATAATAATAAAAGAATAAGACCATGAATTTTACTGATATTTTGAATTTCAAAGTATTTTTCCGTAATTCGTGAAATAAATTGTATGTAACTGTCATATTATGTGATTGACTTTGCATTTTCTGAATTTCTATATTATAAAATATAAAAATTCAAATAATACAGAGTCAATCAACTAAGAACTAGTAATATACAGTTTTTAAAAAGTAAGTAATGTTTTATAGTGCACAAACACACGTATATATATATATATATATATATATATATATATATATATATATATATATATATATATATATATATAAAGAGAGAGAGAGGGAGAGAGGAGGGTAAATCAAATAACTAGATATTAGTAATTATGTATGCGCGTTCTAGCGTGCATACACACATATGCGAATAAATATTTGCTAAATTTACTTTAAGGTGCAAACGTAACAGTGCTCGATGTGGTTAGACAGAGCTAAGAAATATATATTAATAAATATACATCTACCTAAGTTTGGAGTGCGACTTAAGTTTCGTTGTTTTACCAACTCATCAGGTACAAAATATTCTTATTTTTACATATATATATATATAAGTGTGTGTGTGTGTGTCTGTGTGTGCTGACCCTTGTCATATTGCAGAGTAGAGACATTCCAACATCACTAATCATCGGACCTCGAACTTTCGCCAATCGCGATGAAGGGGATGTTCTCTTAGGGAGGCTCCGTGCCATGAGCGCCTATTATAACTTAAACTAGATCCAGACAGACCTTAAGTAGAACTCGTATATACGATCCATCGCTAAAGATATTGGAAAATTGGTCGTTTAGTTGTACCATTTTAGCATGTACCTGACTTCTTCTGCTATCCTTTACCTTTACAATAGCCAGATCAAGTCAGAAATGGAGTACTGCTTCCATATATGGAGAGGAGCTACACAGTCTTTACTTTCCACTCTCGATAGAGTTCGTCCTTGTGGTTGACAAATTATTTTTCAATTCAGCAATCTCTCCCGCTGTTCTATCGCTATTTTCATGAGAAGTGTCTTCAAACAAAATAGATTCCTTGGTTCTACCAGTTCTAACATTGACGGCCTAGGCCGACCATGTTATGAACCTCGTAACGAACCATCATCAGTCCCTTCGTATTTCCCACGAGCCACTGCCTTGTTGTGTCGTCTTCCATGCGGATGCTTCCCCAATCACTATAATCTTAACCTATTCAAATATAGGGTTAACTGTAATCTACTACATACATCCGCACAAGCTTTGCCTCTTATTCTGTAACCTGGGGTGGCCCGTGGGACTTGTACAGAGTGAACATTATTTGTTAAAAAAAAAGAAGATAAAAGCGGATTAATTTTAAGCCGGCATTTACCATTTGTATGAGATGAAAACTGTCTTCAGTTTTCCCGGATATTTTTATTGATGACTGATATGTATTTTCTTTCTTCATATTTCTTTTATACAAATTTGTCAGTTATTGACATAACATGTATTAGGATTTTGATATTATATTCTGTCTTCTGGTTTTTAATATATATTCTATCACTGTGTCATTTTTTAAAAATCGGCGCCTGCTCAAGAAACAATAGAAATAACACCGAAAACGTCATGATTACCATGTCATAACTCGACATAAAATTTATGAATGAAAAAAAGTAAACTGATGATTAATGATCATCACTGATGATTTAATTCTAAATGCAATTTTGCGCGTATATAAGATAGATATGGTGTATTTATGTGTGTATATATTTCTGTATGTGTGTGTGAATACGTGTTTTGCTTGTAATAGTGGCTGCGCAACAATTTTATTCTTTTTATCCTCTTTAGGTCCGCTAAGAGTTGCTTCTTTGATTTCATTAGCATTGGGTTTTTACGAGATGGAGCTGCTAGCAATCAGTTTGGGATTCATACCTTTCCTTCTCCTAAAGTCGTTATCGGCCAAATCTAAAAAGCCCACTCTTCTCTACTATTTAACCCCTAACTGGGAGTGAAGCGAGATCGAATGATTCCTTCCGAAAATTAGTTGTGCGAAAGCGATTGCAACGGCCTCAGCTGAAATTCGAACTCGATACACTTGTCCTTCTTTCCTAGTACATCTGGCTGGACAAGAAGTATTAAAATATGCCACCAAAAACATATTAGTCACAGTTAATGTGACTAGATTTACAGTAGAAATTATCGATTGAACATTTGTCATTGAACAGATTTGCATTCAGTGGAAAACATTATATAAAACATTAATACTTGTTCAATTATGTTACGCAGATTGCATGTCAGCATAAAAGGAAAATAAACCAAATGACGTCCTTCATATAAATAGAGAAGAAACAATGAAATCTAAACATCTTTATCCTTCAGTGTTCGTTGCGTACAATTAACTTATTTGGTGTTCGGCTGTAAGGTTTAAATTCAAGGAGAGCAAGGCTCTTATCAGGTCGGAACTCGTTAGAAAGGGAAATTTATATGCAATATGTGCATAGGCGCAAAAATGTAGCAGATGAGGACTCATATACACGGTTCAGTTCCTGGCAGTGTGTAAATGAAGCAAGGTATGTATGACTCATCAAGTAACGGCTCGTTGATTTAAAAACTGGATGATTTCACGCAAGCAAAAAATGGCTTCAGCTTCCATATTGTAATACGAGCACAGAATCTCTTAATTCTAACAGCCGGAGAAAGACCTTCAAAGTCGAAAGCTCTTATTTGGAATTCATAACGTGGCATTAAATTCAACCTGAATCAAACTAGGCTTTTGATCTTCACAGGTGTGCGTTCTTTTCAATACACTATACTGTACGCTGAGTTGATTTATTAAAGCCCGTCACTCAAAGAATAAAATAGCTATGTATATATTAACGTTCCAAAACATAAAATAACTGAATAATATGTCTACTTAACGTGTATCCTTCCAAGTGTACTTGTCTATAGAGGAATAATAAAACGGACTTAAAACAAGCCACTGACCGGCTGCGTCATATGATGTTTCTAAAAGGAATTGCACACAATGACAAATGCATTAAAACTATTCAAATACATACACAAATGTAAACATAGAAAAATTTGCTTAAAATATTGAAATTGCTAAAAATAAGCTACAAATGAATAGATGGGCTGAAACAATTGAAATACGTAAATGTAAACATAGATGAATGGGCTGAAACAATTGAAATACGTAAATGTAAACATAGATGAATGGGCTGAAACAATTGAAATACGTAAATGTAAACATAGATGAATGGGCTGAAACAATTGAAATAGATACATGTAAACAGATAGAGTGAAAGAATTTAAATTGATAAATGTAAAGAGATAAATGGGCTGAAACAGTTGAAATAAATATATGTAAACGTATATAAATGGGCTGAAAGAATTGAAATACATATATATACACACAGATAAAGCTGTGAAACGATTGAAATAGTGAGATTAATGTACAAATCGATGAATGGACTGAAACAATTGAAATCGCTTCTAAATGAATAAAATGGTTAGTTTTAAAAAAGCATCAATCTCAAGAATGGTAACTTTGAAGAACAATTTTAGTGTGGCAGATATAATTTATTTCTTTATTTGTAATCAGCTTCATTGCTGTAATTGTTACGTACGAACCTGATTTTAGTAAATATCGATTGATTGAAGTTTTAAACCTGCTATTGTTACTTGGCAGTGCTTGCTTTATTATTTACTTTGTTAAATTTCTACAGTTTAAGAATGTTTCTGTTCGTGAACATTTTAAATTTTCATATATGTCAGTGTGGATGTGTTCAGTAAGCTAAAGACACTACAAAACTGTGTGCCGAAAATCAAATAGTCATCTTCTGTGAACAATTTTATGATGAGCTGAGTCCGTTTTAGAGTGTTTGTATGTGTGTGAGTGAATGTGTGTTTATATTATGAAGGGAAAAGGATAAGACTCCATATGTCCTACCCTTTATCATAAAATCATTTGAATACTTAACACGACACTGTGGTTACCGAAATGGTTTCCTCGACCATTTTAGCGGTCGTCTCGGTCCTTATTGATAGCTCTTTGATAACATCAGAGATGACATTTAACATACATTAAGAAATATTTATTGTATATAATAACAGACGTTTTGCTCTGAGCTTGTATTTTGAAAGGAAAAATATATAGTATACAAATAATATCTGTTCCCATACTTTATGCTTCCTTGTGTGTGCGTGTGATCGAATAATGCAAATAAAATCCACTGATTCTGTAGGTTCAAAAATCCATGAAAGCTTTAAAATCTATGAAAGTACACCAATTAACCCCAAAGGCCACATCTGCGAAAAGCCACTAAAAAACAACAAAGTGAATATTCTAACAATTATTAGGTATCTCAATAAATTTCTGAGATAAGTTATTGTAACTATTTACACTATTGACATTACTCGGACTGTTGTCCTCATCTTTACTGTCACATTCACGGCGTTTCAGCTGTTGTGGGCTCCAGCCTTCTTCAGGTGATATGTGTTGGAATTTCGAACCGAACACTTTATTTAGTCGAAGGAGGTAGATTGTTTCATGTGCCATGCAAAAATGTTTCCGCGCGTCTATCGCTATTTGCATGGAAAGTTCTCAGACGAATTATATTCCTTACTTCCACCAGTTCTAACCTTCATGGCTAAGATCCGCCCTGCCACGCCCATTGTAGGGAACCACGGTCATTCCCTTTGTATTCCACTGGTGAGATGTAAGTTCCACTCGAGCAGCTTCTTTACACGAACCGCTGTTTTGTGGAACCAACTCCCAAGATGATGCTTCCTCAATCACTTCAATCTAAACCTGTTCAAGCCTAGGGTTAATCGTTATCTTCTTCACATATCTTCATGCTTCTTACTCTGTAAATCTCTACCTCGAGTTGTTCTTGGGCCTTGTAGTGGGTGAACACCATTGCATAAAAATAACACAAATAATTCTTTAAAATCTATTAATAACATTTAGGTAAAAGAGAAAGGCTTTAATGATGAAAGTTGTTATATAGAATAAATCGAAATGTTTGTCCGTTTTAATTATTTAATTATTTTTGCAGAGCAGTAAATCATAGAAATGCTGATTTCACAAGCTATTCATAGTGAGCTTGATCTTCGTTGACAACTCTGTAAGTTTTGTTTTGTGCAAAAACTGTTCTAACCTAATAACTATTTGCTTTTTATTCTACATAAACAGCAATAAACCAGAATTTATATCCGAATTTATAAAGGTGTGACAGTGTGTGTATTCGATGCTGGTTTTTTTTTTATTGTCATTCATGCGTACAATAAAGTATGAATTTATATCTGAACAGATTAATGTCATCATCCACTTGTGAATGTTTATTGACAAGACAGTATCACATGTCTCGCCATTCAGGTCATTCACATATTACTTCATAAGTGCAGTCATCTATGCGTGACTTCACGCGTAGCCGATTTAACAAGCTTGTTTAGAGTTCTTCAGTCATTTACTAGTGTCCAATTGAACCTTGTTGAATGAAATCAAGCAAAAAACTTACACGGTATTTTTCGAACGAAGCAAGTTTATTAAAACAGAATAAATGCCTTTCAAAATCTTTAGAATTAATCTCTTATAATCTATGGATTAGCCGAGTCAGAGTTCTTCGAAAGATAAATTTAAAACGCAACTAATTCTTTAAATTTTTACAAATTTATTTATCGAAGAAAAGGAATAGAATATATTTTTGCCATTGAAAATATAATGTCAAGTGGCTTTCTTTGAACTTTGTTTATATTCTTATAAAACTGAATACTTTCGTCTCCTTGATCCACTCAGTAAGAAGCTCTCTCTCTCTCTCTTTCTCTCTCTCTCTCTCTCTCACACACACACACACACAAACCATTAGGTGTCTTTCGTGACAGTAATAAGCAATGTGGTCTTGTACGATAAAATAATTCCTCCATCACAGTATTGTACGATTGTAGCTGATGGTTAAAAGATTATCAATTTGTGGCAATGAGGTGTTTTTGAGGGTCTCTCAGTCCCCAGCAGACTTATTGCTTAATTGTAATTATTGGTAATAGTTCGAAACTTACTTGCTAGTCATTTTTAAATGGCAGGTATTTAACACTTTTACACAATCCTACCGTTGTCTTTCATTTTATTGGATTACCAATTTCGATAACTGCTATTCTTTAAATTGGTTTTACTTTACTAACAGACACTAAGTCTGATGGGTTCCGAAAAGTTTTCTCTTCTCTTTCAAGAAAAGGAATCTGATGTTTGGCCACATGATCAAGCTTTATGAAGTGTCTCGGACAGAGAAATTTACCGCACCTCATCGATGAAGGTTTGCTGAAAATGAATGAAATAGAGGAAAATACACTTTTCAATAGAGTTATGTATTTAGTCGTGAGGAAACGTTTCTCCAATTTAAATAACAACAAATTATCCATTTTATTTTACTATCTATTAAATATCCCAAGAAAATTCCAAGTTTTAAAAATTAATCAATACCATCACTTAAGATTAGTTTAAAAGTCAGTATCTTTTATTATCTTATCACATTGCTTTCATATCGAGGATTTTCAGAACATAACTTCCGAAATGCACCTAATTTACAGAAATGTGTGAAAAATACCATTTCTCTTGCTCTGCCATATTTACATATATTATGGTTATAGGCATTTGATTGTTAGCATTTAGTGCTTTCGAAATTGATTCGTTGATTGCTTATTTATTTGTTCGTGGTTTGCGTTCTTAGATCATCTTTCTAATCTTTGTCATTCTGAGAAACAAACAATAAATATTAATGTTTTAACTAAGAAACTACGTAGGCAAATAATGAATATTTCGTCAGTGACAAATGAAAAGATGATTTACTGTCAACGACGAAATTATTTGTACACCCATCAATTTTGAATATTTTTATCCCTTTCTCAGAATTTAATGCCCGTAAATCCAGGTTTTTATTTGATAATAATCACAAAAAAAAAAAGGAATATAAAACCCAATTTCTATAACAATAGGGTAAATACAACAAATGTGAAAGTTAATTTCATTTCAAAAGTAATATTCTTTAAAAAATAGGCTTGTAATCTTTGCCGTGATTAACCAATCAAATGTGACCTACGCTAAATTCAAATTAACTGAGAAAAAAAAATCAATATAAGTCATCACGTGATGTTGCCTGCAAATGAAACCTAGGTAATTTCCTAATGGCCAGATACAGGTTGTTAAATTATTTCGTAAAATGTATTGAAGTCTGACGTTCAACTTTCCTAAGTAAAAACGAAAGAGGGGAGGTAATTTGACATAATGCTAACTAATTCGTTCATCTTCTTAGATAACATTTTGTAGTTCATAAATAAATTGTGTGAAACTACCAGCGTCTCTCGTTTCGTGCGCATGCGTAGACGTGGCAAAATCAATATATATATCAAGCACAGTCCGATGTAATCCTAACGAATGAAACACGTTACAAAAACTTTTTTCCTATTTGTCAAATCTGGATCGGAATCCAACACGACGATGAAATAAAGAACAAATAGGAAACATATAAATTCACTTTTATTACACGTTTGTTAGAAACTGAGTTTAATTTATGACGAAACTTTAATAAAACTGAAACATGTTAGATTTCCTATTAGATTTCCTATTTTCTATATATATATATAAAACCCTATAAATCAAGCTCTCCCCTCACAAGACAGATATGCTTGTGAAGATTCTGAGGACTCACACTTATACACACCTCAATACTAATATATACACTTACACACATCATGCACACTCCCGAAGAACTAAATAATAACATACACTTAGCATACACACATCCCCTTCCCAGCAATCAATAAAACTATCAAAATGACCAAGAAGGGAATTCTGCGACTCATGAATCTCCACAGTCTGTATCGTAAAAACAACTTAAAAGAGGCCGTTTGACCACAAAAGGTCTGACCAAAATTAACGATAAAAAAACAAATGAAAATTACAGAAAAAGTTCATTTTTTCAGAAAGTCATTCATTCCTGTAATTCACTGTTACTAACAAGCAGAATTTTTTCTCCTGTTGATGACGATGCTTGCCGAAACTAGTCGAGGAATTTCTAATTGAAATAATAAAACAAAAATATATTAATACACAACCTAATATGTCTGAAAATTTTAATTTCTCAATATTTTTATTGTTCAAAATAAATACATATATAGTCATCCACAGACAGTCTGTTTCGCTGTATCACAGCTCTTCGGTGTGGCAAGGCGTCCAATTGCTTCAAGCCGGGGTCGAAACCCGACTAATTTGAGATGACTTTCTCTATACGAAACACGCCAGCAGCTCATAGAACTCAATTCAAATTTGTTTGAAGAGTAATGCAGTAGGAGCCGCTGTTTTTTAAAACCACTCTTTTCCCTATAAATATATAACCCTTTGATATATATATATATATATATATATATATATATATATATATATAAAGGGCCAATCACTAATATTCCATAGTCATAATTTATTTCATTCGAATCATAATCACGATCCAATTCATCAGACCTAAAAATTCAAATTTTGGGGGTAATTTTTAGGTCTGATGAATTGGATTGTGATTACGATTTCGATGAAATAAATTATAACCATGGAATATTAGTGTTTGAGCTTTATATATTATATTCTTGCTCTGTCCTGGACATTGAGCTCTACTGTATTCTAACCTCTTGTATATATATATATATATATATATATATATATATATATATATATATACATATATATATATATAATCGTATTATTTAAATTATTATTTATATCTGGATTCCTTTCTTTACTTCAAGTCGAAATAAACTGACATAAAACATCTACGATTTGTTTCTACTTGTTAGCTCTCCTACCCCCACTAGGAAGAGGGGAGGTGATATCACTAAGTGTCGGATTCTTGTTTCAGACGACGTTGACTACGGCAAGACATGCCTGTATTTTTGGAGGGGTGGGGCAAGAAAACGTATGTAAGAATTTACTGTCCTAAATGTAAGCTATCCAGTCTTTTAAGCAAGTAACATTACTGGAATAGTCCTGACGGGGATCCGATTTTTTCTTGTTTTCTTCTCTCTCTAACGAAAAATACTCATGATAAGGCTAGTTTTAATCTACTATTTATTTACATTTCTTATCTCAATAAGAGTACATAGGTTTGCCAATCGTCCAGTTCACTCTCCTCCATAGTGCTTTGAACAAGAATAGAGGTTTATCTCATGTTTCCTGTTTAGGATTAGGTTTCTTCTAAAGTTTAATTCAAATTTATACTTCTAACGTCACCTCCAAAAACCCTGAAATTTTATTTACATTTTTCCTCAACAGAAGTAGATAGGTTCGCCTACGGTCCAGTTCATACTCTTCTCCTGTCTATTGATCAGGAGTAGTGGTCTATCCCTTGTTTGTTTAGGATTGGGTTTCCGGTTTCCTTTAAAAAAAATTTTCTTCTCTTTCACTTCCGGTGGCCACTTACGTCTTGGTGAAATTATCACCTTGTGTGTTTGTGTGTGTGTGTGTGTGTGTCGAAATAGAGAAACAAGCACAAAATCAGACTGACGTTTTGCACAATCCGATCTATCTATCTATCTATCTATCTATCTATCTATCTATCTATCTATCTATCTATCCCAGTCAGTTAATATCTATCTATCTATCTATCTATCTATCTATCTATCTATCTATCTATGTGTGTTTATATTTAGCAGTAGTCAGTGCGAGTCGACTGCTTGAAAAAAAGCCTTTTTCCAATTCCTTCCATGATGAATGGGGCTGTGGTAATACCTGCCATGTTTTAACAACAAACATATTTATCTCATCTCTAACTGACGCTCTCCAACTCTCTCTATCATATCTGATTCTCTCCCTCCCCGTCTCTATCTTATCGGATTCTCTCCCTCTCTCGATCTCATCTGGTGCTCTCCAACTCTCTCTCCCTCTCTCTATCTCATCTGACTCTTTCCCTCTCTGTCACTATTCCATCTGTCTCTCTCCTTCCATTTCTCTATTTCATCTGACACCGTCCATCTTTCAGTTTCATCTGACTTTCCCCAAGTCTTTCTCTATCTGGCTCATCTGACTCTCTCCTCCCTCTCGCTATCTCATCTGACTTTCTACCTCTCTTTCTCTCTCTATCTCATTTGACTCACTCCCTTCCTCTCGTCTAACCCTTACCCTCTCTATCTCTTATGACTCTCTCTCTGTATCTTATCTGACCCTCTTTCTCTCGCCCTCTCTCTGTCACATGACACTCTCTGTATCTCTCTTCTTCTTCTCTCTATCTCATCTGACTTTCTCCCTCTCCCTATATACATCATCTGATTCTTCTAAGCAATAACTATCTCATCTGATGCTCTACCTCTCTCTCTATCTCATTTGACTCTCTCTCTTTGTCTCATATGACTCTCTATCACATCACTCATTCCTCCTCCACTCTCTCTGTATGTTTGCCTTTCTCTCTCTTTCTCGCTCTCTCTCTCTATATGCATAAAGCAGTGGTTTATAACATATTTTTGTTATAATTGTTAATAAATACTTTATATATATATATATATTTGTGTGTGTGTAACAAGCAATGTCCTTTCTCTTTGTCTCTCTATATGTCCTGTCACGAGAATCTTCGATTTATCCATACACGAATGCCATTAATTAAAATCTCTTATCGTTATCCGAGCTCTCCGATTGCCAATACACTAACCACACTTGCCTTTCCTTCCGAAACCCTGCTACTATTTCTTTCTTTCTTTTCATCTTTAAAACCCCATTCGATTCTCCAACCTTTGACGAGCACATAATAAGCTTCATGCGATTGTCGATGGACCAAATTTATTCAGCAAAAAGAAGTCAGGCCGTCTACTAAAACCCAGAAACATCTGCGTCCTTTCACTTTCATTTTTGTCTTTTCTTTCCGGATTATTTTTTCTTTTTTTTCTCTCTACATTCATTTTGTTGTCTTGTTTTTTTTTGTTTTGTTTTTTTTTGTCTTTTTTGCAGGGCCGGGGTGGGTGTTGGAGCGTGTATGTCTTTTCTTTCTAGATTTATCTTTTCTCTGCAAATATAAATTTGTTCATGGTGGACTTCAGGACCATTCTTCGGGGGAATGGTGCATTTTTACTTTCGAGTTTTCAACGTAAACTGATAACCACACACACACACACGCACACACACACACACACTCGTACATACATACACACACATACATACATACGCACACATACATACGCACACATACATACGCACACATACATACGCACACATACATGATGATTGTCACTTCTTGCAAAAGAAGACCATCTCTTCACTTGATAGATTTTTTGTGTTTTTCATTCTGCAATATTATTTCCATAATTTTTACCCGAGTTAACACTATTGAGCCGTAATTAATTCTTAAGGCCAGATTCTTTTTTACGACCTCTTTTACTCCCGTGGCAAATGTAAAGTTTGTCTGTGTTACCTATGTTGGAAATTTGACTGTCCCTCTGTACAATCATGTGACGTTTGAGTCCCGCATCAGACCTACAAAGCTTGACACAAAACTCGCCCAAGTAACCTGCAGGTCTTTCTGGAAGGGTTACATTCAAAGGAGTTTGTACCTGACCCTCTCTGGTCTGATCTCTTGTGAGCTAAACCAATCGCTGAGAGGGTGACTTTCCACAAATAATGCATGTGCGTTGGTGTCGTAATAACTCTGGGACGGATTCTATTTCTCTCTTCCAAATGGCGCACTTTTTGTTGGAATGCTCAATTTCCTTCTGCTCAAAATTGTTGCAGCGTTTCTAAATCAACATTCTCCAGACAGATTTATCTCCAGGAACAGTTTTCTGGTCATTAGCATTAAAGCCCAGAAGCTTTAGGTAACATTTAACCATATCCTTGAAACGTTTTTTTCTTTTTTTTTTTTTTTCTTTTTTGATTATGAATAGGTCGATTATCTTGTACCAGCTCAAAAGTCTTTTAAGGTATCTGCCATCTGCCATCTGCCATACGTGTCAGATGGCCTGTTCAGCGCATTTGATTACAGAGAAGTAGTTTTTCTATGCTGGCTATATTTGCACGGGGAATGGACTTTTGTTTCTGGTGTACAAGGCTGCCAACTGATGTACAAGATTTGTCTCTGACACTGCTGATGAAAACGTTCTAAGAACTTAATGTGCATTCAATAGGTTGTCCACACTTCAGAGGAATATATACACACATACACACACACACACACACACACACACACACATATATATATATATATATATATGTAAAGATAGTTTTGAGGTGTGCTATATATGTAAAGATAGTTTTGAGGCGTGCTATATTTATGGGATAGCAGAGATAGAGCGTATGTAAATATAAATATAAAACTGAACATTGAAGTCAACACTCAGAGGTGACAGACTTTTTTCATGCTAGACGCAATCTTCAGGCCGCCTGATGCCTCAAAGTGTTGACTTCAATGTTCACTTTTACATATATATATATATATATTATTTGCAATATATATATATATATATATATATATATATATATATATATATGAAGAAATATAGTTTTAAGGTGTGCTATATTTATGGGATAAAGTAGATAGAGCGTATGTAAATATAAATATAAAAGTGAATATTGAAGTCAACACTCAGAGGCGACAGGCTGTTTCATTGACATTCCCACAAAAATAACCGGCAGAATAGATTACCCACAATGCATCACTGACTCATATATATATATATAGGCGACAGATTGTTTCATGCTGGACGCAATCGTCAGGCTGCGAATGCTGGATATTTCCTCGGCTATTTATATATATATATATATAATATTTTTTGTTTAAAATTATGATTCCTTCTCTACATAATAGTTCTCATGTTTCAAAAACGAGAGCCGAAACCATCCAAATAATTATTAAAATTAAGTTGAATTTAGGTGTTTAGTCCCGTTTCATCTTCAAGCGAAATTTTAGGAATAAGCTATCTCTTGGTTTAAAAATAAAAACAAAAATACTAAGGAACTCCGGATAATGCACCCAACGTGTTCTTTTCTGTTTTCTGCATACCTGCGCACTCATACACACACACAGACACACACACACATATATATATATATATATATATATATATATATATATATATATATATATATATATATCTATAACCAGCATATTAATAAATAATGACAACACGGGAGTTTTATTTCTGACAACAAAGTTGCTATTGGTTGTGTCAGTTTATAAAAGATAGCACGCTATGTCAAACAAAGAAGATATATGATATGAGTAAAAAAGAATTAAGAATTCCCAATGTGAAATTCGTAGATCTTCAGGCGCGTGTGGATTTTATTTATGTCCTCCAAACACGGAGGAGTCCCTGAACATTTAATCAGGATGCATGTAGTAAGTCAGACTTTTATTCAATAGTTTGTCATGTTATTCTATTTTGCATGAAATGTTCTCTTTAAGATTCCATCTCTGTAGTTTCTTCACTTTATTCAACAATTCAATCATGGGAAGCTTTGCGTTCTACGGGCACCATTTTCTTGTGGAAGAAGTTTTTTGCGATTGTTGTATCATTGTTTCCACGGCCCTTTAATAGCTCCCATATAAGACATTTTGTGTTCGTCTCTCCGTTTTACTTTATACATTTGCCTGGTAGACAATATTACTAGTTAAAAAATATATCTCTCAAGGAGAGGTTGTCTCTATCTCTGCAGTTACATCATTTGACTTCGTGTGTTTACTATATACAAATTCATAAATAAAAACACGCAGTCGTTTTTAATTATTTTGTTTTAAATTCCTAAATCATATCTTAATCTTTATGCTACTTTTCTTACTTTTTTTTTTAATCATTTCACTCCAAGCAAGGCGGAAATGTCACTAGTACGCAGGGAAAGTGAGAGAAAGACTGACTTAATGTCGCATTTAAATTTTTGAAGATTGTAGTTATCATGGAAGGAAGTAAACGGAAGGAAGTTCCATGGACGGGAAGTGCTTGAAAAGAAACTGTTGCAATAGATGTAGTGGTTGAATTTAGCTATTTCAATTGTAAAATGGTGGGACATAACTGTCAATCGAGTAGAAAGTTTAAATTCATATAAACGGATCAACAAGGAAAAAAGAACGTCAGAGTAGTTGCCATGAAAATATTTTAGAAAAGACAGAGGGAAGCGACGTCGCATCTGTGAAAAATTGACTGAAGACGAGATGCCAAGTCAGGATCGATTACATCGCAGATACTTTTTTGGATTTTATCAAGAACCTTGAAATGAATAGAAGGCCCACCGGACCAGATATGGAAACAGTTTCACTTAAAAAAAACAACAGGCCGTTCCCATGTATCCCTAAATTCAGTCGTTCAGTTATCGTATTTATAAATAAAATTCTTTTCGGTCGGTCGGCCAATTTCGTTGTATGTTGTTCTAAAATGTTTTATGCTATATGTCGACTTTAATATAAATATCATTTCTCTTTCTTACTTTGTCTTTCTCCTTTTGCATTTTCCATTTATCCCTTCAAGGCATCGAGTTTCGAAAGCTGATTTTCACAGTAGGTTGGTCATGACACTTTAAAAGATTGACGTAATACAATTTTCTTTACCCGCTTTACAGCTAATACAAACATTGCTTAAATATCTTCATAGACTTTTATCTGTCATACAATTTCTTATATTTATATTAGACTAATATGACGAATATGATGTTTGAGTATTGGTTACATGATCTATTGGTAACATTGGGTCAACTAGCAGGATAGAGTAAACTCTCTCAACCCGGATGACAGTCTTTCTAAGGATGGAAAACTGAATTGGTTGTAGTCATGTTGATTTAAAAGTAGTGACGCTTAAACTCTCAGCCTTCAACCTTCAGCCTTTAGCTATTCATGATGGAAATGACTTCATCGTGAGAAGGGTCTAAGGGCTATAGCATGATAGGTGGTGGCGTTTGCACTTGTATAAAATGACAATGAGTAATCATATAAATAAGTATGAATCATATTTTAATCCAAATAAGAGGAAATAAGAAGTTTGAAGACTGTGTTGCGTCAAAAATCTAAATTTCTAAAAGTCTCCTACTTTGTAAATCTGCACAATATCCTTTGTACCGTAAATAGTGATTATGTTCCTGTACTTGAAAAATATATATTTACATATATTTATGTACACTGCCGCTACGCTTTGATATCGATAATGTCTCTCAACTATAGGTATTTAAAAAAGAAATGTTCTCCTTTCTTATTTACACGGGCACACGTTTGAACGTGCTCCCATTTTCCTTCTTTCCAGGTAAAGATAAATCAATTTGGGAGGAGGTAAAGGAAAGCCGATGCGGCAACGATTTGCGTCCCCATCAACAATCGGCAAAGGGAAAAGATGTCTTGCTGGTTACACCATGATTACTGCAGATGCGAAAAGAGGACAGGTCGTATGGTTGCCATGACAACTTCCGCAAATCATCACCAGCTTCCGATAAGGTGAGCCCAAAAGGTGCAGGGAGAAGGGAAGCAATGAACAAAGCGAGGGGGGAGGTTAGTTCATTTGAAAGAACATCACTGAGTTGGACGAACAAAAGTTGGCGTGTGTGTCTATGTCTATGTGTTTAT
>OZ010572.1:2856001-2898501 GCA_963932145.1 Acanthosepion lycidas | reverse complement strand
GCGGGGGTTTCTAAATTAAAACGGAAGATGTTTTCGCCATATCTGGTTTACGTGTCTATGGAGATTTATTTATTTTTTATTTTATTTCTTTATGAAAGGGTTTTGTGTATATAAAAACTGCCGTAACATTTGTTTTTTGACAACTTCATAAAGGGTTATCTTTTTTTGTAGGGTATTTATTTGGGCTATGGATTATAAAAGTTATTTTATTGTATGATTGTTTTTAGCTAATTATTCAGTGCATAAACTTGACGATGTCGGGAAAAAACCGCTAACTCATGTCTATTGTTTAATAGAGTTTTATTATTTAGAAACTTAATAATGTGCAGTTTCTCATGGAGGCACAAAGGGCATGGGTCATCCCAAGTTTTACAAGTTCTAGTCCTATTTATAATTTTCCATTTTACTTTAGGTGTCCTGTTTATTTCCTTCAGATGCCAAAAATATTTAGATAGAGAAGTCTGATTTCTTTTATTTATATTGTTGAAAGAGCACTTATGCTGCCTCCATCTGGCTTTAAATTCATTCTTCGTGGACCCAATGTATATCATATTAGTATTAGGACTCTCAGTCGATGAGACAGGACATTGGTATACCCCAGATTTGATGCAGCATTTATTTTCTAATGGGCAGTCTTCTGTCTGATTTAAGTGTAGGGTTTTTATTAATACTATTCAGGCATGGGGGTTTGTTCAGGATTTTATTATTGTGTTTTTTTATTATACTTTCTAGATTATCAGTGCAGCTGTAACTCAATTTTAGGTTGTTCTTATTAAATATATTACTAAGCCTACTATTGGTGGGGAAGTGTTTATAACTTAAGCTAAGAATTTCTGTCCTAGTTTAATACTAACCATTTGTTTGAACGGAGGGGTATACCAAATGATTTTTCTTTTCCTGTTTTTTTTCTTTTCTTCTGGCCAGTGCAATTGTCTCTATAGTTAATGTTTGCATTTATATAACCAATATTTTTTAGGGAAGCGTTATAGAAGCCATTGTGTTGTTGGAATATTTCTTTGTTAGCGGAGTTGATGCTAATTCTATTTTCTATTGATGAGGGTATATGTTCAATTATGGATGGAGGTTTGGTTTGACTTCGGGTGTATATATAAGGGGTTAGCATTTGGTTTTCTATAAGGTTGGTATGTGTTGCTTGCTAAGTCTAGAGTTACGTCGAGGAAGTTTACCCTTTTCAATTTAGAAAAGACTGTTATCTTTAAGTTTAGATTTTTAAATTCACTAAATATAATTTTTCTGATTTTCTCTATCTTAAAACTAGTAGAACTCCTCACCATGAGCCCGTCATCTCTATACAGTACGATGTCCTTAATATCAATTTCGCGGTGTGCGATTAAGTTGTACAGTATTAAAAGATCAACAAGGTCAGAAGACTTTGCAGAGTCTAATGATCCCATAGTGATGTCAAACAGGTCGTTATTGTTTTTATCCATTGGGCCCCATTATGAATGAGGACAGATTTTTTTGCGCTGAGGATTATATCTGTTTCTTCCTTTGTCAGGTTAGAATACACAGTTTTGAAACATGAAACCTCTTATGTAGCGTGTTGGAATCATATTTTTAAATAAATAATCATATATATATATATATATATATATATATATATATATATATATATATATATATGCAGACATACTCATGCATGCATTTTAGTTGGTAATATTAGATCAAACATAGATCTGAAGGATTTAAGCATATAATGTTTTCATTATTTAAATCGGTATTTTCGTTTCTGTTGGAATTATCCAAACGAAGATTTCATTACAATGTCGTGCCAAAAGTCTTTGGATAAGTACCAAGTATCGCGTAGAAGAGCCTCCTTATGGCCCGACAAAATGAAGCCGCTCGATGGTGTATCAGTTCCACAAGTGTAGGATTTTGCGTGCGAATAGCCCCTCCCAGGCTCCATAGATGCTAAGTTTAGACTAATGTTGGTTGAAAGTAGTAACTTTTTAGAATGCTCCTTACATCAATTCTGAGAAACTGGAGTTTCATGAGATGACGCATTTTCCTGATATAGAAATCCATCTTTGTCGAGATAGATGGAATCGATGAAGAACTGAAATTGGTCACCATCATTAAAGACACACTGTCGAATCACTGTCTACGTAGGTAGTAATGTCTTCCATTCCCGGCACATACCTGATACAATAGATATCAAATACCCTCTCAATTTGACATTCGCCATCATGTCTCGTGCGAACTACGATAAGTCACGACACCTTACCATGGATAGCCTAGCTGTTGTTTATACAGACCCACGTTAAAAAAACAAATGATCTCATTCTGAGCATTTCCCTGTTATCAAGCTGCTGTAGTGCTACCTACTTTTACCTTTACGTACTGCTAAACTATATTTTTTGGCACGTCAGTGTCGAAAAAGCAACAAATCTAACATGAAGGTACTATTATCAACAAGAAACCCGCATGGTTGATATTGTTTTTATAGTTGAATGAAGGAAAACAATCAATTGATGAAAACATGCCTGTCTTGTGAATCAGTATTGAAAATTCTACTTTTGCTTCGGTTCAAATAATGACAAATAGCGCTCGTAGATGAACAACTATTTCAACCACCAGATGTACATGAATGCTAGTGATGACGTTGCAAGTAGCGAACTCAAGGTTAAGCAAAAACTGCAAAGGTAGAAAAAAAATACTATATTCTGGATTTTCGTCTGCTTATCGATAGTGCGAAATGAACACTAAACAGTGTAGAAACCGTTAAGTGCGTTCTTTTTTTTTTATTCAGCGAAAAACCGAATCACCGAAATCTAAAACAATGAGCAAAGAGAATGTTTTAAAGGGAGATATTTACAAATGCTGAATCATAAAGACAGAAAGAGAAAAATGCTGTTCTCTTTTAAGAGCGAGGGGGAAAACTGTCGACTGCTGCTACATTTTTTGTGTTAGACGATCGAACTTGGGAAATTTCACACCTTCTACATCTCTACACATGGATTCTTTATCCTTTACTTTTCTCTGCTTGATTCTCTTCAGCCACAGATACATATAAATAACATCATTATATATATATGTGTGTGTGTGTAATGATTTTATTCTAGCGGGTGTTGCCAAGTATTATACTCACTAATAGTGAGTCACATCGCAGACAAATCCATTCAAACCCACATAGAACTTTAGATGACCTATTCGGCGGGAAACAGACCTCACAAGCGTTTATCTGTCTCTCAAACCAAAGTTGAATGCGTGCCTATATTTTCGAGCTTACCTGTTTCGTTGTGTTCGTGTTATCGGAGATTTGTTTTTTGGTTTTATTTTCTATACTTCAAGTACAGTTCTATACTAAAAAAGACGAAAGCAGAGTTATTTAAAACAACAACTACAGCAACAACAGCAATAATAATAATATTTTATTGCCGCCGAGACATTTTGACAATATTCTTCATCTTTGTGAATAAATCTCGTTATATAAATCTTATCTAAAATAATGGGGAAGTGATAACATTTCATGGCTGTGCATGCAGTGTAGCGGCTATCGACGCGAAAAATTCCGACCGAATTGCGTTCACTTTCATATAAATATCCAGAAGAAAGACATGAATTCATCTCTTATCCCTACTCACCAGCTATGAGTTAAATAGCAGAGTAGATTGGGATCTCTATCTTTGGTTGGCAACCAGTCTTTGAGAAGGATAACTTTGAATTCAAAACTAGTTGAGCGTGAGGGCACCCCTTAAAAACCTACTGGCTATGGAAACTACAACAGAAATACCTAGCGTGGTGAGGCTGTGGCCCTAGCGTGGTGGGGCTGTGGCTCTAGCATGGTAAGGCTGTGACTCTAGCGTGGTAAAGTTGTGACCCTAACGTGGTGTGGCTGTGACTCTAGTGTGATGAGGCTGTGGTCCTAGCGTGGTGAGGCTATAGCTCTGTGTGTCACAACGGAATCTAATGATACTGACAAGGAGAATGATGATAATATTTCAAAAGAATAGTCGAAACAAGAAGAGAGTTATTGTCTACAACAATGAGAAGTATCATTGCAATTATCGCTCGGTCAATATAATCCTTTCTTCGTATACTTGATGTTGTTAACACAGAGTTTCAACCGCTTTCTTCTCTGATTTTCCATGAGAGGGTGGCAAAAAGCTGAATATTACTCACTTACTTTTCTTGAATTATAGCACTTTGTGTGCTCCACATAATTTGACTGATCTTTTAATCATCTGATGAACGTTCCCAAATTTAAAAACCTTTATAAACCAATCACATCCTTTTTCTTGTATTTAAATACGTGCAACAGTATAAATCCCACATTTGCCAAGATAAATTCACTCAGAGGACGAAACGCGTCGTCTAAGAATAGTTTTCCCTCTTGTCTTTTTGTTCATAATTAAGGTCTTGAAAAATATATATTTTAATTGAGCACTATTGAGAGATAGGCTAATTCTATAAACAATCACCTGCGCTAATGCAAAGCTCTTCGGTAAAATGAATTGGAGCACTCTGGCTGATTGGCATTTGTTTACATTCGTAAAAACAATGCGCTAGAATTAGTTGTTTCCCTCTTCTGAATGATGATAGCTCAGTTGTAGAAACTCTGACTGACATCAAATCGGTCGGGTTTCGGTCTTGGCTTGAAACGTTCGAATGTCTAGTTGCACTGAGGAGCTGTGAGACAGTACTGTCAGCGAATCACACACACACACATATATATATATATATATATATATATATATATATATAAAGACATGTCTCATTAAATAATTTAGACAAGTTTTGTCTACTTATTCCTAACAGGATCTCATATTTACAAATGAATTTCTTAATATCCTTATTAAAGGAAGAAAGAAAATTACCAGAATGATGTATAACCATTTTATTCCTGAGTATTTTCGACATTATCACAATGTCATCTTCAGGGTCTTGTTTTACCAAATAGAAAATTGCTGTGCTCATCTGAATCTTAAATTTTTACTTATGAATTGAATATACATTAATATGATAATTTTCTATATAGTGAAGCATATCGATGGTCGGACAATTGCGTTAAGCATGAAACAGGATGTTGTCTTTTGGGTGTTGTTAATGTTCACCTTATATTTACTTACGCTGTATCAGGATTTTAAGTCATAAATATTGCATACCTTAAAACTATATTTTATCATATATATATATATATATATATATATATATATAGTTGTATATTTAGGCAGCAATCCTTCATTTATGTATGTTTCATTAAAAACGACAAACAAGGTACTACGGTTAAGCTTTTTATTTAATTTTCCTTGTGTTCGAACAAGAGCTTTCTTTTCTGAACAAAGAGTGCGTAAAAACTGTCCAAATGTTTTATAGCTCCGAACGTTTTCGGATATACCTTTAGCCATTATCAAGGATGATTCGATTTTTCAGCTTAATTGAGTATGTGCATTATGTGCATGTTCTAGTGTGTCGTAGGGATGTTTTTAATTTCCGAATACGGTTAGCACATTGTGGCCTTGTTCGTAGTTAATATTGTTAAGAGTTGGCTTTTTCTTTTTTATTATTAAAGCTTCCATTATTTTTAATCTTTTTTATAGGTGGATGCAGTTATTATATTTGTGTTTTCTACTAGTATGTTCCTAATGGAGTCGGGTAAATTTGTGTGTGTGTTTAAATGGGTTCTAATGGAGCTGTGATCAGATAGGTGTAACGTAAGATATCTGGATAAGCATGTAGTTGTGTAACCATTGAGAGTAGAAGACAAACCCCTGAACTATGTAAAGTCTTTCACTTATCTTGGTAGCAAAGTCAATTACAGTGGAACTTTAGATGATGAAATCATGCATCGGATCGCTAAGGCTACCAGTACTTTCGGCAAACTTCGCCATCGCTTGTGGAATCAGCGGGGTATTCGACTGGATACGAAAATTCGGGTTTACAGAGCATTTGTACTCGCCGTTCTTTTGTATGGCTCAGAGTCATGGACTCCATACAGGTACCATATACGCCAGCTAGATGTTTTCCATAAAAGCTGTCTGCGTGCAATCTGTGGAGTTAAACTTCAAGATAGGACATCTAACGTAGACCTGTTTAACAGGTGTAATATTGGAGGAATCGAGACTTTCATCATACAGTCTCAGTTACGCTGGACTGGTCATGTCTTGAGAATGATGACAGGATACCCAAGATCCTAATGTACAGCCAGTTAGATCAGGGCTACAGGAATGTAGGACGGCCATGGCTAAGATACAAAGACAAGCTGAAAAGCAACTTGTCAGCAGTTAATATACCACATAACACCCTTGAGCGCTTAGCTTTGGAGCGGGTAGAATGGAGATCAACGTGTTTTAGTGGACTCAGCCATTTTCAATCTGCTTGTCTGAATCATCTTGAAGAAGCGAGAGCAAGATCTAAAAGGTCAGCCAATCTGTGATCTCATCTCACAATCTTCACTTCTTGCTCCATATGTGGCCTCCTTTGTAAATCACTAGCGGGTCTTAAATGCCACTTAAGATTATCGCATAATCTTTCATAACTGAATCAATAAGCTGGCAGATCCTCATACGACGAAACAGACGGGAGAGTCCATTATATATATATATATATATATATATATATATATATATATATATATATATATATATATATAGAGAGAGAGAGAGAGAGAGAGAGAGAGTAAGAGAGAAAGAAAAAAGAGTGAGATTGAGGAATGGATTTTTTATTTATTGATCCGACTTATTTTAATTTATTGCTTAAATATTATTTTAAATAGATACCCATATTTGAGTAGATGCTCTGTTTTTATTTATTTACTAAATAGTATATTTATTTATTTCCATCTACCGGCCTGAATATTGGCCGAGAGGTCAAATGATCCAATGACGGCTTTCCCCTAGGGGAACGTAGATTCAAAACCGGCCAGAGAGTACATATTTTTGTAATAAGATTTCTTGAATATTCAGGCAGGTAGATGAAAATAAATAAATACATATACTGCTTAATAAGTAAACAGAGCATCTATTCAAATATGGGTATCCATTAAAATTAACGTTTAAGCAATAAATTAATATATATATATATATATATATATATATATATATATATGTGTGTGTGTGTGTGTGTGTGTGTGTGTGTGTGTGTGTGTGTGTGTGTGTGTGTGAATAAAAATGACAATAGAAAAACGCGTCAGCAATTACTAGTTTTTCTATTGTCATTTTTATTCATAAATATTGTCTTCTCTACTGGTTAAATTGGAGAAATTTTCATATATATATATATATATATATATATATATATATTAGTTTGGTGCAAAAATAATGTCGGTTTTGACGTTTTTGTAACTGCAGACATACTAAACTTGTTTTCCTATGAAATCTTAAAATACTTGTAATTTTCATACAAGTTAAAGTTCAATTTTCGCGTAAGACTCGAAAATATTAAGAGGAAAAGTAGCAAATAGGCAATTTCATTCAATTTACATTTTCCATTATTTAAATAACTTTCTCAGTAAAGAAATATTGAATTACGGCCGATGCTTTTAGGTTAAAACAAGATTGCCTCTTTTCGCCTTGTATTAGTGAGTATTCATTATTATTATTATTATTATTATTATTATTATTATTATTATTATTATTATTATTATTATTATTGGCTATAATTATTTAGTTTAGTATTTATACGTATGTCTCTGAATCATTTAAAAACTGATTCCCTTATTTCTGGTGTT
Source organism: Acanthosepion lycidas (assembly GCA_963932145.1). NCBI lineage: Eukaryota > Metazoa > Mollusca > Cephalopoda > Sepiida > Sepiidae > Acanthosepion > Acanthosepion lycidas. The sequence continues at coordinate 2,890,811 of OZ010572.1, read as the reverse complement.
TGGAGTTTTAATTTCACCTATTTTTTTTTTTTTATCACATATCGATATGAAGATTGTAAAAGCGTTCCTTGCGTTCAAATTCGACCATTTTGCTGCTGAAGCCACCCGCAATAGGAACAGTGCTTAGGAGTTGCACAAATGAACTTCTGGCGATTTTTATCTCCAATATGAACCCGATTCTAGCTGACAATGGCAGACGTGGATACTCTCATCCAGAAACGAGCACTCGTACGTTAGACGAAGTTCGAGAACAGTCATTTATTTTTGGCCGAAAAAAAAAAAAAAACAAGTAAATAAACATAAAAATTCCATCTGAAATCGAGATCATGAATTAAATTTTTAATTGAAAAAAAATATTTCTAGAAATTATGAGCAGGCACAGAAAAATTATGTCAATTAATCGATTCGGCAAAATATAAAGAAGTATTATGAACCAACAATCGGTAATTCGCTGTAACAAAAATAAACACAATTTTACGCTTATTTTTCGTTTCTTCATGATCTTTTTACTAATGGATGAAATAATCCAAGTCGTTCATTCCCTCAATTCTTCCTACATCCGTTCAATGAACTTTTAATGTCAAACATGAAAATTACTAAAGAGGATATTATAATATTCAGTAGAGCGACTTACTTCCGTTCAGAAATGGTGAGTATACGAGCTTTACAGACCATCACTTGTGTAGAGAGTTCGATTCTCACCGGGCAACACACTATTCTTGTTTTCTAACATACTATGCTAAACATTGTGAATATCTATTAATGTTATAAAATAATAAAAAGATTTTAACGGGGAATTAGCTAACAAGCCTTTTAAAATGCTTGCTATATAAAAAAAATGGATGATGGATTCGAATCACTGAATGCCGTTTTGATGATATTCAGGAATATTAGACCAAGTTGGGTTTTTTTTTTATGTAGTTTGTTATAGTTTTTCTCTCTCATTGAAATCAAAAAATCGAAAAACAATTGGGACGTTTGTAAAGCGGATGGAAGTCAGTAAAATTTAAAGTTTAAATAATGACATAAAATTCTAAATTACATATAAATGTTCTGCAGATGAATTCTATTTGCAGTTTTTAGTTTTACTGGTCTGTTAATCATTATCTTTTATAAGAACACATTTTTCTTTGCCCAAAAGGATGAAACTATTCTTTCTATTTAGATATAATTGGTAACCAAAAAATGTTCATTTTGTTTCAGCCGTTAGTACAACTGTATTGTAGCATATCACTATAGATATCTTGTTGAATTAGTCAAAATTATTGATTCTAATGTTGAAGATGGAAGAAAAAATTCGGAATGTTATGCATATTTTGATAACAGTTAAGTTGGAGTTTAAATGCAAAAAGGCAGAAATTTTTTTGTGATTGGATGGTTTGTATATTCTAAAGTTTTTCAACTGAACAATGACCCACCAGGTAAACTACATGATGTTGATAAGAAATATATATTTTTACCAATTTAGTTCTGTTATCTGTCTATATCTCTGATATGAGGTATTATGATTATTTACATTATTCGGACTATTATCCTCATCTTCAATGCCATAGTCACAACGTTTTGGCTGTTGTACGCTCCGGCATTCTTCAGGTGATTGGAAATTCGAATCAGACCCTTTATTTCGTCAACGGAGGCAGATCGTTCTAGTTCCACGTGCTATACCTCTTTTAGATGTGTCAGTTATTTCCCTTTAACTAAACTCTCCAATTTTTTTGGTTCACCACTGCTGTAGACTAGTACTGAAATTACAACTCCTTGGGTCTAGTTACTGGCTCTAACCAACGTCTTTATACTCAAGGACACATGGCGCAGTGTAATATTTAAAAGGATAATATTAAATAGTATATTTAAATTGTCAAAGAATTGCTACCATGAAATTTTTATTTATTTGTCGTCTTCATTGGATATTGCACTTTTAAATTATCAGTCTTTGCAGAATTATTTTAATATTTTTTATGAATTCCTCGGAAGACGGCAAAAACAGACCAGTTGTGAGAAAAATGTGTTCTAGAAGGTCGAAATAATGAAGTTGTAGGAAAGATGTTAGAAGATAGTTGAAGAAATCGGTAAATGACTTGTTCCTATCAAGGTTAATGTCGAAAAGTAAAAGAAAATCGTCCTACAAAATTTTTTCAGAACGAACTTTTTTGACGCCCACTACATGTAATCGTTAATGAATAATAATAAAAAATGAATGTGTAACAATTTATATAATATTATATGTACGGGATTTTCGTAAGGCGAGGTAAATTGAAATATCTTTGTGCTAAGTGGAATTTGAATGTTTGGTGATAAACATTTGTTTTTCGAAATCAGTACATTAATTAAGTAGATAACAAATTTTTTTCAAACCTAGGTCCTCGACCCAAATGAGAGTCCCAAGGGCCCCCCCCAGCGCTACGGATGGCGGGATTAATTTAGAAAATAATAAGATGAAATAGAAGAAAATCTAAAAATGCTAAAAGTCCAAACGTGTGTAAATATACTTCCATGTAACTTTAAGGATCATAAGAAAGGAAAGTCTGGAAGATTGAAATTGGTGTAAATAATAAAGCATCGATCAATGTAGGAAAAAGACTGATGCATTACTCACGTCTAACACTTGAATACCGAGACAATTGGGACACAGTACAATATCATTTCTTATTCCCTTGTGACGTTGATGTTGTCAATGACTGCTAAGCGGTGACAAGAACATTTTACCTTTTATTCTCATTGATCAACAAAAGAAATGCCGAGAATTATTGTTTATTAAATTAGATTTATGTTTTAAAATAAAAAACTTAGTCAAATTTATTGGATAAAAGTAAATGGAGAAACATTAAAGTTCCCCTCCGTACCAATCTTGCACTTTATGTCTCGGTCAAAAAAGTTATAAATATTGACTTATTCACTTTGGTTCTTTTCGATAATTCTATTCTCCGGCCTTCCTTAAGAGCTTTTGTATTTTCAGAACCATAACCTTTATTCTCTCAAAAAGAGGCAGATTGTTACCTCTGTTTATAGTAGGGGAGATAACTCGTATTTGTTAATTATTCTGTTAAAAAAAAAGCTTCGATTCGAAATTCCGAGAGTGTTAGTAAATATGAAAAGCACCTGAAAATGGCCGGAGAGTACAACGACTAAACAGTTGGAAATATAGCAACCAATATGAAGCGGAAAATTGAATCTCTGTATAATAATAATCAGATAAATTCAGGCAGAAAAGTTAAAAGAATTTATATCGATTGATTATCTTCATGGAAAAAAAAAGAATGTGTGAAGTGACGAGAAAAATTCAAAATTATTTTATCCAACAAACAACTTCAAGATCTTTTTCAGAAGTGGAATATATATCTTCGTTCAAATCGATATCGAAAATTGTTGCTAAGCTATTAAGTTTACCAAATGATTTTTATTTTCTTATCTTTTTTACTTAAAAAACGCAAGCGAGGCTGTGCGTGTATTTAGAAGGGCAAATACAATAAGCGAATACCGCAAGAAAGTTCTTTATGTTAACAAAAAAGAAAACGGGTGATGGGAAGCTATTTAAAAAAAAAACATCGTGTCCTTATGAAAACTCGACAAAAAAGACTGCATTTTTTGATTTAATGAGGTACAAATTAGATTAAGATGATAAAAAGGATGAAGGACATATTTATTGTTAATAACAAAATTCCCTTGTGAAACAACCTTTCCTTTTTTCCCTTTTATTTCATTTCAACTTTGAAATGAAAAACGTCTTTGTATTCGCTTTCAAATTCAACGTTATTATTGCAATCAAAATAGGAAATCATCTAATAATGTCAGGACATAGAAATGATTATATCTAACGGAATACGGATGATATTTTATACCAAATCTATTCACTGAAATTTAAAAGAAAATAAGATATAGCAAAAAGATTTTAGTTTTTTCTCTGAAATTATTTCAATGAAAAATAAGTTTTACGAATTGGAGAAAAATTGAACACTTCCCTGTCACTAGTTAAATATAATTTTTGTTCAATGTTTTACTGAATTTGAGGACAGGAAAACATAACTGTTTTCTCCTTTCTTAATGAATTTTTTTACAAAATGTATATGAATATTTTCAATTTCGTTTCTGGCGCAGATTCAAATGAGGGTAGTAAGCTTGTGTGACATCACATTTTCAAATTGGAAGGTTTAGAACCATCCAATATTGTCCTTAAAATAAGCAATCGAAATTTTTATTTTTATTTGTGGTTGACTTCTTGAGCAGGTGTGAAATACACAACTAACTCGGTCACCAAGCAATCCCTAGGTAAACTAATCTCGTTTGCAAGCATGTCTATTTCAGAACCCGCATTAATCGTCCACCACCTCGCCAGGGATCCTTTTACACCACCTTGCCCAGTTTCTGGATGCTTGCCCATATATAGAGTAATGGTCCGAAGCCGTGAAAAATAATCGATATATAATTATTGTTAATTATTTTAATAATGTTTATCGCAGATATTAGAAATAGTATTTTCATTATTTGACATTTATCACCAAGTTGAATATAACATTTTTTTTTATGTTTCTTTAAAGAAACTCCTTAGAACCGTTCGACCTAATTATATGAGCACACGCAAAGTAAAAGTGATAGCTAAACATTATAATGTATGCCTCTCTGCTATGTTAGATGTACATTGATGAGCAATTTTTAACAAAGGGTAGCCTGAACTTTTTCTAAGAGAGAGTGTTCATTTATTTAACCTATGCAGTGAGATTTATTTAGAATGCGTGCCAAATCATGGCGATCTGACAAGCTGACAGGGATATTTTGATAGCATCGTCTTTTTTTTCAGATTGACGACACAGACTATTATTGGACGGGACCGTCTGATTACTATCGACGTCAGATTTATAAAAAGCATTGTTCTTCTCTTCCCGATATTTTTTGTTCCCAGGAAAGACGACACAATTGTATTCGCTGCGATTATTGGGTTACAGTTAAAACAAAGTGTGTTCTTTCAACTTGACATAAATAAAAAAAAAAAAAAAGACGTTTGCTTTATAGAAAAACAATATAAGTCTCAGATCATTGTTTTTATATTTTGAGGCATTATAGTGAAGTGGGGGTGTCATAGCTCATTATGAAAGATGATAGTAATACATACACACATGGGAACACATAAATAAAGACCTTCGGATGAGCCAAAAACATTATGAACAGCGATATGTGGTAAGCATTACAGCTATTGCCTGCTCCCAAATAACTACGCATGCCGGAACCATAGTTATATAAATTGTTCTGAACTTGATTATTTCATTTTGACGTTTTGAATGGCACAGCTGTAAGCAGAATGATTTGGGTGATATTTATAAATGTGAAATATCTATGTCCGAAAATTATGACAGAGATTTTTCAAAATGGTACGACTAGTGTGGCACTTGCTTTCAGTTGGGATTTTCACCAAGCACCGAAAAGTGATCGACGGCTCCCTCACCAAATAAGAGTCAAAACCAGTGTACCTCGGTTAGCTTAGTTTTTAATTCATACTGTGATTTGGTAAGGACAGAATTAGCAACATTCATTTCCCCCTAAGGTAATAAACACTAGGAGTTCGCAATTGCACAAAAAAAAAAACTATTAATCTGCAGTTATCACACTCGGCTCGTATTCGCTATCCTTTATCAAATAGTACAATCATAGAATCTTTCAATGTTTACGCCCTGCAAGTATCATAAATAATATTTTTTTGCTTTGATACTTTATTTGTTATTTTCAATGGCGATGAGAAAATGGCTAGACTTGGCTTCATATAGCTATCAATATGCACATTATTGAGGAATCGGAGAGCCGTGTTCAAATTCCAGTCGAATCCATTACATTCGCTTACGTGCTAATACCCTTGAGAAAGGTATGAATCCTCTTCTTCTCCCCCCAGCTATGGGTAAATAGCAGGAAAAACCGGGTTCTATAGCCTTGGATGGCAACTCGTCTACCGCAGAAAAAAATGGCAAACTACTGCGGGAAAAATCTGCCTAGTCAGTCATGTATCGAAAGATACATGATCGCCTAAGCGTGTATTACGCATGGCACATAACATATCAGTTGGGATTAGATTGATTCACAAATGTCTGGGCAGTCCTTTTTAGGGATGACACTACACACGTAAGGTAGGTGAAAAATTTTAGAACTTGACAATACCTTCCTCCATTTATATGTTTTGCCAGTTTAGCACATTTGACAGACGTCGAGGCTCAAAACACGAACAAAAATATGAATCCAGTAAGGGGGCTGAAAAGAAATTTGGTCTAATGAAATGTAAGAATTTTGATCGATGACATCACCAATGCAAGTCTTTCTGGACGACAACAGTCGCTGCTAGGAAAGTGAGTAAATGACATTGAATATTGACATTATGGCACTCTGTTGAAACAGGCCCTAAGAAATAATCCGTCGTAAATATACCTTCCTTTGGAAAACTGTAGTCTGCGGGGAAGCTGAGGTCAGACTTTTTCTCTTAACTAGAAGAGCTTCCATCTGGTGTAGATGAGAGGATTATCACTTTACGCTTATGTCTGCAATGTTTAGCCATATGGATTCTTGTTGAAGAATCGAAATCTTTTTTTCTATGTCTACCTAGAAGAGATTGTTTAATACGTGTGTAAAAAGAGGATAAAATCATTCTTATAAATGATTTTAATGTTACAGTTAAAACTGACTACGAATTTTCTGGTTAAAAACGGAATAAAATCAATAAATAACTCTTGAATTTTGTTCAGAAGTCTATAGAATTTTAATTATCTTGCATTCGTTCATTCGTCGACAAATAAGATGCAACCACAAAGCAATTTAAATGCATCCGTCTAAAATTGTAATCGTTCATATTGTTGTTCCGTATTACGATATTAAGAATGTCTGATTTGCAGCTTGATTACCGTACAGATCATTTTCTGGTAGCAGTAAGGTTCTCTCTTGCCTGAGAACTAAAGTTCTCCCGTGGAGTGCTTTTCTAACCTAAACGTCTATAAAATTACAACAATTACAATTATAAGTACAATTCGTGAACAAATTTTTAAAGAACACCTTTAGCAAAGTTCTGCATCCAACAAATAATGCGATGAGTTGGAGATAATTAAAAATACGCCTCCTTTATCTGTACTGATGTTCTTGACTAGTCGAAAAACTCGCGTCAGGACCGCTTCAATTAAATTGATCATGAGAGAGAGAGAGAGACAGACAGACATACAGACAGAGAGAGACATACAGACAGACAGAGAGAGAGAGAGAGAAATTCAAAATCTCTTAAGGAACTGAAATCTGTGTAAATTACGAGAAAATAAAATCAAATCTGACGTCCCAACGGCATTGAGCAATATCATTGATCGAGTCACTTGACAACTGATTATATTCAAGTAACTATCAGCGCTCTCAACACTAAGCAATTATACTATCTCTTCAAATGGACGTAAAACACCAACCGTCGACGTAAAAGATTGAAACAATGTCTTAAAGAAAACACTAAAGCGATTGATGTACGCATATCTTGAAGATTAAGAGAGCGTACTATTGAACAGAGAAGCAGGTTTTGATGATAGCAATTGGCGCGCTTTAAAGCAAAAATCCAGGCTTGAATTTCTTCATGACCCTCAATGGGAAACATGTGTAACTCGTGTGTGTGCGCGCGCGTACACACACACACACACGTGCAAGTATCTGTGGGTGCAAAAATATATATACGTGAAAAAATATATATGCATATCAGAATAGATAAAATGTGATTCGAAAATCTCTCGAAAGGAATTTCTCTTTTAATGATTATCGTCTATATTTATAGTTTAAAATAAATCACACACACTTATATATATATATATATATATATATATATATATATATATATATACACATACGAATACGTATATATATATATATATATATATATATATATATATATATATATATATATATACGTATTCTTATCCTTTTGTGAATATATATTTCCTTCTGTATGAAAGTATTTACAAATCTTGTAAGCATGAAATATATGTTTAACAGTTTTTAAATATTTTGCTGATATTTCGATGTTTATTCGCATCACCTTGAAAGCAATAAAACCGGAACTTATTTGCATTGAACTGCTATAAGAAAGTTAAATAGGATTAAATCGGATTAAATAAGGATTAACTAGAATTAAATAAACAATGGACGTTGAGAACAGAAAGAAAAAGAGACTAAATGAAGTTGGCTGGTCTATATACACAAAAGTTATATTTTCATGTGGTAATAAAAAGAAGCACCTCACATCTCCCCTCTCGTTTGTAACCATCTATCACAATAAAATAAACGTTTTTTCATCGTTAAAGCTGAATGAATCAAATAAAGTTTCATAAGCTTCTACTTGAGTTGTTGCTATATTACAAAACATAATATATATTTTTAAAAAAGAAAGAAAATGTTTATTTTATGAGAGGATCATATAAAAAACAGAACCAGACATCTTTAAAATTTTAAATCTTTTTAGCGCCCCAAACCCTGACTTTTTAAATCACTTAGCACTTATCTGTACTTTTGTATTTGTCATTTACAAAAACTGATATCACGGATTTTATAATTATTTGACGGAAAGATAAGTTGAATTTTCTTTCCCTACGATGAATTTTTGCCCTGAGTAACACCGACTGGCACTGTGTAAATCCCTCTCTTCAGGGGTATATACATTCGGATACTTACCGGTCACAGGGATCCGTCCTTGCGCTGGTAGTATCACAGCAATGACCAGCTAAGACTGGCTTAGACCAGCTCTGACCAGCTTGGACAAGCTATGACCAGCTAAGACTAGTGGCCCGAGTGTCTTCACTCGGATCCCCACGTTAAAAACCAATCTTGTATCACAGCCTGACTCAGTGGGGGGTCAAGTAAATACCGAGTAACACCGACTGGCAGACAAGTCTTCATTTATATCCACCCGAATTCAATTCATAGCGTTCGTTTTGCAAGTGCAAATCAGATGTGTAAAAAATTGCAATGTCGGTTCAATGTTTCAAACTTGAGTTATTTTGAGTAACGATAACCGACCAGAAACCAACTTCGACTGACTTGTTGTTGTTCTTGTTGTTGTTGTCGTTATTTGTTATTTTTTGGCGGAGTCTAGAGAAGGTCACTTGCTCATTAAGGATTGTAGTAGATTCTAAATGTTGCCGAAGGGTCCAGCAGTACAAATCCTTACAGCTTGATTATCTATACTATTTATCATCCACAGTTCATTCAGTAGTCCTTTCACTTGGCGTTTAAATCCCTCATACCCATTCCACCCTTCATAACACTTGGCGCGCCGGGGATCTCCAAGTTGGACAGGCCAAGCGTAGGGTAATGCGTTGCGAACTTAATAGATTAGTACAGAAGCGGCGGAGTCGATTTAAATCAATAAAAAGTGGCTGAGACTGAGACAGAGAATCGACTTTGGCACTGAACACGGCTATTAGGCAGAAAATGGGAGGAAAATGGACGGTAGACGACAGGAAGTGAAGAAAAAAAAATAAAAGGAATCTGGAGAGAGATTAAAGAGAGAAGAAAGATGATAGGGGGTTTGTAAGAATCAGGAGGGAATTCAGTGAGGGAAAGGGGGAGGGGGTTACATATGCTGCCGTGTTCACAATCTGTGGTCGGAATCATGCACAGAAGACAGGACATATTAGGTGCAGCCTGAACGCGTGCATCTATGTGTGTGTGTGTATGCGTGTATGTGTGTGTGTATGCGTGTATGTGAGTGTGATTACATCTATGAGACAGTATTAAAAAAAAAGGGATAAATGAATGATTTTGTACATGGACAAGACAATAGTGAACATGATATGGAATTCATACATGAATATACATATATATATATATATATATATATATATATATATATATATATATATATATATATATATATATATATATATACACACACACATATATATATATATACATATATGTGTGTGTTTGTGTTCCCAACTCGATTCACTTTTCAATATATATATATATATATATATATATATATATATATATATATATATCCCACACGGGTACAAAATCGAATATAGGAAAAAGGAGTCGAATATGAGTAAGAATATTTATTTAGAGGAACTTTTACAATTCTACGGTTTTACAATTCTATAATTTCCAAAAGTTAAATTGAGAGGGAGAGATGTGTGGCTATGGCATGATCTGTTTCGCATCATTATTATCAAAATTATATATATATATATATATATATATATATATATATATATATATATATATATATATATATGAGTATGTGTGTGTGACTGTAGAAATCAACGGCTTAACGATTGTAGTAAAAACAACATAAATGAGGATATTACTTGGAATTAAATGTATGGAATAATGATTTCTGCCTGAGAATGAATGTAAACAAAATGCCCATCATAGAGTTTGAGAAAATGTAGTAGTCATCGTTGTATAAATGCGAATGTGTCTTCGTCAAATGTTATCCAAGTCCAAAATATATTTTAAGAATTGTCTTTAGATTATCCTTTCGATGAAATTCTCTTGTCTATTTAAGAAGAATCTTTTTGTATTAATGTTGGCGAACATAGTATGAAATAAAATCAAAATATTAAACAGGCAAGAAACTGATGCTTCCAAAAGACAGATGGAAAAAGTATATTGCAAATATTGGTAAGGGGGAGGATATAAGAATAAAAGGAGGATAATGAAGGCACTTTCTCCAAATCAAACTGAATCTCGCTCCCGATTGAACTAAATGATACTCCTAAATGGAACTATATCCAATTTGTGTCATAACGACAGAGTCGTTAGCAAAAATCTATTTTCCAACATGCAGACATTTCTCTTAAAGGGTGACATAGCTCAATGGGTGAGATCATCGACTGCCAAGTTAGAGGTTCCGTCTTATAATCAAGGATTATTTGGGGAACGAAAGTAAAACGATTTAGAATGAGGCAAACGGCCAATTCCCTTCCGTCTGTTCGAACGCTAGTAAAATACTTAGAATTTATGTAAACATTCGCTTGGTTGGAAGGAAAGTTTTTGTGGTTTCTAAATGGATTTAGAATTCGACAATCTCCGACAACATTCCTTTCAAACAAATAAAACACAAGCAAAATTTGTGCAAAAATGTGTGTCTTATAAGTATGTTATTTTTCCATAAGAAATAGCAATTTCCCAATATTAGCGAAGAGAATACTGTTTATTTTATTAGTGAGATTAGACACTGCTGAATTACCTCACTCTCTCTATCTCTCTGATTATTCATTAATATTGCCTCAAATTAAATAAAAATAGTCAAGGACGAAAAGAAAAAGAAAAATCGTTTGAAATAATAGCAACGAGAAGGAACAAGGACATCTGATATGTAGCGACAAGGAAGCGGGTAATATCAAAGGATATATTTTCTTTCATTAAAAATCTACTTTCTTGCAAGTAAATCCTGATACGAGAATCTTCCAACTGTGTGGACTATAAACAGATTTCTTCATCTGAGTAGAATCAGTAATAGGTTTGTGGATAGCAAGGTAGCTTGTGAAATAACAGTCAATGTGTTTTGATAGATTGTAAGAATAAAAAAAACCCAGAAGTTTGCTTTCAAATTATATATATTGAATTTATTTTCAAATAGTTTGCAAATATTATAGGAATACACATAATGTGCTTAATAGTAAAAGTTTCAGAATGTTCAAGAATGATCTTGATTTGTTTGTAAATTGTTTCTTATTAAAATGCTTAAGCATATTGGCGCAGAAATGTTGTATTTGCTATTTTAAAGATGGCGTTTAGGAATAGATTCGCAGGTGTCTTCATCGATCTTGAATTTCTCAGTGAAACGAAGAAAAAACGTTAATGTTTCGAATTTTATCTTGGCAACATCTTTTCTTTTTATAGAAAACCATTTTTAGAAAAAAGCAGATCGCATATAGACTTTGTTTTAAGACGCGAAAATTAAAAAGTACTTCTGGATCGATTTAGAAAGATCGAGAGAAACGGTAAAGAAACAATGTGAATTTTATGCATTTTTTCTATTTAATTTTTGTTTGTGACGCTAAAGTAAACAGAAGTGGATGTGAATAAAAATAACAATAACATTTTAGAAGATATTAACAAATTTTATTATACATACAAACCGATATGCACACACTTACACACGCACAGATACGCACACGCATACACACAAACCGATATGCACTTGTATACGCACAGACCTATATACATACGTATACATACAAACTGATATAAACACATACACAGAACGATATACACACACATACACACAAACCGTTATGCGCAGACATACGCACAAAGCGATACAGACATACACACAAACTGATATGCACACAATTACGCATTCTTGGTTTGTATATTTTGGCATATTTTTTCATACCTATTTTCTCTGCTGTATATTTTATGGCGGGTTTCAAGAGGGTGTGTGGTATCTTGTCAAATATTTGTCGCTTACATTCCCTTTTTCATCGTCATTCTTTTTACTAAAAAAAAGCGATCTTTAGATTCTATTGGTAAAATATAGTAAAGTTTGCTGCTGGGAATTTTTATTTACGGTAGTAATGTAGTTTATTGTAACGTAACTGCATTATTTTTACTTGAAATGGATCTATAAGTCTTAATTGAATCACCTTTCGGATTTATTCCGGTCGATGCAATCTCCATCCACGTACAGCATCCGGCAACCGTCAAAGGAAAGGAACAGTTTATTTTACACAAAGATAAGGTGTTTAAACCCTTTGTCAATATCACAGCAATATACCTCGATGGAATCTATTTGATATCTTTTGAAATTTACCGAATGTAAAATACATTTGGTGATGGTCGGAGAGTGTGCTGATCAATATAGTGTGACAATAACAATAAAGAAAATGGTCTGATTAATTCGTTGAGTCACGTGTCTTAAGTTTTGTCAAGGTAAAATATTATATATGTAGTAATCAGAATGATGTTTTTAAAAGATTCTTACAGTCAATGAAGGCAGAAAATGGATAACATTCTGGAAGATTTAACTTAATTTAAATTTCTGTATGTCTAAGTACTTTCTACTTAATGTAATTAAAACAGAAGATAAAGGGGAAAATACGGAAAGCAATTTCTACAATAACATTGATATTTACTTCAGTCCACAGAACAAGAATCAAATAAAAATAAACGGCGGTTCAATTAGGTTATGGTTCGGTAGGATTAATAGAATGCTATCAAACTATTTGAGCGTCGAATCTCGACAGCAATCTTGTATGAATGTTTCCCAAGGGCGACACTGCTACCATTATCCGACGGATCGATGCGGTCCGTGTGACGAGCGTCGTAATTCCTCTTGGGACCAATTCCTTCTCTCCAGTTTCCCTCCTCCCCTCTCTCTGATCCTTGTTCTCTCTCTCTTGTTCCATTTCCTAAACTCATTTGGTTGTTTTACATGTGTCACAATACCTTCCGACCACGGTCTTGGCTTTAGGATAGAAATCTTGAATGTAAAAAAAAAAAAAAAATACAAAAGTATAATTAAAGAAAATAACGCAACAGCACAAATTCTTTTTCGAAACAGACACACACACACACACACACACACACACACACACACATATATATATATATATATATATATATATATATATATATATATGTATATGTATGTATGTATGTATGTATGTATGTATATATGATCCAGAAGAAAAACGTTTGGATTACCAACACAAAAAAGAAAATGTCTAATATCGAGAATATTTAACATCGAAAGACATAAAGAAAAAAAAAGAATTATTTTTAATAATAAGACCTTCTATATCATGGAAGCTGTCAAATTTGCATATCTAATTACATACTCCGAGATGCAATAATTAATGTGGCGCCACATACGCTAATCGATATTTTCTTGTATTTATTTTTCATCAATATCTTTCTCTTTTTTTAATAAATTCATCGGATCAAGGAAGGTAGTGAAAACCAGTTTCACTTCCTTACTAAACCCTAGAGTATACCGCACCCGGTGATGAAAAGTGCATATTGCGTAGGTGACTTGTATTTATTGTGGGATTGACAGGGAGTTCCTCTGCTTTCAGATACTTTTAGGGTTCCAAACGCCTGATTTGACCAAGTGATGCTCACTCAGATCAAATGAAGGTAGAAATCGATAACATCTGAATAACGTTAAACAAACGTTTTTCAGTGAAAATATTTTTCAAAATTTAAACAGAAAGTTTCAATTTCCGGTGAATTCAAAATTATCCACCTGAGGTTGCTCTTTTGGAATAGCATTTATTTTGGTTTTTAAGGAATTCTCCTTGAGAAAAAAAATATCACTTCACAGGAATACTGCAAAAGGTATCTAGATTAGAGATTTACTTAGAAAGATGCAAAGTTATGGGAGATTGAATTATGAAATTACCTGAGTAGTGGCAAATAAAAAATTGGTAAATATGAGGGGTACTGAGCTGATTACCAAAATATGGCCAAATATTCAAACATCAGATTTGTAATTTTTTATCTTTTTTTATTTTTTGGAGCGGTTTTTTGGTTGAGACGAAAACGTTTCTGTCACTTTCGTCTGAAATACGTGAGGGTTGACTGATAAATAAGATTTTTAATATTATAGAACAATATTCCTATCATTATTATTAGCGATGTTATATCTATGAAAGTAATTTTGAATGAGAATCCGATGAACTGGTAAGGATATAAAATCATATGGAAAACATTTACTTTAGTAAGCTTCGGAAATGAGCAGGCATCATCTGATGGAAAACATTTACTTTAGTAAGCTTCAGAAATTAGCAGGCATCATCTGATGGAAAACATTTAATTTACTAAGCTTCGGAAATGAGCAGGCATCATCTGATGGAAAACATTTACTTTAGTAAGCTTCGGAAATGAGCAGGCATCATCTGATGGAAAACATTTACTTTACTAAGCTTCGGAAATGTGCAGGCCTCATCTGATGGAAAACATTTAATTTACTAAGCTTCGGAAATGAGCAGGCATCATCTGATGGAAAACATTTACTTTAGTAAGCTTCGGAAATGAGCAGGCATCATCTGATGGAAAACATTTACTTTACTAAGCTTCGGAAATGTGCAGGCCTCATCTGATGGAAAACATTTAATTTACTAAGCTTCGGAAATGAGCAGGCATCATCTGATGGAAAACATTTACTTTAGTAAGCTTCGGAAATGAGCAGGCATCATCTGATGGAAAACATTTACTTTAGTAAGCTTCGGAAATGAGCAGGCATCATCTGATGGAAAACATTTACTTTAGTAAGCTTCAGAAATTAGCAGGCATCATCTGATGAAAAACATTTAATTTACTAAGCTTCGTAAATGAGCAGGCATCATCTGATGGAAAACATTTACTTTAGTAAGCTTCGGAAATGAGCAGGCATCATCTGATGGAAAACATTTACTTTAGTAAGCTTCGGAAATTAGCAGGCATCATCTGATGGAAAACATTTACTTTGCTAAGCTTCGGAAATGAGCAGGCATCATCTGATGGAAAACATTTACTTTAGTAAGCTTCGTAAATGAGCAGGCATCATCTGATGGAAAACATTTACTTTAGTAAGCTTCGGAAATTAGCAGGCATCATCTGATGGAAAACATTTAATTCGGAAATGAGCAGGCTTCATCATCCGCTAAAGAATTCTTTTCTTGGTGTCGATTGTTCATCGGCTAAACATATCAAAGTATAAATTTTCGAAATTATAGCCTGACGTCTTTGGAAGACTGCAGCCTAGCAAACAGACAATAAAGGTTTAATATATACAAATGTATCTTTCATTCTAACCTGAAGCCGAAACGTGTTTTCAATAAAAATCTTTTCCACTTTGTCTCAGTGTATGTGTACAAGAGACAAAATGAATAAAAATAGCTAAGTTTACTTTTTCCTCGTTTCTTTTTATTCATATATATAAGAGCACCGTAATGCAATTCACTCTGCCAGAAATTTGGAAACGGTATTCTTTAATGCTTAGCATTCACGCCGAGAACTCCATTATGAATATTTACACTGCAGAGGATTCGGAAAGGTTTGAATGAGTCTAATGGTGATTAAGAATGTACAGAAAACTCACTCTGGTCGTTCTGATAAAAGAAAACTTCTGAATTTGTTGCTGAGGGCCTCATCAAATGCCTTGAAGAGGAGGTGCTGCCCTGGGTCAAGAGGTGTCTGCTGGAAGACTCTATGTCTTGCAACAGGACTCTTCACGATGCTAAACAAGCAGGAGAACCCAGTTATGCCTGTCAAACAATTTTTGCGACCACATCACCCTTTACATCTGACAACCTAACTCCCAGGGCTACAACCCTTTGATTATTATGTGTGGGGCTCAGTTGAGCGAGAAACCAATAAAACTCCTTGTGACACTGAAGAGGAACTGAATGCAAGAATTATTGCAGCATTCACCAACTTAAACAAGGAGAGCGTCCAGAAGGGTTGCAGAAGATCCAGAAGTCGTCTGGAGGCCGTGGTTGAAGCCAATGGCGATTTTATTGAATAAATTTACTCTTTAGTATTTCAAGAGAGAGATAAGGTTTTAACAACGCGTAGACTGAGCCATATAATTGAGTATATTGTGTCGTAGAGGAATGTATTCAAAATCCAACCATTTTCTCAGGTGATGGGCTCGATCGAAAGATGATCCCGATCCAATCCGATCCTAAGTTGAACGGAGAATGCTAACATGTGGGAAATGACAAACAATTTGTAACGGGAGTTTGGACTTGAGACACTGATTATCTTTTTATCTTTATGGAGATTTCCAGTTGTGGGGATTTCCAGTTGTGGGGATTTCCAGTTCCGAATCCTGTGCTTAGTTGCCACATAAATAAACATTTGACTCTATTTACTAAGCTTTGCTGAATCTGACACAAAAAGAAATGTTATTGAACATGGCAACATTGTTATGGCAATCTTCTCAGTAGGCGGAAAATCAAACATCTAAAAAAGTCAGCATATAAAATGCTGGATTTTATTTAAGCTTGAACTCATATCGAAGTCAAGATTTTATATGCTGATAGACCTGTTTGGCAATATATATCAATATCAGCCACAAGGTTAGCCAATAATTAATATTATTGAGTGTTTAATTTACCCAAATTAAACTGAAATTGATGACGTTCATTTCCCGCGAAAAATGCTTAAGTTCACATTTAAATTCATTTTACTATGAAGAGAATTTTGCAATTATAACAATTGGTCTCTCTTCTGTATTTATTGTTATAATGTTTTTTTTCTTTTCGAGAATTATTTTTACATATTATTATTACTTACCATGTCTTTTATTTATTTATTTATTTAATTAATTAATTAATTAATATATTATTAAAATTATTTTAGGTTTATCAATTTAACGTATGAAATTTCATATAAGAATTTTTAATTAAAAAGTAGATTATATAAAAGTGGCATTAATATAAATTTTAGGTATATTGTGGAAATTGTATTTTTATTAAACATATCTTTTCATTTTGATGTTTCTGTTGAATAAAATAAAAGTATTGCATTATGAAAAAGTAGGATAATTAAGAATGTTTATTTTATTGTGGAATAAAAATTATCGTAAAATATCATCCATATCGAAAAAAAAAATTAATTTTGTCAGTAAATTTTAGAAAAGTTAATCTTTTTGATATAAAAACAGGAACAAGACAAGCAAAGAAAAGGCATAAATAAATCGGAATATCGAAAAAATTTGGGATGAAATAATTCTGTTTAAATTCTCAATTACTAAATCTGTTGTGAATGTTTAAGATATTCAATCTCAAAATATTCGTTACGTTTGATTTGAATACGAACTGAGTTAATAGACGGAACGATCATTAATATCGCGTAGAGATTCAGACAGATATATTTAGATATAATCAGACAGATATATTCAGACAGATGCAGGTTGAATTACGTAGACAAACCCTTGCTGAAAAGTTCTCGTCCCCACTCATTTCTAGAAATCTGTAATTTAATGAGCAAATAGCAGAATCCTGATTTAGGGTAGACGGTCAGGTCGAGTAACGCCTCGTTTATATTTATTGATGTTTACAACATCTGCTGATCGAAGAGTAATTAACAATTTTTGTTGAAGATTTCGTTTTAAATAATTCATTGTTTATTCCTAATATCATTTATATAAATCAAATCATCAAAATTTATGTCGTACTTAAATTATTTTTAATTCTATATGTGTAAAAAATATGCACTTTCTTTAGAAAAATCATCCATTATATTTTTAATAGGATCCACTTATGTGTCTGTAATAAAGCGATCGATCATATTCATGGACTCCATAGTTTGGTGAGGGAGTGAATTCACTTAATTATTAATATAGCACTTTCCACGAAAACGCGATACGTAAAGTTTAAAATGAATTTTGATAATGAAAAATCTTTTTTGAAGCTTTTATTTATAAGTTGAGAGATTAAATTTAATATTTCCAAGAAACAAAATACTACGCTTTATTCCAAAACTAATTTCAATTGATTGAAGAAATTGTTTTTTGAAATTTCAAAAATTTTTAATTTAACGCCATATTTAGCAAACAGTTAGGAAAATGTAAATCTCTTTATTAAAAATCTTCCAAAGATAAAATGTTTTTCTGAAACTTTATTTGTGGAATATTACTTGATTTAAAGTATAATTAATCTGCGCGCGTGTATTTAATGAGACCCAAATGTAAAAAGCTTACATGCACGCTCAAATATATAAGAAAAGTTTTACGCGAAAAGTAAAAAGTCGTATGCAAAATAAAATATCATCCAAAAACATTTTAATCAATCATTATCTTTTATATTTCTGAATGGTGTTAAACTTTCCTTAATTATTGAATATAAAAGATAACACTTGTTTGTCAAATGAAAGATTAAGTTGCGTCAATTTTCATATTGTATACTTTGGAATTTGAGTGAAATAATTTTCACTTGTTTTATTATTATATATATTTCTTAAAGTGTTTTATCTACATTTGTTTAATGAACGCAGAATATATATATATATATATATATATATATATATATATATATATATATATATATATATATATATATATATATATTATTTATCAATCAGTGTGTAATAAAGAAAATGTGTTCTTCAGCAGGGATCGAACATTTGTCACCCTTTGTACCATTTGATCCGGCGTCGGGGGACACAAGTTCATGAAGGTAATGAACACTTTTTAATAAATCTAATTTTTTTTATACCTTTTTTTTCCTTTTGGTATTGGTTTGATTATTTTCAAATCAAGACACCGAAGGTTTTCCGAACGAGTATAATTTCTTATAAGTTCTTATACTTATAAGATTACTACTAATGATATATATATATATATATATATATATATATATATATATATATATATATATATATATATATATATATATATGGAGATTTGTATGTGTGTGACACATAGAGAGAAGAGTGAGCCAACAAACATGATCTTCTAACAGTTAATAATTATTTCATAAAAGTTTTAATAACGATTCTGTAAAATAACTGGTAATTTTTTATTATTTTCATCATGAATTTTATTGCTTCCTCATGTGGTAAGTTTGCCTTCGCGTCATAAATAAAATTTCTTTTCAACCAGACATTTGTAAGAAAACAATTATACTGTTAAACAAATGCCAAAAATACGCTTTCTTCAAGGTGTTAAATTCCTGCAATAAACAGTTTGAGAAATAAATAACTTTGTTACTTCAGCAGACAATTTCTTTATTAAAAGATTCTACGTTAGACAACCAAAAATCCCAAATTTTACATCAAACTTGTAAAATGACGTTTGAAGCTCATCTTTTATTTCGTTTCCTGGCATCAGTTACTTTTGTTCAGATTTGTAAATTCTAACAAGGTTACCGAGTATGAGAGAGAAAATCTGTAGAAGGTCCGCGAATATAACAACCGAAATAATTCTTCATCTCGAAAATTCAATATAAATTAATTTCTTTAATCAATCTTTTTCTAAGATCATGAAATCAACGTTCCAAATTTGTAAATTTCATATTTAAATTATTTTTTTAAGATTATTCCACTGAAAGGGTCATTGGGGTCAGTATTTATTGATTTACGAATTGACAAAAGAATCAAATCGACGAGAATTTATACGAAATTGTAAGAACAAGGAAAAGAGAAAAGTTTTGTAAATGGATTAGAAATAAATGAACAACACAAATTCAAAAAAGAATTTAAAAGTTTATAATAACATAATTTTATTGTATCATGTTTGTATTTATGTTTCACTATCCAAATTGAAAAAATAATTGGTGTACACACACACACAAACAGACACGGATACGCTTTTAACGAATTTTTTGCGTCCATATAAAATACAATACTCAAAATTACAATATTTCAAATATATTATCAATGTCTATATATGTGTGTGCATATGTGCGTGTGTATGTGTTTGTATTCTTCGGAAAGGTATAATAGATTAAGGTCAAATACGTTGTCATTTAACATCCTGGGTTACCCAGGTTGGGGTAAAAAGCTGATATATATATATATATATATATATATATGTATATATGTGTGTGTGTGTGTGTGTGTGTGTGTGTGTGTGTGCTAAATTTAGATTTTATCTTAAGATAAAAACTCGTTTATAAGTTGAGAATATAGGAAAACAAAAAAAGCAAAATGATGAAAAGAATTAAAAATTACAAAAAAGCAAAAAGTAACTAAGAATACATTTTCTAAAGCTGGCGGGATTTTGAAGTCAATTGTAAACGTTTGGGCGATGAGTGTAAACTGCGGTTGTGGAAGAACCTAATTTTATACATTTACTTCATAAATCATCAGTGAAAAACAGGTTACAGGTTCGATTCTTATTAGCACCGGTAAGAGTATGTAATATAAAAAATAAAACGAAAAAAATAAAACGAAAATGCACCAGTTAAATAAGATCCCTAAAATAGTAAAATTGATCTTCTAAGATTGCCAAATATGATGGAATTTGAATAAAGTGTAGAGATTCAGTGGCAAGTTCAACCTCAATTATAACAAAATCCTCAAATAAACCAAATTTAAATGGTTGTCATGGTGACATCATCATATATCGGAATATGTAGGCTTCTAAGAGAAAATGTTTTCATTTTTATATGAACGTTAATGCATTTTGCATGAGAGATTTTGCTTTTTTAAATCTAAAAAGGAAAATTTGCTTGCATTAATTATATTCATTATACTTTTGCTTGCCTAATTTTTATTACAGCTTTCAAAAATTTAAATTACCTACATATTCAATTATTTCGACTATATATATATATATATATATATATATATGTGTGTGTGTGTGTGTGTGTGTATGTGTGTGCGTGTGCGTGCGTGTGTTAGTGAGGTGTGTGTAATAGTTTAATTGAATTAAGAAATGTGAAATTTAAAGAAAATCCACAAAATGATTGAAGTACTGAAGATAATTATAAATTTAATAATTTGTAAGCAATGGACTTACACACACACACATACACACGCACACACAAACACTCTCGCACACACACATACACACGCACAAGCACACACAAACACTCGCGCGCACACACATACACACATACACACACACACATACAAACATACACACACTGACAAATATCCGAGGGAGTGTTGAAAAGTTCTCCTCCTGACCCAGAGAAGGATTTCTTTTTAAAAAAGAAAATATTTGGTCATTTGTAAAGTGGTTCTGTCTGATGCCTTTTCGCCCTCCCCCTTCAATATATTAGTAAAATAAAAAAATAGTCATTTTAAAAAAGAAAATTTTGTTGTCTCCCTTGATAAACTATTAAACATTTACTCAACTTTCAAGTGAATTTTCAACAAATTGTTTTAAAGATTTCTATTGCTTGATTAGGAAAACGTGAGTGAAATCGGGTAGACGGAACTATTTTCGGAACTATCGAGAATAGTGCTAGCACGAAGTCGCAAGTCATCGTGACCGAGGGTTTCTTGAAAGCAATCTCCAGTCCTGAAAATTGCGTTCAAGAATGAAACAAATTGTCGCCACTCAGTGTTGACCTCAGTGTATCAAACGTATTTTTGCAAATAAACTGCTCAATATTACAAAAAAAGTAACAAAAAAAAAAATAACAAAAAAAAAAATAACAAAAAAAAAACAACAGCAATAATAAATCGATGAATAAAAGTTAAAATAACTTATATTCCAAATTAAAGTTTCGCAAAGACAGATCCACTCGACGACATCAATTAAACTGTCTAGCTATTTATCTGTCTATGTATGTATGTATATGTGTGTGTGGGTGTACAGATGTGTTCACTAATTCCTCGTAGTGAGACAGTGTGTATGTATGGAGAGGGGATATACACATGTATACACGCATGCTGACAAAAGCACACGAAAATGAAAATAGATCTAAGAACACACAGGAGTCATTAAAAGATAAGCATGCCGATAACTGCTGCATCATTTCTCGAACCAATCTTAATTGTTTTATAACACTTCACGCAGAACTTTTCACTGCCAGTTCAGGTAAGACATTTGTTTCGCTAACACACAAAAAAAAGAGAATGTCTCATATCGAGAATATTTAACATCGAAAAACATAAAGAAAAAATCAATTATTTTTAATAATACGTGGAAATCTCCACCCTTTGCCTGATGACGGTCGCGAGACCGGAAACCCGTGTAGCAAAGAATGTTCCAGAAGCATAAAACCCGCATCTATGAACACAAGAGAAAACTCCGTTGGTGCTAGTTATATAGAGGAATAAAACAGGCTATAACTTATTTAAAAAAGGAAATGTCACCCTAATAAAAGAAAAAAAAAAGAGAACATATCCTATTACGAACAAAATATCTAGAGGGAATATTAATTAATATTCTTTAACCAGACGCACTTTTTCACCTCACCAATATTTATAAAGCCCGTATTTAAATGTAGGATCCGGGCACCAACTGAAGATGTAACCCAAGTCTTTCATGCAAATCCTTCCAAGATAACGTATACTCACAAT
This sequence comes from Acanthosepion lycidas, assembly GCA_963932145.1. NCBI lineage: Eukaryota > Metazoa > Mollusca > Cephalopoda > Sepiida > Sepiidae > Acanthosepion > Acanthosepion lycidas. The sequence continues at coordinate 2,867,903 of OZ010572.1, read as the reverse complement.
CACCGTGAAGCTGCGTGCGCACTAAACGCTTGGGCGATCATGTGTCTTTCGTGAGAGATGAGGTAGATTTCCCACAGTAGGTTGCCATTTCTTTTCTGCGGTAGGCTTGTTGCCAATCAAGGTTATAGGGCCCAGTCTCTCCTGTTATTATACGCGTAGCTGGGGGAATAGAAATGCATTCACCAGGTTCCCAAGGGGAATTGGCGAAAATGAATGGAATTCTAATTCGACATTCCGATTTCTCATCTCGAGTCGGAATATTGAATATCGAGGTTGGAGAGGGTGGGGAGTCTACCGTCGTTTTTCGAAGTATAAAGATTCAGAAGTTAAATACTTTGAACCGAACACCCAAACTACCCGCACATATGATTCGATAATATTGGTGAAGGTTTGTGCAGAACCAACCAGACTTTTTGGAAGAGACGAATACAGCGAAATGGTGCACAACGAGCCACAACGTTCCCAAACCTGGCTCCTCATGTTTTGGATTCAGTTTTCCTTCTCCTAGACGTGTTGCCACACAGCATTATAGGAACCAATCTGTAATAGCTAAGGGATAAGAGATGAATTCTTACCTTTTTCAAGGCTATTTGCACGTAAGTGAATTTAACGAACTCGACTAGAATTCGAACTCAGTTCCTCGTTTAAATAGTAAGCGAAAGTCACGCAATAAAACAGCGACAGCTTTTACATTTCTGATCATGACAAGAGATTGTCATATATATATATATATATATATATATATATATATATAAGCAGCAATCCTTCATTTATAGGTTTCATTAAAGACGACAGACAAGGTACTGCGATTAAGCTTTTTTATTTAATTTTTCTTCTGTCCGAACAAGTTTCTTCTTTTCTGGACACAGACTGTGTAGCAACTGTCCAAATGTTCTGTAATTCCGAGGGCTAGCATCTATACTTTTAACCATTATCAAGGATTATTTGATTTTTGCTTTTTAACAAAGTGTATGGGTTGCGTGTATGTTTCTAGAGTTATATGGATGTTTTATTTTCCAATCACGGTTAATACATTGTGTCCGTGTTCGTAGTTAATATTATTGAGTGTTGGCTTTTTCTTTTTTATTATTATTAAGGCTTTCGTTATTTTTAATCTTTTTTACAGGTGGATGAGGTTATTATGTTCGTATTTTCTACTAGTATGTTTCAGATGGAGTCCTGTAAGTTTGTGTGCGCGTTTAAGTGGGTTCTAATAGAGTTGTGGTCGAATAGGTGTAACGTAAGGCGTCTAGATAGGCATGTAGTCGTGTGACCGATGTAATTATTTATGAATTCGGTTTGATCAAGAACACAGTTACTTAAGGAGCATTCGGACTTATAAATAATGTTGGTTAGTTGCAATTTTGATTTTATTGGTTGTCGTCTTTAATGAAATAAATATATATATATATATATATATATATATATATATATATATATATATATATATATTAGGTTGGTGCAAAAATAATTTCGTTTTCTAGCATATGTTACTATGTGAGAAAACGAAATTATTTTTCCACCAACCTAATATATATATATATATATATATATATATATATATATATATAATATATATATATATATATATATAATATATATATATATATAATATATATATATATATATATAATATATATATATATATATATATATATATATATATATATATATATATATATATATATATATCGAAAAGGGACCGTGTGGATTTAGGAAACAACACTCTATGGTGATTGTCAATTTTAAGACTGAATGCGATATTCCTAAACTCGATGTGTCGAGAACAATACAATCGGTATTTACAATTCTTAATGCTTAGGGTTAATGATCATTATATTTCGCTTATATATATTATTAAAGTGTATATTTATTTATTTCCGCTTACTGGCCTGACTATTCAAGAAATATTAAGGAAAAAGATGCTCCCTTTGTTCTTTGATAAGAGTTCTCGAATATTCAGGCCGGCATCGAAAATAAAGAAATATACTGATTTATAATTAAACGGAACATCTACTCAAATATGGGCATCTACTAAAAATAACATTTCAAATGATAAAATCTATTGGATTAATAAGCATTACTTCGTTACAAATCTATCTATCTATCTATCTATCTATCTATCTATATGTGTATGTGTGCGCTTGACGATTGCTATGTACATGAAACTTTAAACAAATATATAATTATTTTTACGTAAATTTTAGCTCAGTTATTTTACATCAAGCACACTTTAATTACTACCATTCCTCACTGTAAGCTATTATATATATATATATATATATATATATATATATATATATATATATATATATATATATATATATATATAAGTTATGAAGAACTTGGTAATCCGTATGGGTAATCCCAAGGAGGATGAAATCCGTTTTATTTCATTTTTGGAAGTGCTATCTGATGATCCGGCATCCTTTAAAAGGACTCTGGTGAAATAAATTATTATAATGGTACCTTAAAGTGGTCTGTTTTTCTTTATATATATATATATATATATATATATATATATATATATATATATATATATATATATATATATATATTATATATATATATATATATATATTATATATATATATATATATATATTATATATATATATATATATATATATATATTTATATATATAGGTGTCTGTGCGTGTGTAGAACTTATGCATAGATAAAAAATATCTTTATACATAGACAGAAATACGTTTGAATGTATTCATAACAATCTATATCGTAGGTTTAAAGAAACTTGTCATAGTTATAAAACACATGCATGCAAATACACAGACACACACACACACATACACGCACACACACACCCAAAAAAACTCGTGCGCACGCAGCCATGAATCTTAATACAGCCTCTTCGCTTACGCACCTAGCACGCGCGCTCGTGCGTTCTCCTTGCGTCAACAAAAGGAACTTTGCATGCGTCCTCTCTCGCGGTCGTGCACACGAGCCCCCCGAAACCCTTCTATGTTTCACCCCCTCACCAACACACGATTCCCGTACGCAGTTGTGCTCTGCGTTCTCGTCTTTTTCTCATTCAGAGTCGGCGTAGCGGGGGAAAGGATAATGCAAAACGACTAGGGAGACGGAATAAACACATAATTACCCGCCAATGTCCCCGCAGAGAATCAGTGACACATGCTTACGGTCATTTGAAAATTAATACATTCATTTGTTTCTTTTTTTAATAGAATTTCCATTGGATTTATTCTTGGTCTATTTTCTTGTTATTACTTCATCTGTACAATTTATGACCGCGTTTCTTTTTTTTGTTCATATGAAGCTACATTGGAAAATAAAATAATATCTGCCCTTCAATGATAATTTTAACTATTTTACTCACCTTTATATAAATACGCCAAGTATCCTTGAAATGTTTGCCTGCAACTTTTATAGATCGTTCTAACTAAATTATCTTTTGATCAAGGGAAAACAATGACGGCAAAAAGATGGGGATTGAGTCATCAATAAATATTCTGTGTAATACTTGATCTACTATATTTATAATATAACTTTGAATCTCTGCCTGGAGTTGGGGTAAACATTTGTGCATTTTCTCTCTATGACTAATTCAATTAAAATGAATTTTTGCATCACCCAAGTGTTTTCAAAACACTGGCTGTCTGTAAACTATGAAGAAATTGAAGCCGGAATCTAAGGTGTAAAAATAATAGTTACGATTCTAAAATGAATAAACTCAATTGGATAAATGTTTAATTAAAATAATAACCAATAATATTACCAATTATCGTTGTTGTTGTTGTTTACCTCTTCAAATCAGAGACATCTGTTGATCGTTGTTAAAATCTAAATCACAGCAAGACAACATAAATGTCATCCATCTTTGTCAGCGCTAAGAGTTATGGCAAGAATCGCTATTAATTTTAATTTTGAAATCCATAAAAATATGAAACGAAACTTTCTTTTTTAAAAACAAAGTTGATAAACTTTCTATGATTATTTACACTATTTGCATTACTCCGCTCCAGCCTTCTTCAGATGATTCGACTATGTGTCCTCAAGGACACACGGCCCAGGTGATAAAAACTTTGGTTACAATAATACAATGTTTTGAGCCAAAGTGTTGTGAGTTCAATACCTGGCCATAGCAGAGGTGAACAAAAAACTTGGATAGTTGCATTAATAAAGGAAATAACTGAAGCTGAGACACCCGGAAGAGGCATGGTACGTGGAACTAGAACAATCTACCCCAGTAGACGAAATAAAGAGTTCCAGTCACCTGAAGAAGACCGAAGCATACAACGGCCGAAACGTGAATATGACAATAAAGACGAGGACAACAGTCAGAACAGTGTAAATAGCTACAATAGCCAGAAAGATAGACAGATATTTCTATGTTTAGTCTGAGCAGAGCGAGTGCCGTGCGAACATCTACATTTATATACTCATACATACACAGATAAATTTGTTGTAAGTAAATTCCATTGTAACAGAGATAGATTTTTGTGTCAGAACTCAGAAAATTACACATTCGGACTGGATAAGGTAAGAGCAGTGTGACTCCAAAGGTAAACTAATATATGAATGTATTTACGTGTGTTCGCGCACCTATCCATCAATAATTACGAGGACGGTGGGTGTGGGTGTGTGTGTGTGTGTGTGTGTGTGTGTGTGTGTGTGTGTGTGAAAATGAAAGGCTTAACAATAAGCTCCTTATGTATCGATTTTCACTCGCCTCGTTTCCTTCAATGTTTTCTTGCTTTTAACTTACGCTTAGCCCGTCCGACCATCATACCCCACCGCCACAACCCCCGTGGCGCCTAAAAACGTATTAATTATATGGAGGAAATTATCTTTCCCGCTTTGCACGAAATGAATAAAACATAATCAAATGATTCTTATAATTTTATTTTAAATATTAATAAGTTTTTAGTAACATTTTTTTTTGTTTTTTACCCGCAAAATCAATCTTGTTGCAAAGTTGGGTTTGATTTTCTTTTTTCTTTTCTTACGTTTGTTTTTTATTGTTATACTCGCAAGATGATTGTTTATGCATTTTGGGCTTAAAATTACCGTGCAACAAAAATTCTTGTTGTAAAATAAATATCATTAGATGCATTGATAAACAAATTTTTTTCGTGGAATGACACAAGAATTATGTCGCAGCGACAATCTTTTCAACTTTTTGGTACGTGTTGGGTGGAATTGAGGAGCTATCTATGTTCTCTATAATTACAGATGCACTATATACACACACACACACACACACACACACACACACATATATATATATATATATATATATATATATATATATATATATATATATATATATATATATATAAGCACATGAAATTCATAGTTGTGCTCCCGGTGAGGAACAAAATTTATATATATTAGTAGTAAAAATTTTAGCTCTGTTGTTATACATCGAGCACTGATTTATTACCATCAACATTCACTGTTCGATAATTCTTTAGATTCTCTTTGGGCGAGAGGCCGTTGGTTAGAATTACTGCTCTGTCTTAGTTTAATATAGTCATTGAGTATTTTAGTTTATTGCGTGGGTGGATAAGCTATCTTTTCTTTTTTTCTTTTGTTTATGTGTCCATTTCCTTCTTTGTTGTTTTGTTTATTGGTTTCGGTTTTTATTTTCTTTTGTCGTTTAAGTTTTTTTTCATTTCGCATGCTTTGTGTTGGTGCAATTTCATTTGTAAGTTTTACTAATACTTTGTGTTGCTTTAGTTCATAAGTACACATACACACACACACATACATATATATATATATATATACACATTTAGGGGATACAGTGCTCAATATCATAGAATAAGCGTATGTAAATATAAATATAAAAGTCAACATTGAAGTCAACACTCGGAGGCGACAGGGTGTTTCATGCTAAACGCAATCGTCAGGCTACGAGTGTTTGATTTTTTTCGACTACTTATATATATGGGTCAGGAGTGCATTGTGGGTAATCCATATTTTGGCGGGCATGGCTTGTTTATCTATTTATTTATTTATTTGGGTTAATTTATTTTACTTGTTTTTATTATCATTTTTTATTTCATATATTTATTTATTCTTTTCGGTTTTCTATGTTTTATTAACGTAGTAAAAATATTGGTGGGGTATTTGCTTCTGTCGCTTAATTTATTTGTTTGTTTTGGTCTGGGAAGATAATTAAAGCTGTTTATTCATCCAATTTTTGGATTGATTGCTGTAGTCTATTCTGTTATTTTAGCCGGGGACAGTTTTTAATTTGTTTATTATTTTATTTATTTGGATTGATTATTTTACTTGTTTTTGCATATTTATGTTTTTTTTATTAGTTCTAACGGTTATTTTAGCGGGAGATATATATATATATATATATATATATATATATATATATATATATATATATATATATATATGAGTGTGTGCGTTTGTGTATATATATATATTGATGAGTGTGTACGTTTGTGTATATATATATATATATATATATATTAGTTAATGGCGCTGCCACTCGAATCTGACGATGCCAATCTACTAGGGCGGCTAGCTAATCCCCATAGCAGATGCCTGCTTGAGTACATTTGCGTTTGTTCAACACCCTCAGAGCACACTTGTGGTTTACACGGCAGTTATGCTGAGCGGACCATAGTTCCAGTTTCTGGGAGAGAGCGCGTTATCTAGCGTGATCTGCAGTCTGAACAAGGCGAGCGCGCTCAAACCCTCGGTCACGATGACCTGCCATCAACCTTTCCATCTAACCAATTCCATTCACAAGTCTAGTCTCAACTCGTGGTGTGGTTTTCATGCATTTTCTGGGATTGCCTCTTCCAGACCAATAGCATCAAGCTCGTAAAATCTTCGTGAGAATCCATCATGCTGATATATAGGTGCGTATGTAATTTGTTACTAAGTTTAGACTAATTTTAGTCCAAGGCTCCAAGTATACACGTCATTCAATGAAGATGTAACTAATTAGCAATGATCAGCCACTCTGGCTCATTAACCAGTACCCTACACATTAGTTATTCTTTTCAAGTATCAAGGACGTGAATATTTTGACTGTTATCAAATCCACATCCGAAATATGAAACATAAACAGACAAGGAACAACTTTTGGCTTTTACTTGATCTAATGCAATCCTCACGGACATTATTCTATTTATATCCAATGCTCTCAAGATCATTAAACTATATTATAGAAAAATAAACTATATTATAGAAAAATAAACTATATTAAAGAAAATAAAAGTTTTAGTGTTTTATTGCCTTTCTATATTTTTTCAAGTTTTCAAGTTTTGAGTTAAATGCAGGCGTCATTGTTATCAACACTGTCAACAAATCCCGTTCAGATTCTGACGGAGTTTATTTATATTCACTCTTAATGAATTCCCTTCTTTTGGCGCGTTGTCTCACTAAAAAAAAGGGTCTCGTTAAGGGCATGTTACAATGGTTGAGAGGGAAGGGAGAAGGTATGAAACAAAATTCACAAGAACCACTGACTCGGTTGCATCAATAAGAAAACTGAAGGTGTTTCTCATATTTTACTGATCAAAATATTATTAATCAAAATATTAACAAAACACAAATATTTTCTTAGTGTCTAATTAAAAATATTGATAATTAATAAAGATGCAATCGTCATTACTTTCAATTCGGAATAAAATCAGCTGATGTAACTTTCATTCAAGAAACATATTTTGATGCAGTGGAGTTTAGTTTCAAAATAGTCACGTGATTAGAAATATGTTTGTTTAACTTTAGGTCAGTGGTTAGGTTGAATTTTTTTAAGTACTTCTTTGTTCACGTATTTAGAAAACTTACATTTCTATCCTAGTATTACTTTTTATACATACATTTTTTTTTAATTCTGCGTTTCACATCATGTTTTGTTTTTTTTTTAAGTGTAAATAATTTCATTTCCTTATTATATTTTTTTACAATTATTTTTTTTAAATTCAGCGGGTGTCTAAACTAAAATTTGATTTGTGTCAGACAATACTGCGATGACAGAAATAAAAACTATCGATTTATTTTTTTTATTTATCGGCAATTGTTTGTTTCTTTTTGGAAACGTGCCATCGAATATCGAATAAATATGTAATCCTTTCCTCCAGCCCCTCCCCCCCGGTTCCGCTCACTCCAACTGACTCTCTGTAGCCCCTTACAACTAATCTAACCTTTTTTTTTCCCCTACATTTCTATCAGTCTAGTGATATTTTTTGCAATTGCTTCTTATTTTTTAATATTTTTCTTTTATTTTGGTCTTTGCTGTTTCTTTTCTCTCTTTCCATAGACATTAGCGTTCCTTTAACCTTCTTTCTGTCAACAACTATTACAATTATTACTATTACTACTACTCTTAAGCTGGGCTCTTTCGATGCACTTCGCCCCTTAAAATACGCCTTCGATAAACCTTTTACTCTCCCTATACGCATCAGTGTAATCATAAACCAAACCGCTACCTTTCTTTCCCTTCCTACCTGAACTACCAGGCGACTTCTCTGCTTGCCGGTAGAAGTTCTTCGCTGAACACATCATCCAAAGACAACACACCAACTTGCAAGTTGAATGTGTGCGTGTCTTCAACCTCTCAAGAAACCCCCACCACCATCACCTCATCCACCCCAAAAAAAGAAACGAAAAGTAAAACAACATGGGCAAACAAAAACGAAGTCGAGTGAATTTATCAGTAGCATGGCACTCATCGTTCTTTCCTTTTACGATATTTTTAAATAATTTATAAGCTAAAATAAAGTGAAAAGGCGGGAATAAGCAAGACTGGCGTGCGCATGCGCCCGCACGCACGATACCCGCTTGATGTTGTGAATCGTTAGGTAAATCGTCACTACCACTCTCTCTTTCACTCACTCATTCACTTACTCACTCTTCCTCATAATGATATTGGAGCTAAACCCAGCCTAGGTACGCAACGGACTGTTACCTATAACCAAAGAAAAAACCCTTTGATGATCTACAGGTAAGTCTACCCGATCTAAGTGGCAGTCTGTTTATTTCTGCTTAATCTATATTTTCTTTTTTCCAGGTAAAATATCGCAAAAAAAAAAAAGATTAATAAAAAAGTAATGCATGTCATTCAGTTCGATGCTCGTCGTAATATAAATTTATTAATTGTTCAGGTAAAATTCTAAAATATGTTTTAACATTTAATTTATTTTCTTTCTTTCTTCTTTTCTTAGTCTTTTAAACAAATTATTTTAGCTATGAATTTCTCACATTCCAAAACTTATTTCCTAATGCTTAATTTGATGACTTATCGCTATTTTATATACGCGTTTTAGTCGGTGCGTCTTTTTGACAAGCGCACCTACGCGCATGAGCGTTTGTCGCTCTGTTTTCTTTTAAGCCCATTAATCAGGAATAGAAACGAAAAATATCTTTCCGGATTTCCAATGACACACTTTTCAGACGTAACCACGGAACATTTGAAATAAATCATTTATATTCATTTAACAATCATAATTTTAACTGTAATACCTGTATATCGTCTATTTGTTTATTGTTTAAGCTAATAGTACAAGGCCAGTGTATTTATTATTAGTTCTTCTGCCTACCACTATGTTACCTGAAAGTCTCACCTGCAACAATACAGTAATCTCTATTTACTGATCAGTAGAGGCAGAGACGTACGACTACAAAACAGTTAATTGTGACCAGAGATTTTAAACACGTTTCATAAAAAATGAATTTTAAAATAGCTGTGAAGTGAATAAGTAGGAATAATATTTTGCTGTTTTTTATTTAACTTTTCGTTCTAATTTTTTTAGCACTTTCCGGTAGAATTATTTTTGTCTGACCTTTTCTTTTTGGTTCAGCTGAATATTTTATTTTCTGTTTTTGTTTTGTTTTCGAACAGGGTTTATATTAATGTTCAAGTGACTTCTTACTCAATAGTTTTTAGGTCAGTTAGTCAGAAAATGTTATGAAATGTTTTGTTGTTGCTTTAAGTGATACGAAATGACTTAACGATACCTATAGTCAAACATTAATCTACAGAGCTAATGTTGACTAATAAATTTTTGCATTGACAAAAGGAAAATATTAAAAAAAAAAGTTTTAAATAACGAACTGGATTTTATAATATTTTATTTAATCTTTTTCAGACATTAGTTCATTTTTTTATCTAAAATAAATATTTATAAATTTAGGCGAATGCTGTACATCATGTGAATCTGTTGTTTATTGTTTGTATTTATATATTTATATAATTCACGCACACTGAACAAAAAAAGCTGAAAGCATTTGAAAGTAAAAACATCTTCATAGGCATATTTTTTTTTTTTTTAAACATGATTAGATTTGCATTAAAAGTATGGACACAAGAACATTTTAATAATAATATAAAATATGTATAAACTTTTATAAATTTGTACACGTTTTTATATATATATATATATATATATATAAATATAATATATATATATATATATATATATAGTACAGGTAATAAATCTGCTGGTATATAATCCAAGTGGATCCTAGTAATATCAAATATTGATCCAGATTGAATAAGACGAACATAATTCTCGTTGGTTGAAATAGACCTATACCCCACCCCATATTAGGTAATTTTGGATATTGTTGTGTAATATATATATATATATATATATATATATATGTGTGTGTGTGTGTGTGTGTGTGTGTGTGTGTGTGTTTGTAGGATGCTTAAAAATATATGAAGCAAAAGTAAAGATGATGAGACATAGTGGAGAAAGCTTTTAAACGACGCGTTCCACCGAGAACGCCTGTTCTCTTTGGCTTCCGCAGGTACACATATATATATATATATATATATATATATATATATATATATATAAGTGCATAATCGTCAGACCTGACCATAGCATTCAGGCATGAAACAGATTGTCAGTTGTCACCGAACTGTCCCCTTTTATATTTACACATTCCCTATTCCTGATATCGAGCACTTTAATACATAATATAGCATACAATTAAACTATATTTTATTCATTATATATATATATATATATATATATATATATATATATATATATATATATAGCCAATTGAATGACAAAGTGAAAAAATTCTTTGTAACACTTTTCGTCCATATGATATAAGGTAATTGTTGTGAGCGATGTTCATAATTATTTTCTTAATGATGGAATTATATAAGTGCATGATGCCATCAATTAAAACCGGATTTTATCCTGACGAAGTCTTTCTAGAGGATGAAACGCGTTACACAGAAATTTCCCACTTTGTCATTCAATTGCCTAAAATTATTTTGGCATTAAAATCTAAATTTTACATTCTCCCATATGCATCTCTATTTGTAAAATTAGCACCTAAGCATAATTTGGAAAATCCCTTGAAGTACATACACAATTCTTTCTGCCTTGAATACCAAACATTTTCAAAAATGTCTAAGGAAAACAAAACAAATTAAGAAGAGTAAATGCCTAACTAAATCAGAAAAGGTTTATTAAATAATAAATAAAGGTAAAACTACACACGCTGCTGTCTACAGGTGATTCAGAAAAGGACACGTTGGCGCTTTACAATCTTCAAATAGTATATGAGCAGAAAAATATAAATAGGTCACTCTGGCGTGATGGAAAACAAAAGCTCAACACACGTTTTCGACAGTGTGATAAATTCGATCTTCACTAGCTGTTTCATTAGTGTGGACTTGTGCTAGACAATGTTGACTAAATAACAACATATATTATATTCGTATGAATTACCTGAAAAGAAAACTAAATATGTAAATCAGTATTACTACATTATTTAGCATCAGAGATAAAAGCCAGTTATGACCATTGCTGACCACGATAGGGTCAACGAATTATTGTTGATTGGTAGAAGAAGTAATCTACATTAAGAATTATTTGTTTTCCACTTTAGAACCAATTGGTTGAAAGATGTTAATGTCTTCTGCTTTT
>OZ010572.1:2846001-2848501 GCA_963932145.1 Acanthosepion lycidas | reverse complement strand
TTATTATACATGGGGAATTACGGTATATTTAAATTTTGAATGATTTGAAACGGCCTCAAACTTCACTAACAATTTCAAATTATATCTTATTGATTTAGGAAGATGCTGAGGCTATAATGTAGCTGTTATCGGCGCAGAAAGTGGACGCAAGTTGCCGTGATTAAATTTAATTCCCCCTCACCTCCACAGGGCAGATTCTCTAGGAGAACAACAACTCTGAGTTCAAAACTATTTGCCTTCATATTTATTGTTCTGTAATATCTACAATGACAAGGAAAATAGCCTGCGTGTAAATAGCGCAAATAATAATCCCAGAAATTCAAACAGAAAGCCCCTCAAATGTATTCGCACTCTTCTATGTAATGTATTTTACCTGCGCAATCTTTTCTGTTTTGGTTTGTTCATATCTATCTATCTATCTGCCCTTACATAAATAGCTCAACAGAACCAATGCATTATAAGTAATGTTATATCGTTCTAGAAATTCAGAAAACTGATCAGATGAGTGAGGTCTTGATTTGATACAGGAATAGAGACGCTTAGAGAAAGAAAGAAGAAATGCTTGGCAACCTAAATTGGTTGTAGAAATTCTAGATATACAGGCAAAAATGCAAAACAAAAAATGGAAGTCCAGCGAATATAATGGCCAAGGCGTTTTGATAAAAAGAAAGATGGAAATCTGGTTCAGATTAATCGCTAGAAAAATTAATAAAATTTGTTCTATAAGAAAATACATATTCAAATAATAAATGATTAAGTGTAAAACATATTTTAAATTGATAATATCAAACCATGAATGGAGTTTTAAAAGAAAATAAGGATACGTTTTTAATTGCAGTCATTTTCTTTCAAAAGTGCTGATATGTTATATGATTGTTAGCTGTGCGCATGCGCACGCTTCATTTTATGCTTTCTTTTATTTTTTTACTTAAGAAGGAAATGCTGGATGTTGTAAAGACCATAAAATAATAAATTAGATAAAATTTGGATGAAGAAGCTAATGCTACAAATTGAGTTAGGTAGAATTACCAATGAATAGAAATTAACAAAGAAGTTTTTGACTCATAAAGACGTAACAATACTGCGGCGGAAGATGATGTTTGTTCAAAAGATATCCTTAGACTCATTTTTCTGAGCTTGAAGAATAAATAATACACAAAATTATTGCATTCTGAATTAAAATACGTAGTAACAATCCTGCGAGAAGAGTGTAAAAAGATATCTGTACATGGGTAAATGTCAAAGGATATTCTGAAATTAATGTGTTACTCGCTTGATCAAATTTCTTTCTGTTATTAGAGAAGCATCAGGTGTAAGAATGGTCGTTTTTTATTTGTTTATTTCTTTGTTAGTTTACATATTTTTGATTATGTCTGTAAAGAGTTTCCTTTGTAAAGGAGATTGTAAATCTGAAGGCGTTGCCTTGAAAATTAAATTGTTTTATTCTATTTAATTTTGTTTATATCCTTGTTGTTATACAAGACATTATCCGCTAATAAAGTTTTTATATTTATTTCACGCAAGAAAATCGTCTTCTGTGTTTGGTATAAAAATATTCTGTCGCGTGATATGAACAGTTTACTTAATGTAAATATACATAGACATCTAAGCACAAATGAATATCCGAATAAATTTGTTCCTATCGTCAAATGTTTCATGTGTGTAAATATGTAACGTATTCTGTGTATGCATGCGTAGAGAGGCGCTTTTTATATATTTTCTGTATATTTATAGCAATAATGTAAACGTACACACATACATAAACATATTTATGTTTGTGTATAACATTCTATATGAGTGGATATGTACATATATTCATTTAAATGTCGATTTCAGGTAAAAGATTAAACTCTCTAATTTTCGTAGCACTTATAATATCCATTAAGCTTTACTTAAAAATCAAAATAATAATTTAATAATACACTTGGGATAATATTTTTTCTAATAAGTTCAACTTTTACTTTATGTTATGGTAAGACTAATTTGCAAATGGATTCCAGACACTGAAAAATAGCAGCATCCATCAAGTCACTACATCAAGTTTAATTTTAAAATTTTATTTGAAAAATCAACTTTTACTTAAATACACGCATGCGCATGCGTGCACATGCAAGTAGATAGATATATAACATCAACGTATGTATAACTGCTTACATGTAAGTTCATATGATTCTCCTAAAAAAAGATTCTGTTGATTTGAAATTTCTGTTCGCTAATTATGCCATATCGTGTGCCAATCGTCTTCATAAATTTTATCCCCAGTCTATGTCCTTTGAATTAACGTCATCAAAATTTTAAATGAAAATTATTCCCAATATAATTAATCGTTCTTTTATTTCTCTAAATTATGTTATATCTTTTTTTTTCTCTCTATTTGAAAACAGATGATGCTTTTTCTTCCTAATTATTAATGTATCCCAACCAGTGTGTTTTATTAATTAAAATATAAAATAAATTAATACATATTTTTTAATCATGAGATAAAAATTATCGCTTTTGA
>OZ010572.1:2811001-2838501 GCA_963932145.1 Acanthosepion lycidas | reverse complement strand
TGCGGATTTTTTCTCAAGAAGAGCTGCCTGATATGTGGCAACAAAACATTGCACATAATGGTGAATAGTTTTAGTTGAATAAAATGTAATTGGACTGCAATTTTTTAGGAATAAAGTTGATAAAAAAAGGTTTATTGTTCAGCCTAATAGTTCATAGATAAATAAAAGTTCAAATGACTTATCTTTTGAATTAAATTGTTTCGAAGATACCCTGTTCCGCCCGTCAGATTAAAGAAATATATTTAAATATATAAATTATATAAACAGAATAAAATAAGAGGTGAAGCGAAAGTTCGTATTAAAAAAAACTCTAGGGATACAAATCCAGTAAAAAAAAAGTTAGGGAAAGACGCCATTTTTACAAAAATCAACAGTGCTCAAAAATCCGAAATGGGAAATCAAACATTGTAATTGGAGTCAACTAAACAGACTAAGTACAATCAGTCAGCTCCTAAAACACCTAATGAATTCCAATATAGGTCGCTTCTTCATAAAAAAATGTATTTGTCAATTAAATGATAAGGACTCAACCCATTGTTAAAATTAAAGTAAGCAATAAAAGGTGCAGATTCCATCTTGTCTCTTGAGACGTGACCTTCTTTAAACTGACCCTCTTTAAAGTCTAAGCCGGTCAAATCAGGTTTAAACGAGCTACTCGAAATCATCGCTAATGGTCGGTTAAAGATCGAAATTTTAGGTCAAGGTTAGGACTCAGGAGAGTAGTCAAGTACTATGTATATCTTAGCATGGTGAAAAAGTCGTGAAATATAAAAAGTAGCGTCTGTTTAAAAAGGTCAATGATGTTCTTAAAATGAATCGATGAGCAATAACCAATTTCTGGAGACTTCTCTCTAATATTTTGTAATATGAATTATTGGCTTAAATCTTTTTTGTTGGAAACAAACATTTACTATCACATTTTCTAAAACATTAAATTTATTTTATGAAACTTAATGTCATCATTACGATTTTGGAACATTGCATAATATTTGAAATCTTGGTCCATCCAACTTTACGGTTGAAAAATGAAATTAACTTCAGAAAATAAGCTTCGAGGCAAATGATATTTGATTAACAATCAATAATATGATGAAGTTAATTATTTGATTTGATTTGAGGTTAAATTGAATAAAATATGAAATAAATCATTTATATTGATTTACTGTTTATCGATAAAAAAAAATTTTCTTTTATTTCTCTTATACATACAAACATTGAAACATCACATATGAAATGTTTCATATATTTAGTACATATGCACTATGTCTGTGCGTGTGATCTTGGTCAATTCGTTTTTTTTTTACTGCTTATCAATCCTTTGCCGTTTATTTAAAGCCATAATATATTTTTAGATTGTAAGATTTTGTGGGGGGGTGGAGATAACGATATAAGTATCGCTAATTAACCCATAGCTGAAGGGAGAAGAGGTGAATTCATACGTTTCCCAAGGGTATTTTTCCGTAAGTGAATATAACGAAGCCAATTGGAATTAGAAATCAGCTCCCTCCGATTTCCAATTCAGAGCCATTATCTATTACACCACCCGCACATCCAAGCTCACACCACCAGGTATTTCCAAATAGTTACCTATCTAGGTACTGACCAGGCTCGATGTTGCTTAACTTCGGCGATCGTACGGAAACCGGCGTTTCAAACATGATTAGAATCGTTGGGGAATCATCAATGGCGAGACGATAATTGAGAAATCTCCAAGAAGACGAAAACGCGTGATGTAAGGAAAGAAAAATGGAAAAATATTAATTGAAAAATATTCATGAGTGAGATTCTCTCTCCTCCCCCTCTCGCTTCTCCCTCCTCTCTATATCTCTCTCCTCTCCCTCTCTCTCCTCATCCTACTCTCTATCTATCTCTCCTCTCTCTCTCCACCCCCTCTCTTTCTTCCTTTCTCATTCAGATTATTTGCTAAATGAATGTACATTGGAAATTTTAATTAACTTTTGTGAACTAATGTCCTTTGTGTAACGGTCGAAACTAGATTTTAGTATAAGTAATTCTTATGCTAAATTCCTGAAACATTTGAATTGAACTTTGGGAGCTACATAATCTTTATACATAATCCATTGTGTTGCTTTGGTCTTCCGTTCGACTATGCCAATTTGGTATTTAACAGAAATTTAAGGAATAATATTAATACCAATAAAATATCGAAATGAATGAAAATTCAATTTTCTTTTGATATTATTTTAATAATAAAGCTATGTATCTTGTTGCTAATGACTTTTAAGATAGCTATTGTGAAATTAGAAATATTGGGGGAGGGGATGCTCCTACCATTTTCAAAAATATGTCCAGATGACCAAGCATCAGATTTTATTTTGAAATCCTTTTTTGGTCAGTCCGAGAAATTTTCAGCACTCTAACATAATTTAACAATTCTATTTGCATTATAACATTTTTTAAGTTTTCAAAAAACAACTGAATTGTTATATGTCTCATCAAACACTTTACTTGGGCATAAAATTATAATCTTTCATATTTCTAAGTGTTTTATAAATTCTTTTCGAATGTTCCATTTATATTATAGAATTTCTCAGATTCATTTATTCGGTGAATTCTATGAATCGACATCGACTATTTTTTTAAATATCAACCTTCTTTTCATTTTACGCGGATTTACTTTGTATCTTAAAACTTAATAAAAAAATAGATTTTATGGTTTAATTCTATTTTTTATACTTTAAAATTACTAGAGATACATTTGTCAGCAAACGTGATAAGTTGAAATTTGTTTTACCACAATTCGAAAAAGAACCCCAAGTGTGTAAAGATCTACTTTACTTTTCTGTAAAACTTTTGAATTTGTTTTTGAAAATTCAATCCAACATCTTCACACTTATATTTAAATAATATTAGGTTGGTGCAAAAAATAATGACGTAATAATGTCGTTTTTTGACGTATTTTTTAACGTCAAAAACGACATTATTACTTCATTATTTTTGCACCAACCTAATATTTTAACTCTTACACGTCGAAAGTAGACCCTCTTTCTTTCTAATAAAAACAATTCGAAAAGCACCGAAAATGGTCCGGCCAAAGAAGGAATTAAAGAAAAGTTCTGTTTAGTCAGATTTTAAGAAATGGCTTCCACAACATTTTAAAACTCATTTGGCGTGATTTCCATTTTATTATAGAGGGGA
This sequence comes from Acanthosepion lycidas, assembly GCA_963932145.1. Lineage (NCBI taxonomy): Eukaryota > Metazoa > Mollusca > Cephalopoda > Sepiida > Sepiidae > Acanthosepion > Acanthosepion lycidas. The sequence continues at coordinate 2,835,342 of OZ010572.1, read as the reverse complement.
GAATCAAATATTAGTTGAAAGCATATCCCAATTTGACGAATATATTAAATAGGATTAGTCAGTCTGATAAGAGAGTTTAATTTCCATCACGTCCTCCAAAATCCTATTCTAGGATTAATGAAACGGAGACCTCACAGGAAACCGAAATGACCGCTGATTCTTGTCAGATGTTGTGTGACGTTGAGATAAACACAGAGAGACATTGAACATTTTTCTACGTCTTTTTATTCAATTCAGACCTGCAGGATGAGATTAGCCATTGTTCATTAGATGTCAACAAGATCTGTCGTTATAAAACGCAAATGGATTCTATAGGTCTAGGGTAAATATTTTTGCGCGACTACGTTGATATATATATATATATATATATATATATATATATATATATATATATATATATTATACGAAATGGAATATGCGGTCGAATCCATTAATTTCAATTAACTTCAAATGTTACACAAGGCCGAAAGTGTGGAGCGCTCAAAGAGGATCGAACTTAATAATGAGTCGTAATTGATCGAAGGATATTTTATATGTTCCATAATGGGATGGGATTACACCATTAATCTTCTGTTTCACAAAAATAAAACGGTCACGTGACATTACTTAAGATCAATATTTTTCTCGAAGACAAGTTAATACTGGGTATGACGATAAACTATATCCGGCAGCAAGGCCTCTGATCGGCAGACTGAAAATTTTGAGGAGCGTGTAACCACCTCTTAATTGCTGTTGTTCCCAGGTTCACTCTGAACCAGATGTAGTAGCACCTGTTCGGGTCCCTGCAAACACTATAAAAGTATCAAAATACATTTTTACAGTAAAAATACCAGCAATATTTTTTATATAACATTACAATACTACTACTACTACTACTACTACTACTAATAATAATAATAATAATAATCGGATTGTAACCAAGGCTATCCCAAGTAAAGCACGCAGCTTGTATCTCTGACTGTAGGCGAATCTTTTAGTCCTAAATTTCTACTAATTTACAATTATTAAGAAAATATTAGCAATGGACTTGTTAGTGATATCCAATAATGCACCTAATTAGCGTAATACTATACATAATCAGTTATTATTAGTAGTATTACTGATTAGGGTAAAAGCATAGACAATGAATCCGTGTAAATCAAACAGAAAATGATTTAACATTTTACAAATGTAAAATATATCTTAAGAAAAATAATAACTATATTCTATTATATTATATTGAACAATAAAAAATATTAAAAAATTAAAATCTTCAGATACACTGGGTTGTATATTAATATTCTTTCGTTTTTATTATTTCAGTTAGGTTCCTCGACTAGTTTCAGCCAGCATGGTCATCATCAGGAGAAAAAAAATCCTGCTTGTTAATAGCAGTGAACTACAGAAATGAATGTCTTGATGAAAAAAATGAACTTTTGTCTGTAGTTTTCATTTGTTTTTTTTATTTCTTTATTTTTTATCATAAATTTTGGTCAGTCCTTGTGTTGGTCAAATATTCTCTTTTCAGTTGTTATTTGAGATAAGAGCTGGATGGATTCATGCTGCTCTGAATTAACTTGGTCAGTTTGACAGTTTTATTGGTTCCTGGAAAGGGGATGTGTTTCTGTTAATTGTGTGTTATTTGGTTCTTAGGGAGGGAGTGAGTATGATGCGTGTAAGTGTGTATATTAGAATGGGTGTGTGTATATGTGTGAGGCCTCATCAACACCTCCGCAAGCATATATATATATATATATATATATATATATATATATATGCGTATTGTAGGATGTATAATATCCGAAACAAAAGTAAAGATGATGAGATAAAGTGAAAAATTTATTAACGGCGGAAAACGTCAGCTCTCTTTGGCTTCCTCAGGTTATAATGAAATAAAAAGACAAAATTGTGTGCAAGGAAACTGTTTTGGCATCTCTGAGGATAAGTGACAATCATAAAACAAATTAAATTAAGCATACGCTCGCCGACGAAACGCATCGTTAATAACTTTACTCATCATCATCTTCACACAAAACATGCATATATGTGTGTGTGTGTGTGTGTGTGTGTGTGTGTGTGTGTGTGTGTGTGTGTGTTATGAAATGGACTAAGTGCGACAATTATTTTAATATATTTTTAGGTTTATACTTTATTTTTACAGATACGAATATTTAAGTAAATGCTCTGTTTATAATAAACAGTATTAACAACATTTACCGGCCTGATTGTCCGAGAATATATATATATATATATATATATATATATATATATATATATATATATATATATATATATATATATGATGGCCGGTGATGACTTGTCACTTCATGCTAGAAAGACATATATACTTCTTCACGTTACTGTCAACACAGAAATGATTGCACACATAATTGTATCTATAGAAAAGATCTATGATAGAGACCAAATATAATAATAAACCTATATTCTATGTCTGTACCGTTCTCTCTCTCTCTCTCTTATAATTTAATTTGACTTAATGCTCATCAGTGAAAGCTGGAGTTAAGGAGATTATAGTAAATAAAGCGATAATTCCTTTTATAGGCGGATTAGTTAGTGAAAAGAAATTGAAAAAATAGATGAGACATATGAAACACGCGTGTTTATCCGCAAATAAAAACAATAGTAAAATTTATTTTCTACATTAAAAATGTAAAGCTTTCTTTAAAGGCTTATTATATATATATATATATATATATATATATATATATATATATATATATGTGTGTGTGTGTGTGTGTGTGTGTATATATATATATATATATATATATATATATATATATAAAGTATATATATTATTATATATAAATAAATTGTCACTAAATCTCATATATCTATATATAGTTTTAAGATGTGTTATATTGTTAATATAGTGTTAGATTGAGCGTACATAAATATAAAAGTGGCCATTGAAGTCAATACGAGATGATCATCTTCTGAAAATTTCTGTTGACCTCAGTGTCTATATATATATATATATATATATATATATATATATATATATATATATATATACATATATATATATATATATATGTCGGGCACCTCGTAATGGTTAGCAAGCTTGTCTCGCTAGAACAATTACAACGTTCGATCCTCAATGGGTGCCCCATCCTTTCGGCCTTGTGCCACATCTAAGATACGCTTAGAAAATCACTATATATATATGTGTGTGTGTGTGTGTGTGTGTGTGTGCAATTCCATTGACGGGTAGAAGAAGAAATCAACTGAAGAATTTCCTTAGCAATCTATTGCGCAAAATGCATTTAAAAACAGTATTGAAATGATGAACCCTCTTCCTGTTGTGACCTCCTGATCCAATTTTCCTCTCCACTCTTCACTCATTGTAAAACTTATTCACCGTTCTCTGGATGATTCTTGAATGGATTAGAAGATGGAAGCCAGAATGTTGGTACCATTACAGATGAGCTGAATGATCATTTTCCTCTCACCATTGCTCAGTTGGAAAGAGAGTGGAGCTGATTCAAAACGATTTTAACCTGTTCTCTTTCTAGCTCAATAACTCAAAGGTTTTTTCAGTGATTCTTACGACAAATGGTGTCAAGATGGCTAAACGTCTTATCTGTCATGTGAGAGGGGAGTTTTACCTATGACAGTCAAAAGAGCAATGAAAATAGACTTGAAAAGGAAAGCGTACATGAAACAATAAGGCACCTTGCTACTCCAGGACAGAAAGTTAGAAGGTTAGAGAGGGCGGAGATCATCTTGAATAAGTTGGAAAATGATCCTGGAATAATATATATTTGAAATTTATTTCAATTCTTCATGAGCTTCCGATCATTAACTATGATTAATTAATGATGAACATGTCATTTTCATTAATGATCGATTTCATCATGATTCTTCTGTTAAGCTTAGAGAGTAATTATACATTCTTATTGCTCAAAGAAGAGTCCAATAGTGTTATAAAAAGCTCGGAGAATTCCAGTAAGATAATTTTAATGTTTCTAAGATACAACGGTTCGAAGCTTAACCTAAAAATTGGACAATTTTGCTGTTACACAATTTGGAAAATTTTGCTGTTACACCAGATATAACGTGTGTACATGTCTTTGGTCTTTTTTTCATTTAATTTTATTTAATAAATAAAATAAATTTAATTTTCATTTTATTTTATTTTCGTCAAGATATTTTATTAAAATATGTTTTTAGGAAATTTTTAGTGGTTGCAATATAAAAACATAAAATTGAAAAGCATGATTTTCAATTAACACATTGTTTAATTTTATATTATTATTATTATTAACTAGCAACATGGCCCGGCGTTGTCCATGCTTGATTCAAAAATCGTACGACTCACACAGCAATCGCTATCACTTGACTTAAAATATTTTTCCTTTCCTCGCCTTTAAGGGCGTGCCCTTTGCCGTGCTGATGTTGCTACATGCCTTACTTCTTGCCTATCTTACACTGCGAATTTTTCTAAGCTCTATACTAAACATAAAATCTGTTACGAAAAAAGAACTAAACAAAATGAACACAAAACGATCAGCTTTAAAAAAGGACTCGTAACTGGAAAAACCAAATGAAAAAAGAATGTTAACAGCAAATACTTTTTCAAACTTAACCCAGTTCTGCGGAATCAGAATCAACGTTGAATTTAAGCAAGCGAATGAGCCAATTGGAGTAAAGTGCCATGCAGATTTAAATTTTTTTATGTTTTTTTTTATTCGACCTCAGTCAAGATCATTGACTCCAAAATCCCGTGTCGCTGTTAATCTTGAATTCCATCATCATTTTAATGGCTTTATAGCATGCGGATCGATAGGGCTTCATACGGTTTTCAATTCAGAATTGTGCTTTTTCTAGACTGGTTGCTAATCAAAGCTACAATACAAATTCTGCCTCTGTTATTTAACCCATAATTGGGAGATAAAAGAGATAAATTCATACCTTTTCCAAGTGTATTGGTTTCGCATGCGGCTGGAATTCGAATTCGGCTCATTGACTTCTTTTTTCACGAACCACTGGCTATTACATCGCCACCCCCCATCGCACACACACCTCAAGACGATCTCTGTTTTCTTGTCTATAAGAAAGAAAAGGTAGAAAAAGTTCAAGATGCCAAGATTCAATTTGCTCATTTTCTTTTTAATATCAGCAGGCAATAATATTCAAATCCATAGAATAGAAATGATGGTTGAAAGCGTACATCAAGAAAAATCTCTAATCAACGACAGATAGTAGAAAACTGACATCATATATTGGAAATCAGTCAACATTGATTTTATATTGCTTTTGTCTTCTTTCGAAATCAAATCGATTAAATCTTAACAAGCACGTAACATTTTGAGATTTTTTTTCTTAATATATTGTCATTTCCAAGTTGAAATTTACATTATTTGAAATTTCAGCTTTCAGAAATTAAAATTTTGTTTAAGAGTTAGCATCGTTAGCAACTCTGCAATGACGCAATTTATTCCATCGTCGTTAAGGGATCGATTCTATATAGCATCCTAAATGTTAAAAGGATTTTCATTTTACAATGTGGACGTAAAAAATTGAAACGAGAACGTCTAAAAAAACTTATGAAAAGTCATTAAGGAAATGTTTATCGTGTTTCGATTTAATAAAAGGTCAATCCACTCGGCTTAAACCTTTCTCATAAAACTTTTCAAACCAAACAGATGTCAAAATAAGGTTATGTCGTGTCAGCCTTTCAGGAAAAAAGATCATGTCATGAAGTCGATACTTAAATTATTCTTGAAGAGTTGTAGAAAGGTTCTCTCCTAAGTAGTTGTTTATTACGTAATGGAGCCAACGTGTTGAAGCATACTTGGCTTCAGAGACATCAGTCAAAGTTCAGCTCGAAATAAAATGAATTTCTAATCTCCACAATTAGACGTCTCTCTAGTCAGTGTGAATAAACTTAAAAACCACATTTGATGCCCTTCTCTCGCAAAATTCATTCCTAGATTTTATCCGTTTTTACAATTTATTTGGCAAAAATTGCCGATGGTAAATAATGTCCTGTAAATTAACTTTTAAAAAATTCTCCTTCCGCCAAGAAGATATGTTCATTGGATTATATTTGGAGAGAATCAGAGAAATATGAAAGTTATTTCCTGTGTCTTTTCGATGAGGCTCGCAATACCCTGATCTCCACCCACCGTTTCAATGCAGTGAAGAAGATGTATTTGAATCATCAAGTCAATTGCTAATTATTCTATCAACTTAGATAAATGATGTGAATCCGAAAAGGAAACCATTATAAATGTGGTAATAATGATGATAATAATAATAATAATAATAATAATAATAATAATAATAATAATAATAATAATAATAAGAAGAAGAAGAAGAAGAAGAAGAAGAAGAAATAAGAATAATAATATCAAAATTTAAAAAATAGCTTATCAAAAACAAGAAATAGGAAAGTTTCAAAACAAAGATATCGAGAGAATTGGAGAAGGAGTGGAAGACTGAATGCTGGTCCCCTTTTATCCTTAGACATTAACAACCCAAATTGCCAACGAAAGGTCTATAAAAGTCAAAGTGAGCCTTCAAGTATTAGCAGAAGCCTTCAACTTTTTTTTTCCAATTTCGCACTATTTTTTTTTTTAACTGAAAAGGCTTTATCTAATTTTTCTTTCCATTTTCTGATAAAAGGAATATCAATTTCGTGTCTTTGTAATGTTAAATATAATTTATTCTTAATAGTCATAAACAATGCTAAGCTTAGTAAATAGATGCAATTAGTGTCTCGTCGTATTTTGCAGTCTTAGCCTTTCTTTGTCATTTGGTACGTAAGTCAGAAAAATATTTATTTACAAGTTTTTCTACACATTTCTACGCATCTGTTACTCTCTTTCTATCTTCTTCCCCTTCTCACTTTTTCTCTATGTCTGGACGCATGCGCACACCCCGGTAGCATGAGAATTCCTTGACTATTGATGATTATGACTTCATTAAAAAGCTAAACTTGCGGTAGATTTTATTGATATTTTTCATATTTTTTTTAAAGATACCAGCATTTATCGACAATTGGTTTCTAGGGATTTAACATTTAAACTCGCTATGCATATATCTGTCATACTTATACCCCTTAGTCTTTCGATCAGTCATGCCGGAACTTTTAAAATGTTGATAGTTATTTACATCTTCTTAAAAAACTGAAGTGATTTTTGCAACCCTTTAAAAAAAAAATATTGTACATTGCAAAATAACGTGAAAAAACGTTGAAAAAGCAAAAAAATTCAAATAAATGAGGTTTGACGGACATAACAAATTAACATTTTTTTTTTTAATACATCATCATCATCATCATAAACTACATTTTTTTAATTCTAATTTAATAAATTTCTTCATCTTCATACTTTTTCGTTGGTCGGTAATCGTCATCTTAGTGGAAGGACCGTCGAAATAGAATATGAATATCTTTAGATTTTGGATGATGAGTTATCCTTGTAAATATAATGAATATTTAGAATAAAAAAGAATTAGAATAATTAATAAGTAAAATAAAAATAATAGAACAAAATGTTTAGATTAACAGAATAAAATATTTAGAATAATAGAATAAAATATGTAGAATAAAAAGAATTAAAGTAATTAATAAGAATAATAGAAGAAAATATTGAGAATAATAAAATTAAATAATTAGAATAATAGAATAACACATTTAGAATGATAGAATTAAATATTTAGAATAATAAAATAAAATATTTAGTACAATAAAATAAAATTATTTAGAATAAAATATTTAGAATAATAGAATATGATATTAGAGATAAAAGAATGAAATATTTAGAATAAATATGTCTCGTTGAAAAATGAGAGAGAATAAATGACGTCTGGAATTTCTTTTTTTACTCAAGTCATCTGACAACGGTTAAGACTCTAGTGAAATATGAACGACACATTTTTACTGCCTTGAAGTTAACTTAGCACCAGTGTCCAATTTTATCTGCACTGGTTGATTGATAACTGCCGTCTGCCAAAAGAACGACCCCCTAAAAGCCACATATCCGAATAGGCAAATAGCCTCATTACAGGTACTCGTCGTTAAAAAACATTAAAATCCGAAATTCTCGTGACCTGGTCACGCCTTGTTTTCATTGGACGCCATCAAATATTGATGTATACTTGTCAAGCCGCACTAGTGACGCGCTTACACATTAGCTTTTATGTTTGTTGGCGTTGTCATCATCGTTTATACAAAACGAGATTCAAATACACCTCCCCACACACATTCTTGGTTGTTTTTTAAGATATCTCTCCGAGTTATTACTTTCATCTCGTCATGATTAGAAAAATTCTCTCTGAGTGTTATCCATATTCGTACAGCTCCAGCAAACCACCCTTTCTTCTTTCAAAGATTCTTTCAGCATTCTGGAAAAAACTAATTTGCACAGATACTTGTGTAACCAAGAAACTGAACTGAACTATATACAGACATACACACACACACTATATATATATATATATATATATATATATATATATATATATATATATATATATATATATATATATATATATATATATATATAATACAATACAATACAATCATTGGTATGTTTTTCAGGTACTTACCCATGGCTCGGCGCCGCATTCTGGGGTCGCTTCCCACATTAATATTATCAAGAAATCAACTCCCTGACAAATCGAACACATTATCATTATTATTGTAAATAAATAAAAATAAGATATAAAATAATAATAATAATAATAATAATAATAATAATAATAATAATAATAATAATAATATTAATGAAAATTATAAATAAAATAATAATATTTAAACCTTGTTTAAAATAAATAAAAAATAAAAATAATAAAATTGCTCCCAGCATGTAACAAAATCTGCTCTTGCCGGAAATACTGACATTCTGCCAAAAGACGTTATATTCAATCTCTTCGCGCCAGAAGCGTCAAGAAAACAACACGTGTGTAAATCCTCTCTGTGGTATGACTTGTAATTTACTCCCTTTTATAACATGTAACATAACACTATTGTAACGTGTATAAAAAGATACACTCGCCTATACACACAAATACATGAATAAAATTGTATGAAATTAACATGCTTTCCCGGTGGTTGCGTAAGTTTATTTTCCTGTTTTTATCTTCGTAAAATACAAGCCTAATTCTTACGACCGTGATGTGAATGAATACCCAACAAATCAAACACAAGTTGTAACAACTTTTTAAATAGAAGTAGAGATTTATCACTTGTTTCCTGTTAAGGATTGGATTTCCGGTTACTTCTAAAGTTTTCTTATTCTGCTTCATTCCCAGTAGCCCACTTCCGTCTTAACGGAATTTTCACCTTGCTTGAGGTGAATTTATTAAAATATATATTACTTATTTTAAAATTATAACATAAGTATGTTATAACATCATTACAAAAATAGCCATTTTGTTTCAACACTTCTGGTGTCAAGTGATGGTGTTGCAAGTAATTTTTTTTACTTACGACACCCTCACTTGACAAATTATGTTATAATTTTTAAATAAATATTATTCACTCTACTCTGTATTGAGCACTATTTTTATTTTATTTTATTTATTTATTTTTTTTTTTTGTTTGGTTACTGGAAATTTATTCCATCTATACCAACCTTGTATTCGTATATATATATATATATATATATATATATATATATATATATATATATATATATATATATATATATATATATATATATATATATATATATATGCGTGCATGTGTGTGTGAGAGAGAGAGATTTAACCTTATAAAACTACAAAGCTTCGAAGATATCGAGCTTGCTAAAAGTGTCCAGATGATCAGGAAGAACGGACTTCAAGGAATCTGCATCAATGTCGTCCGGAAGTCAGTTTTGTTAAATAATCTTTTTTTTTTTTTTTTATCTTTTTTTAAGTGGAATTTGTGGACAAATGTTTTTGAAAATATGTTTATTTCTTTCCATCAAATATCTTTGGTTTTCTTTATCATTTGTTCTCATTTATTTGGTGCAGGCTACATATGAGTCTATCGAATAGATATTGTGTAAGTTTTATTCTTAGCTCCTTGCAAAATAATCAAACCAAAAGCTTTCCAGTGACACTTTCATCTCTAAAAGTATATTGAAACCGCGAACATTTCAAATGTTTCTATTCAATTGGAATTGCTTTTATTTCTATGATTTACAAAATCCCGCCAAAAACTCAATATTATTTTGTTTGGATACTGCCTTTTTATGAGGATGACTTTTAAATAATGACAAATTGCCACATCTGTTGTGGGTATGAAAAATCCATAATTCTGTTGAAATAACACATTTAGAAAACGGAAAAGGTTTTATATTAAAATCAAACTTTATAGATTTGCCCGATATGGACTAAAAATGGTTGAAAATATAATTTTTAGCCAAATTATTTCATATTTATAATTTAATATTTATTTTTTGTTAAAAATAACAGGAAGAATATATTGTTTCTTATAACTTTTCTACACAAAATCCTTTTGCTGTTATCAAAATTATTATTTCATTATCACATATTGAAAAATTAGTTACCTCGACTTGATGTAATTTTAAACAAGCTTCTAGCGAGAATAATTACGACTGAGTAGTGAGTTTGCTTTTCACTGGGTGCACCATACTTTTGGCCTTGTGCCACATCTAAGTTACGTTTAGAAAATCACTATCAAATGCTGAAAAATTTGAACAGAAGATATGAATTGCTTCATGATTAATTCGGTTTTGCTTTGTTTAATTATCACCTGAAGCTAGAGAAATGTCTACAGAATTACTTACTGGGGTCTGTTTACTTACATATATCAGGTTATTAAAGAAATGATAGAATCAATACAGGAATTTGTTGTCCAATTGATCTGGTGAATCAATACATTTAATTGATAACAAAACTCAACAATGGAACAGTTGTAAACATCGAATATTTCTGGTGTAAATGTGCTAAGTTTTTCCCGCCATGTACATGGATTTCAATTGTAAGACTTGTAAAATTTCTGTTCAGATTGTTTACAAAGGAAGTTTTACGTTGATTGTTATTATATAACGTACATAGAATATTTATTTTGTTTAAATGATATTCGGAAAACTTTTCCAAGCGGAAAAAATGGCCTGCCGACATTAAAAATAAGTATTCTGATTTCTGTTGGCTCTTTACATGAATCCAATCAGTGATCACCGAGCACACAACAATAGGTAATCAGCTGCATGTTTGTGTTTCTGTGCGTCTTTGTGTGTGTATGTATGTATGGAGAGAAAGAGATAGATAGAGAGAGATTTTATGGAGAGAGAGAGAAAAAAAACGTATGCATATATGGTTAATGTATTGTATGGTCTAAGCTAATATGAACAAACATGAAATAGAATTCTTATCGACTGGATTGGTTCAAAATGCATGATTAATGCGGACGCTTAGAGAGGAATTAAGATGAAAAACGTCAGGCCAAGTCTACCACGTGGTGTGCGTATATGTTAATTAAGAATAAGTCTTTACTAGTCTATTTGCTGTTTTAGATTAGGACATTATTATAAGTACTTGAGATAAATCTCTCAGGCTTTGGCAGTCCGCCATTTAACTTTGACTGGGAGAAAATTACGATCTGAAAAAAAAAAGGCGTTTTTATAAAACTGAAATCTGCAAATTCAAAGTGGAATTTTAAACATATTTTTTCTATCCTAAAAAAAAGAAAAGAAAAAGCGAAATTAGATCTTTCTCTGACTCTTCCTTATATCAAAGTAAAAAGTTGTTTTTTTTTATTTAAAAAACATCGTTAGCTTTAAAATGGAATCTAAAAGTTATAAAAATGAAATGAACTGAAAAATGAATAAATTATACAGATGTTTACATTTTTTTGCAATCTGTCTTTGAGTCTCAAATTCAATAATTATGAAAAAAAAGAAACAAAGATTTAATGACTCATATCTTAAAAAGAATTTTCTAACTTTAGAAGATACGGGTGAATGAACGGAAAATTCAATTTTTTTTTTTCAAGTTCAACTTCCGGATGAGGAAGTTTGTGTTAACTTCGCACTAATGTTCTAGAGAAGTGCATAAATGAATCTTTTCCCCTCCTACTTATGGATTAAATAACATAGTATAATGGACTCTTTAACCTTTCTACATTTGGTTGGCAACCAGTTTAGTAGAATAACAATTCTGAATTTTAAAAACAATATGGAAATCAACCGGAAATTACGACAGTATTTTTTCCGCGAACGATTATAGCAATGTACAGTTTACAGATATTAAAAGGATACTGTAGAGGGCCATGACCACCTAGTTTATTAATTCACATATTACTTGAAGAGAAATGTACTCGAAGTATAATACTCCTCAAAGAATCCATATATAAGACGAACCGCTGGATCGGGTATAGATTTATATTTCAGATACGAGGAAGAAAAAGAGCTTGCAAGAAGGAGTAAAGGACCTCGACTAATGCTTGGTATTTAGTATAAATGAACAATGGAAGATTTAATTTGTCGACTGAAAGCGACTAATAAAAGATAATCCTCGCAGCAAAACGATTAACCCTCGCCAAGATAACCTGTTGTCTATAATCCTGATAGAAATAGATAATCAGATTTGAAACCACTTATTTGATAAATACATTCACATGTAAAAAATACATATGAAGTCAAACCTATCCGTATTTTACATTAATTAAAAGGTATAAATCTGATTTGTGTGTAAAAGCATTAAAAAGAATTTACTTTCGGAGGAAAATGAAATTTGACTTACATAAAACTCAATGTAGCAAAACGTCCTGGGTAAAACGATAAACTACATCCAACAGCAAGGATCAGGAGGTTTTTTAATTGCTGGTGCTCCTAGGTCTACCCTAACCCGGTAATGTCCCCAAATTGGGGTCAAAACACTATGAAAGTGTAAAAATAGGTTTTAATACCAGCAATACATTTTTGGAAAAGTTTATTAAACCAATGAATTTTTTAAGAAAAAATCATTACCGGCAATGAAAATCTTGTCGGCATTAAATAACCCATTGAGGTGTCGATATGCCGTAAAATAAACCAAACCAAAGAAAAAAAAATGAAAGCACGCATTACTTTCTTGTAATTGTTTCTTTTTTTCTTTCTTTGTTTCTTTGCAAACACTTAAAGAAAGACATTTATATATTAGGTTGGTGCAAAAATAATATCGTTTTTTGACGTATTTTTTAACGTCAAAAAACGATATTATTTTTGCACCAACCATTAATAAAGTAAATCCACTCATTTTCTGTTATATTAAGCAATATTTTTTAAATGATTTCTCACATATTAATTAATATTATTAATATAGACACGTGTCATAGATCAGTGGTTTGGGTTTCGATTCTCATTAGGGTCTTCAAAATTGCGCCTATTGTAAGAATACTCTAATAAGGAAAATATATTTAAAAAAATACACATTTACTGAATTTCAATTAATGAGAAAATTTGATAGAAATAAACAAAATGGATATCGTATTTCACTCTGACAACAAATTTGCAGAAAAGATTCAAGAAAACTAATTTTCAAACTTATGAATAATCATAAAAAAAAATCTAATGCAAAGTAAACGTTGTTTTATTCGAGTTCTTTCCACGCCTTCGACATTTAATATAATTAATGCTAGTAAAGCTTATATTGTTTTATTCAAAATGGATCGTTACTTCTGACTCAAATCGGAACAATATCTGTGTATTTTCTTCATGATCCTCGGTTATCTACCTTGATCTTTGTGAAATTTTGCATAGAAAATTGTTTATAAGGACATATGATTATATATATATATATATATATATATATATATATATATATATATATATATATATATATATATATATATATATATATATATATATATATATATATATAATTAAATACGAAACCTTTCCTGGGGATAATCTGGTAAAAATATTCATATTTTAAACAAAATACATGCGACTTTCATTACATCAATTACTGATAACCTAAAACCTTGCATTTAGAAAAAAGTTTTTTTTTTTATAATTTTCTAAAAAAAATTTCAACATTATTATAAATTAACATAAACATTTCAGATTGTTTAAATATCAATATAATAAAAAAAATTAAATTATTAATTAAAAAAATACGATGGCTCCGAAATTTGAAATGCTTTAATTGTATGTTTTCCTTATAACTATATTTACGGGCGCACGCATTTCAAATGGCGGAAGCATTATATCAAAAATCGTAGTGAATGTGTCCAAATCAAAATCGTTCCTGCCTGTCTCATAATCTTCTTAAAATATATATGTTTGGATCCGCTTTTAAAATCTCGTGATAAATATGAAAGCAATAATTGAGCTTCTAATTCAATAAGATTAAATCGATTATTAATAAGGTGTCACTTGGTCATAGTAAGTAGCAAGGAGAAATCTTTGGATGATTCTCTTTACCGAAGCTAAACATGGTTATAATACTGAGACAATGACTTGAGAATTCCATGTTGTGTCAACACATCAGAGTTGCATTAATAGTTCAGAATTTTGTTTATCTACCAATCGCATCCTTCATCACGTGCTTGTCTTCCTTTTTCTTTTTCTTTTTTCATTTTATTCATCTGATAGCAGAACTTTCTGCTCTCAAAAGGAATAACAAAACAAACAAAAAATAAAAAAACAACAAATGAAAGATTAAACTAAATTCATTTATTACATTTAGAACACGAAATACATATTTGTTGATATGAAAGTGGAAATTACAGTATTTGATTTTAACAACCGAACGCTATATTTCGTATTTGCATTGATGTGGTTGAGTATGTATTTGTTGCAATGTCAAATTATCCCTGACATTGTTGCTAGTTATAGGAAGAGCTACGGTTGAAATCAAAAATTGATCATCAACACTGGAAACAAATTTACCGCTAAGATAATTGCGGGAGTGCTATTGACCGCGTTGTTGTGCCACGAGTGTTAAAAGTCAAGATTAAAAAAAAAAAAAAAACGATTTTCATGTTAGGTAGATTGAACCTGCCAAAATGCTATGAACAAAATTGCAAAACTTATACCATTATTTTACGAATCTACTATTTTCTTTTTCTCTCTTTGTGTTTATTTCTTTGTTTTTATTTTTAATATTTTTTGTTTCTCTTTCTCTCTCTCTCTCTCTCTCTTTCTCTCTCTCTCTTTCTCTCTCTCTCTCTCTCTCTCTTTCTCTCTCCCTCATATCAATCAATAGATCTGTTAATGGTTAAACGACTTGAATAATAATTCCAGTTTGTCATCCAGGCTTACGGCCACATCACGTTGAATCACCAAAATTAAGCAACTTTGAGCTTGGTAAGATGGGTAACTGTTTGGAAATTCCACGTGATGTAAGTTTGGCGTAATGAATAATGGCTTGGAATTTTTAATCGGAGCTCGCCATGTTCCAATTCCAGTTGGCTTCGTTATATTCATTTACGCGTAAATACCATTGGAAAAGGTATGAATCCACCTTTTCTCCCCCAGAAATGGGTTAATTAGTAAGACTTGTATCACTCAAACGAGTATTATCTCTAAAACCACCCCACTCCAAATCACAAGAATTATTTGTTCTCTGTCTTAGAAAAGCATATGAATTAACAGCACAAAAAGATGTGCTCATCAACAAGTTGAATGAAATCAAAGGGGGAACACTGGCAACAGAAAAAGAAAAAAAATACTAAAAAGATGGAGTTTAAATTTCTGCGAGGAGTTTTAACAGTGGATGGAAAATACTGCATCGAAATTCAAAGGTGCGTTGAAATAGCGAAGGAAATTTAAGCAAAGAAGAAACAGGAAAATTTCATTGGAAATAAAGAAAGGAGTGTTGCAACAGAATACAAAGAATTTCATGGACAGAGCGCGTAAGCAACGAAAAAGTCTTCAAGAAAACGAAACTCGGAATCAGAAAGCGACAGCAGAAATTTCTTGGACACATTTTGAAGAAAGAGGGTTTAGAGAATTTGACGCGCACAGGTACGTATCGAAAGCAAAAAAGACTGGTAAAGGCAGTGGGTCAACTACCTGTAAATTGATGGCGAAACGAGTTATGAACGCCAACGTTATATCGTTCAAGTTCTTAAGTTCTAAAGGCGAACAATTAAAAAAAAAGGAAAGAAAAAAGTTTTTAAAATTATTTAAATTTAAATAATTTAAAAAAAAAATCTGACATTTTTTTAATTCTTCACCTTTCAAACTAAAGAATTTGAACGATACAAATTATTAATAGTTAATTTTAATATTTTATGCAACAATAATTAAATAAACAAGTTTTAACACACAATTTTGAATCAGCACCACGAAGAAGGCGAATTCCATGATGGTCATAACATATTTCCACCTGAAGATTGCAAGAGCTGCATGAAACTCTGATTCGTGCTATAAACGTTAGATATTATGTATATTCACTAATATATACTTATAGCTCATATCTTGCGTACCCCTAGGAGAAACCATCAAAATATAACGTGCTTTGCCCTGTCAGCTACAGGGTGCTGCGATGACCAAGCAAAGCTGAATAGCAACTTTAAAGACGGATTTTTCTCTGACTCTTGAAATAGACATACCTACTCAGTTTCGTGTCGTAATGTAAACAAAGCAATTTGTAAAGAAAGGAATCGATCTATGTTTAAAGGCACTATTCATATATATCCCCTCTTTCTCCCTCTCGCTATCTCTCGGTCTGTCTGTCTGTCTGTCTGTCTCTAGTGTCAATTTCGTCGTATGAGGATCCGACAACCTTCAGTCCTGCTCGTAGTCAACATATTGTGCAACAGCGAGGATCTCGAGACATAGCAACAGAAATATTTCGTCTCTTAACCGCGGTCAATATGATTGATTTCCAAATTTCTGATATCATTCTGACACAAAAATCTCCGGTTACTTCTATCCAGGACAACTCGCTAGTTCAAGTTAGTATCAGGCACAGTGATAGATGAGAGATTTACTCTTTAGTTTGTCTTTATACCCGAGACATGGTCGTTAAACACTCCTTTTACACATATATATATATATATATATATATATATATGTGTGTGTGTGTGTGTGTGTGTGTGCGTGTGTATATATATATATATGTGTGCGTGTGTATATATATATATATGTGTGTGTATATATATATATATATATGTGTGTGTGTGTGTGTGCGTGCGTGCCTGTGTGTGTGTGTATATATATATAGTGTGTATGTGCGCACGTGTGTGTGTATGCCAACTTATATATATATATACTCGTTATGTGTGTGTGTGTGTAAAAGTTGACATTGAACTCAATACCTAGAGGCGACAGTCTATTTCATGCTAAAAGCAATCATCAGGTCTGATAGTTGTTTTTAACTTGAAACAGATTGACACCTGTGGGTGTTGACTTCCATGTCCACTTTTCTATTTACATAGTCTTTATCCCTGATATTGAGCACTTCAACTTATAAATATAGCATACCTTTAAACTATATTTTATCATATATATATATATAGAGAGAGAGAGAGAGAAAGAGAGAGAGATCTGCGCAAATGTAAGTGAACCCTTTTGATAACATGTATTCTCTTCTTTAACTTGAACCACATATTTTCAATTGGGTTTCGATCAGGACTTTGATCAGACCATTCCAAGACTTGAAATTTCTTTTTCGAACTCATTCTTTTGTGGATTTGCTTTGATACTTCAGATCATTATCTTGATGGAAAATCTAATCCCAACCTCAACAAACTTTCGAGTTGAAGCCAAGACACTTTCATTCAAAATTGCTTTGTATTTTTCAAGGTACATTGTGCCGTCAATTCTTACTATTTTGCCTGATACAGCTGCAGCAAAGTACACCCAAATCATAACGTTGCTGCATTAGCCATGTTTAACTGTTGGCCTCAAATTCTTCTCTTCAAAAGCCGTATTAGGCACCTATTGTTCCTCCCCCAAAATCTCTAGTTTGCTCTCATCCAACCGCAAAATCTTTTACCAGAACGTTTCTAGCTTATTAATATGAACTTTGGCATAGTTGAGGCTAGCGTGTTTGTATTTTTTCGTAAGCAGTGGCTTTTTTCTAGGCATTCTGCCAACAAGACCGGCATCGCTCAGATTTCGTCGCACATTGATTCCAAATTTGCCAGGGAGTTGTGGAGAACGACAGAGGTCACAGCAGGATTCGCTTGGGCTTGCCTACTTGTTCATGCAGTTATTTTTCGCAGACGGCCATTCTTGATTGTGATGCTGTCATACCAATGCCGTTACCTTTATAAATAATTTGTTGCACGGTTGCGGGGGGGGGGTGGAGACGTACACCCCAAATCGTTTTGATAACTTTTTTAGCCTTCTCTATCATTATAGGCTTAAACTAAGTTTCAGGAAATTCTTTTAATCATGGAATTTTTTAAAAAATAGCCTCCTTTTTGCACAGAGTGTGTTACATTGGTTGACTGCAGTATACACAGCTTAAAAATAATGAACTCGTGTCATTTTGAATTTTACAAGTACACAAAAATCTATTTGCCCTGGCAACCGTGTAATACAAAAATACTGAGTTCAAATTTAAGGGCTAACTTACTCTTGTTTTCATTAATATTTTTATTCCAACTTGATAAAAATTTTGAAAGTGGATTAATAAAGGCTTTTCTTGGTTAATATATAATTTAATTACGATATGTTGATTATCTGGAAAAAAGAAAAAAATTCTCTTAATATTATCTTAGGGGTTCACTTACTTTTGCGTAGTACTACATATGCATATATGACATATCTATCTATCTATATATATATATATATATATCACTCGTAGACAGCACTGTTTCGCTGTATCACAGCTTCTCAGTGCAACTAAACATCCGATTGCCTCAAGCCAGAATCGAATCCCAACTGATTTGGTGTCATTTAGAACTTCTGCCACTGAGCTTTCTTCATTCGGCAGAGTGTAACAGCTAAATCTAGCGTATTGTTTTTACGAATGTAAACAAATACCAATCAACCGGAGTGCTCTAGTCTTTTTACTGAAGAGCTTTGCATTATCGCAAGAGGCATCAGCTTATCACGCAACACTGCTCAATTTTAATATATTTTCAAGAGCTAAATTATATATATATATATATATATATATATATATATATATATATGCAACTCTGGATCATGAAAGAAATTTTAAGTACTGGAATTTACCTTATTCCAGATATAAAGCTCAACTTTCCTCTAGTTGTAGGGAAAAAAATCTTTCGCCAAAATGAAAATTGGTGACTAGATTTTCATTTCAAATGAGCTTTAATGTTATCTAATAATATCATAGCAACCTTTGTGTCGATTAGAAATGCTGGCCCGGTGACAGGTCATTTATGCACTACTTTCTCATGCGCATATGTAATATCCGTGCTTCACTCTCGCTTACAGTCGCGCCAGTTCACTGTTGAAAGCAATGCGGAAGAAACGATTTAATAATGGAAAAACACTAAAGAGCCAGAATCTTTGTGAAGAGGCTTTAGTGTCAGTTTGATGCAGTGACAGATTAAGATAAGAGGAGTCTATTTTGAAAGCAGCAGCAGCTGCCGGCTTCCCAGGTGTAACTTGGCAGGTAATAAACTCTGGAATGCTCACCTAGCCAGCACTCTTCACAGCCACGGTGCAGTTGCTGTCGGATTTGACTGCAGACTTAATCCTTCCACTAGGGACAAAAAAAAAAAACAAAAAAAAAAACACTGTCAGTGAAACACGTTTGTGCCTAAGGAATTAAAATATTTCCATTTTCTAACAAGTCCACAACTTTTTATCTGTATTTGCAAGCTTAGAAAATGTGTATTTTTAACGCAGCCTTTGTATTGAGCTTTTTCGGTTTTATTATAAACCGTTTAACTAAATTCTTGTTGGTATTTAAAATTATTTTCTTCTAAATACTGAATATTTTATTTTCTTATTTTGACAAATATTAAATGTAATTACTTTTTTTTTTAAAAAACTACTTTTGCGCCACGAACTTTATTTTAACAAAAGAATTTTGCTGAAATTTCAACGTAAACTGATAGAATTTAACTCAAATAAATACTGAATTCTTTGTAAAAATTACATACGGATTCCTTGCCGAGAATAATTTAGAAAGTCAAATCTTAAACAAGATACATGTAACTTTAATTTCTGATTACTGGCAAGCTGTTAATTTTCCTTATTTACCCTTAAAGAATATAATTTCAAAATAAGTTGATCATTATGTTCACATTATTAGTTTAATTTGCGCAGATACAAAATAATTTTTATTAAGTTTACATTTTTTATCCACAATAATTAAAAAATACGATGTTTCCGAAATTTCCAACGCTATAAATAGAGACAAAACTAGATTCAATTTTTATATAGATGACTCGCCTTAGATCAGTGGCTAAAAAGTTAATTTTGCAAATCATTATTATTGTGATCTTTATTTGATATTTATTAGATAAACTTGAGTTATACGAAGTTAAAGTTAATCAATTTTTAAGACAAAGTCAAGACTACCCAGTGATACCTGTGTCAAAGACCGGAGAATCCAATTATCTTTTGTTTTCTATCAACAAAAAACGACTTGCATTTATAAGACGCATTCAGTCTTGAAATTGCAATCACCATATAGTGTTGTTTCCTAAATTCACACGGTCCCTTTTCGATATATATATATATATATATATATATATATATATATATATATATATATATATATATATATATTTCATTAAAGACGACAAACAACCAATAAAATCAAAATTGCAACTAACGAACATTATTTATAAGTCCGAATGCTCCTTAAGGAACTGTGTTCCTGATCAAACCGAAATCATAATTAATTAACATCGGTCAGATAACTACATGCCTATCTAGACGCCTTACGTTACACCTGTTCGACCATAGCTCTATTAGAACCAACTTAAACACACACACACGCAAACTTACCAGACTCCATCTGAAACATACTAGTAGAAAATACAAACATAATAACCTCCTCCACATGTAAAAAAAGATTAAAAATAATGGAAGCCCGAAAAAGAAAAAAGAAAAAGCCAACACTCAATAATATTAACTACGAACACGGCCACAATGTATTAACTGTGATCGGAAAATAAAATATCCCTATAAACATACACACAACTTATACACCTTGTTAAAAAGCAAAAATAAAATTATCTTTAATAATGGCTAAGAGTATAGCCGAAAGCGCTCGGAATTACAGAACATTCGGAAAGTTTCTACACACTCTGTGTCCACAAAAGAAGACACTTGTTCAGACACAAGAAAAATTAAAAAAAAGCTTAATCGCAGTAGCTTGTCTGTCGTCTTTAATGAAACAGATAGATAGATAGATAGATAGATAGATAGATAGATAGATAGATAGATAGATAGATAGATAGATAAATAGAGAGAGAGAGATCTAGATTCTGTAGACAGATAAACAAATGCAGACAGAGATGATGATGAACGTCTTTAATCGTAATTCCTACTTAATCGAATATTTTTGCTGACTCGGCAATCATTGTTAATCTCACTGTTCGTTTCTTTTCTTTTTTATTGCAACAAGTATCAATTTTTGCATGGTAGTTTATTTTTTTCTTTTTGAATACAGAAAGTTTTCTTTATTAATGATGTAAATCATTTGAATGTGTTAGCTTAAAACAGGTTCAATAATCATTAACAATTCACTCGCAACATCAGTTACCTTTAAGAAAACTTCATCAAGCAGATAAAAGTTTCAGCTATTATTCTTCATTCGTGTTCACTTGTTCATTCCATTATTCGTGTCTGTGCCGTCATTGAGCGACAATAATTGTTTATATTTGCTCTACCGTGAAACAGACGATTTTCCCAAAGAATACGTTCTTTTAAATATAACTCAACAACTGGGTTTTTGAAAGAGACATAAATATTTAGTAGTAAACGAAAAAAATGAAAACACACATAGAAAAGCAATTCTCAATAGGTGAATCTTCCTCTGACTAAAATGAAGGTATTTTGAGTTTACATATTACAATAATTTATTAAAAATTAAAACGTTTATATAAATTTTAGACACGGATTTTATTCTTTTTTTTTTCTTTGTGGTTCTCGAAGCATTTTTTATTCTTCTGGGAACTGAAATGACGCAATGGATTTGGGTTTTGTGATGTAAATTTAGTTTTTAAACAGAAGTAATATCTATTATGAATTTATGTCCAACATCATTGTCTAAAATTAAAATCCTCTTCATCATCCATTTATTAGTCGAACTGGTGAGTGTATCATGTTATTTGGGAGCTCTAAGTTATACCGGAATGGTGGGTAAATATATTTACATTCATTTTATTTTACTTTTCTATACGCGCATCTTTTGATTGCAGGTATCTCCAATTCCATGGGCGTTTTAATGCGGTGATATAATATGCAGGTTTATTTTGAGCTAAGGTCCTGTTATATCTTTCATTCGTTTTTAAAAAGTTCAGAGACTACAGTTGTAATGCAGCGCGCGAAGTTATAATAGGGTCAGGAACTTTTAGTCATTGTTGATCGAACTTCAATCAGAAATATTCATTTTTGAAGATGTATTCTGAAACGGTGACATTTGCTTTCTCTAGATGAGTCACTCAGACAAAACACCTTTCTATTGTTCATTTTTAACCAGTCGTCTGTCACTTTACTGTTGGAATCACGCAATCATTTGATAATGTTTTGTTTTTAAGACGCAAGGGGCTACAGGGAATGAAAGAGAAGGAAAAGACTTTAGAAGGAATCGAAAACCCAATCCTAAGCAGAGAACAACGGATAAACCTCTAATCCTGTTCAAAATACCGGGGAGGAGTGTAAACTGGACAATAGGCAAACCTATCTACTCCTATTGAAAAAATAATCAGTAAATAAAATCTCAGAGTTCAGACGGAGACCACAGAAGTGTAGAATTGAAGTAGACTTTAGAAGGGACCGGAAACTCAATCCTAAACAGGAAAGAAGGAATAAACCTCTACTCCTGCTAAAAAGATCGGGGAGGAGAGTGAACCGGACAATTTCTACGAGAAAAAAGTAAATAAATGCCTTTCACATCAAAAAGGTTCTTTTGCATTAACAAAAACTTTCTTCTTTTTCATTATGGCACAGGATCAAAGAAATTCCAAACTTTGGTTTGAGTCTTGAATTTTTTTGCCATTTCTTTATTATTAAATTATAATTATTTATACGATGCCAATGTCACTCTCACTAAACTGACCAATAGGGGACTATTTAAACAGTTTGAAAGAGAATGTTATCTTCTATATAGTGAGCTGATGTTCGATCCTCACTGGGCGCCCCATACTTTCGGCCTTGTGCCACATCTAAGCTACGCTTGGAAAATCACTATAGTGATCTGCTATTAGCTCATGATACGAATCCAGAGAGCTTCGTCATTGTATTAAGACTGTTAGTGTCACAGAGTATCCCCTAATGTCTTCAGCTAAGACATATATTTTTGGCAGTTAACTTATGATGAAAAAGACCTTGCCGTATACTGCATCCGTGGATATAAAAAAATGCTCATACATATAATTCAAATATAGAATAAAGAAGAATAGGTCTCTCATGTGGCTGTGATAGATAAAAAATTAAAATTTTAAATACTGATATCCGAAACTTTGTCTCACTCTGAAAATGACGCAACACAATCTTTCTTCGTGCTCATTTTACTGCTGGCAAAGCTAAGCTTATTAAATATATATAAAATG
Source organism: Acanthosepion lycidas (assembly GCA_963932145.1). Lineage (NCBI taxonomy): Eukaryota > Metazoa > Mollusca > Cephalopoda > Sepiida > Sepiidae > Acanthosepion > Acanthosepion lycidas. The sequence continues at coordinate 2,811,743 of OZ010572.1, read as the reverse complement.
AAAGCGATAAAAGCGTGTTGGTTTTTTAGGTTTCATCAAAATAAAAAAGTTTGTATTTATTAGTAGCAGAAATAACGAAATGGAACCTTTTAATTCTTTTTCTCGTGAAAAATTTAAAAATGAAAATAAGGATCTTATATTTATACAGGTTTTCCTACAGTCGAAATATGTTTATTGTCCTCAGTCTACCTGGCAAATGAGAGACATTTTCTTAGTATCACGTCGCATTAATTTTAACGTTTCTTGTCGATTCGACGATTCTGGGCCTTCATTTCCTACCTGAATGTTTCATTTGGGATAAGAAAACTGATTCAAAATCCTTTTTCATCTTCATCCATTTCGAAGATCAAACATTAATCACCATCGAAATATAGAACTTAGAGATTTAGTAAATCCTGTTCTAAGATCCGAGGAAGTAAATGGTCATTCCTGCAAGAAGAAAGTCTGGTAGTTTATTACCTACACCTTTTATAGATTAAAATGAAAAGGAATGCATATAAAAAATGTCGAGATTTTTGTATTGTGATATACATTTTACATTGTGTCTTGTTTTCTTTCTTCCTCATACACCATGAAATATTTGCTTTGGCATCTGATTCATTCTTTTTTTTCCTTCCCTATCCAATCCATTTTTACCCGGCATCCTCCACATCAATCGTTCGAAGTTTTAACATTTTTTTTTTTTCATAGAATTTTTCTAACATTTTTCACTTTATTTTCGGTGCATTTTCTTTAATGTATT
>OZ010572.1:2678501-2803501 GCA_963932145.1 Acanthosepion lycidas | reverse complement strand
GTAAATATGAAAACAATACCTTTACTGTGATTCATAGTGAGAGGTCAGGGAGGTCATTCAGTGTTTGCTGGAACTAAAAACTAAAAGAAATCCGATTTGTTTTCTTGGCCTCAATCTATGACAATGTTAATGAACTTAGCTGTGTCTAGAATTACTGTGGCCATAACTATTCAAAATAATACAGAAAATTTCATTTTCATTTATTTTCGAAAAATTAACTTCTAAAACTTTTATATAAGTCTTATATGGGTAGAAAATGTCTATAAGCCTCATCTCAGAAAGTACAAATACCACAAATATTTATTCAAAATAAAAACAAAATATATTTACAGATATAAAAATAAGCATCTTGTAAGAGGGTCAAATAATAAAAAATATGGGATCAGGAAACCTTAACTGACTCAGTTCCGCACGACTGTTTAACTTTGTGCTTGAATTGAAGATTAAATTGCATATTTTAACCCCTTAAAAACTACAGTGTGTTCTATTCGTCCTTCGAACAGTGAAGTTTTATAGTAGTTCATTAATAATAACTTTACCGCGATTGTTATAGATGTTGTACATGCGATGGCTTTACGATCGATCTTCATAGGGGTTTCGGGACTCGTGATTAAATGACTAGAATAACTATTAATGATTTTATAAATATAGATTCGTAAAACAATTCTGATTAGTAACTGATGTGCTTAATCGACACTGCAATCGGCATTTAACAATTTTTAACATTTAACGATCGAGTTGCTTCAAGAGACAGAAATTTAAAGAATATACAAACAGTGCTTGAACTCAGTTATGCGTAATACATGACTGACGAAGCAGGTTTTTGCAGTAGTTTGTCATTCCTTTCTGCGGTAAACCCGGTCTGTCCTGCTATTTACCAATAGCTGGAGAGAGAAGAGGATTCATACCAAAGGTATTAGCACATAAGTGAATGTAATGGATTTGACTGGAATTCGAACTCGGCTCACCGATTCCTCAATCCGAGCCGCTATCCATTACTCCACCGTGCCTCCTCTTGGCAAACCTGACTATAAAACAAAAAGAAAGCTGTGTGTCGAGTTCCAACAATTACAGGAATAAATTCTGTAACAAGAATGTTTCATCACATATTGATAACTTATTTAATATAATATTAAATAATATTTAATAATTATTCTGAATTGCTCGTCCTGGGTCTGACGATAAACTACATCCGGCAGCAAGCCTCTGATCGAGAGATTGGAGGTTTTGAGGACAGTGGACCTGGGAACTGTCGCTCCCGGTCCACCCTTACTCGGGATGTTAGCCCCTGTTAGGGTCTCAGTTATGGGCAAATAATGAACACCAAACAAAAATCAAAGGTAGATTTTTATAATAAAATGAGAAACAATACATTTTGAGGGTCAAAATGGCAATCAATGCAACCTTTAAAAATACATTTTTATAGAAAAATTACTAACAATACAATTGAACAATTGAATTCAACAATTTATCAACTACAAGCTGTATATCTAAAAAATATGCCTTTACTCTGAAAGTATAAGATTATGTAGAAAATAACTGAAGTCTAAAATTACGTACAAAATATTTCGACTTCATCATTAAATAACCTATGGCGGTTCTGACATGCCGCTAAACAAAGTCAAGCAACCATCTTATTACGAATTGCCCTTCAATTTGCGACACGTAACATCATAGTTTCTTATCACTTATTTTAATGTCAAGATTAATTAAAGTAAATAGTATGCAGTTCTAAAAGAGGACAGATTTTGAATTATAATCTAGAAAACTTTACATGTGACGTCAATTATCAGCTTTTCTTTCCTTGAATTTTATTCTTTATATTGTCTTTTCTTCTCCGTAACGTTTTCTTAGTTTCTTTCACTCTATTCTCTTTCATTCATAGTAACGCCTTTCGTCTTACGTCTTTCATCTTTATAACCTTGTTTGAGATGGACTGATTAAGAAATTGCTACTCTTCCGTTACATATGGTATGAAATTAATATATACTAATTTGTAAACATAACTTGATCTTTAATAATGTTTATATAGAAAACCCAAAGTAATTTACTTTCGTCTAGCTAAAATTTGCCCGTTAATTTATAAAATTAATTGATGACGATCGATTCTAATTCTCAAATTTATAAGGACAAAATAAAGATTATAATCCTAAAAACAAACCCCAAAAGCTGCATATTTCAGGCCGACAAGAAAAGAAATAAAATGAATGTATTTCAAGTAAGGGGGTGGGGACGGAAACCACTTCAACCGCCGCCAGACTTACGTATGTGAATGAGGTCATCCATAAAAGAAAGACATTATCTGCGTCTTACTACAATGATCTGAGAACACTCCCTAAAGGGGGAAAGAAGATATTCATTTTTTTATTCATTATTTTTTTTTTATTTGCAACAATTTGCTCTCCTTACACCCAAATGGCGTGCATAACAAACATTGAACAACAATAACGTAGACGTTATATTTTGATAATTAGAAAAAGCAGAGATTACCTCGATTTCCTTTCCTCCCTCACAAAAGAGTGCATATTGAGTATATATTCTGGTTAGGGCTCTTCTGTCGTTTCTTCCGTGTAATTAGCTAGCCACTGCTAGCTTTTTTCTGTGCCATATTGAAATTGCATTTAGTCACGGGTTCGTTGGTTGAGTTTATTTAGCAGCATATCAACACCTCTATGGGTTATTTAATGCCAAAATCTAAATATGTTGAATACCATTTTATGGCTTCAACTACAGATAAAATGTATTGTTGGCCATTTTGCTATAAGTATGTATTGTTAGTAATTTTACTATGAAAATGTATTTTTATATTTTCATAATGTTTTGTTTTTTGTTGAGGGATTCGCTATTTTCCCATAGCTGAATCCCTAACAGATGCTACCACCCCGGGTCAGCGTGGACTTGGGAACAGCAGCAATTAAAAGGTGGTTCCACGCTCCTCAAAAGCTCCAATCTCCCGATCTGAAGCCCTTGCTGCCGGATATAGATAATGAAAACGTTTGCTCATTATATAAAGTCTATCAGAAATTTTCAACATACACTCTGGTATACATACATACTTACTTGTATATATATATATATATATATATATATATATATATATATATATATATATATATCTGTGTGTGTGTGTGTAATCAAAAATTGGCACCTGACGATTGCAGACAGCATGAAACTCCCAGTCGTACAATCAATATAGGATGTTATATATATATATATATATATATATATATATATATATATATATATATATATATATATATCTGTGTGTATGCGTGCGTGTGTATACACTATATTTGTATTTATTAATTTGACAGATTTTATCATTTTAAACGTTATTTTTAGTGGATACCCATATTTGAGTATACGCTCTGTTTATTTATTAAACAGGATATATATATATATATATATATATATATATATATATATATATATATATATATAATAGTTTTATCCGGTCAAATTTAGACTTGCCCAAAAACGATCCAAAAACTCGACAGTGTAGAGGTGTTAAATATTAAAATAAAGAAATACTAATCACTTAATTCCCACCTTTAATTTGGAAATTAAACCGAAAAGAAGAATATTTTTCAAATTCTTGATAAGCACTTACCTAATAATTGTGAATTATATAAGATCTTCAGTAGAAATACCGTGAAACTATAATTATACCAGTAATTTGGAAACTACTATAAAAAAAAACCCAGAATTCCGTGAATTTCAAAGATAGCGTGCAAAATAAGGACATAACTTATGAAATGTGCAACTGTAAAGATAGAAACAAATGTTTTGCTTAACGGAGCTTGTAAAACAGAAAGTAAGGTATATATGTAGGGATATTGATGGCAGCTTCCTAAAGAAAATGATACAATCAACAGTCATCATTCAGGCTGGAAAAATATAGAAATTGTACGAAACTTGCCCAACCGTTTATGGAAAGTAAAAGAGAAAAATGGAAAACAAAGCTCTATCATACGTTGGAGCATTTTAAAGAGGGTCAAATCTTACAACATTGGTGATACTATGTACAGATTATACCAGGAGGGGAGTTTAGAAATCATGTCGACTAGTATAAAGATCTGAAGTGATGTCAGGCTGCAAGAAAATCTAGAGAATACATTTCGAGTTTATATGAACCCGGATAAGAGTACAGATACAATTTTACCCCTCCCCTTCCAGTCCTTCTACTCTTGCTTTTCCCACCTCCCCTTCCAGTCCTTTTACTTTTGCTTTGCCCCCCTCCCCTTCCAGTCCTTCTATTCTTGACCTTCCCAACTCCCCTTACAGTCCTTCTACTCTTGCTTTGCCCTCCTCCCCTTTCAGTTCTCCTACTCTTGCTTTGCCGACCTCCCCTTCCAGTCCTTCTACTCTTGTTTGCCCCCTCCCCTTCCAGTCCTTCTACTTGCTTTGCCCTTCTCCCCTTCCAATCCTTCTACTTTTGCTTTGCCCACCTCCCCTTCCATTCCTTCTATTCTTGCTTTTCCCCCTCCCCTTCCAGTCCTTCTATTCTTGACCTTCCCAACTCCCCTTACAGTCCTTCTACTCTTGCTTTGCCCTCCTCCCCTTTCAGTTCTCCTACTCTTGCTTTGCCGACCTCCCCTTCCAGTCCTTCTACTCTTGTTTGCCCCCGCCCCTTCCAGTCCTTCTACTTGCTTTGCCCTTCTCCCCTTCCAGTCCTTCTACTTTTGCTTTGCCCACCTCCCCTTCCATTCCTTCTATTCTTGCTTTGCCCTTCTCCCCTTCCAGTCCTTCTACCTTTGCTTTGCCCACCTCCCCTTCCAGTCCTTCTACTCTTGCTCTGCCCACCTCCCCTTCCAGTCTTTCTACTTTTGCATTGCCCCCTCCCCTTCCAGTCCTCCTACTCTTGCTTTGCCCACCTCCCCTTCCAGTCCTTCTATTCTTGCTTTGCCACACTCCCCTTCCGGTCCTTCTATTCTTGCTTTGCCGACCTCCCCTTCCAGTCCTTCTACTCTTGCTTGTCCCCTCTCCTTCCAGTCCTTCTACTCTTGCTTTGTCCACCTCCCCTTCCATTCCTTGTATTCTTGCTTTGCCCCCCTCCGCTTACAGTCCTTCTACTCTTGCTTTGCCCCCTACCCTTCCAGTCCTACTCTTGCTTTGCCCACCTCACCTTCCAGTCCTTCTATTCTTGCTTTGCCCTCCTCCCTTTACAGTCCTTCTACTCTTGCTTTGCCCCCTACCCTTCCAGTCCTTCTACTTTTGCTTGTCCCCCTCTCCTTCCAGTCCTCCTACTCTTGCTTTGCCCCCTTCCCTTCCAGTCCCTCTGCTCTTGCTTTGCCCTCTTCCCCAGTCCATTCTTCTCTTGCTTTGCCCCCTACACTTCCAGTCCTTCTACTCTTGCTTTGCCCTCCCCTTCCAATCCTCCTACTCTTGCTTTTCCCACCTCCCCTTCCAGTCCTTCTACTCTTGCTTTGCCCACCTCACCTTCCAGTCTTTCTACTCTTGCTTTGCCCCCATCCCCTTCTAGTTCTATTTTTGCTTTTCCCCCTCCCCTGCCAGTCCTCTACTCTTACTTTTCCCACCTCCCCTTCCATTCTTTCTACTTTTGCTTTGCCCTCCTCACCTTCCAGTTCTTCTACTCTTGCTTTGACCACCTCCCCTTCCAGTCCTTCTATTTTTGCTTTGCCCCCCTCCCCTTACAGACCTTCTACTCTTGCTTTGCCCCCTACCCTTCCAGTCCTTCTACTCTTGCTTTGCCCCCTCCCCTTTCAGTCATTCTACTCTTGCTTTGCCCACCTCACCTTCGACTCCTTTTACTCTTGCTTTGCCCCCCTCCCCTTTCAGTTCTCCTACTCTTGCTTTGCCGACCTCCCCTTCCAGTCCTTCTACTCTTGTTTGCCCTCCTCCCTTTCCAGTCCTTCTACTTTTGCTTTGCCCACCTCCCCTTCCATTCCTTCTATTCTTGCTTTTCCCCCCTCCCCTTCCAGTCCTTCTATTCTTGCTTTGCCCACCACCCCTTGCAGTCCTTCTACTCTTGCTTTTCCCCCTACCCTTCCAGTCCTTCTACTCTTGCTTGTCCCCCTCTCCTTCCATTCCTTCTACTCTTGCTTTGCCCTTCCTATCCTTCTACTCTTGCTTTGCCCACCTCACCTTCCAGTCCTTCTACTCTTGCTCTTCCCACCTCCCCTTCCAGTCCTTCTACTCTTGCATTGCCCCCTCCCCTTCCAGTCCTCCTACTCTTGCTTTGCCCTCCTCCCCTTCCAGTCCTTCTACTCTTGCTTGTCCCCCTCACCTTCCAGTCCTTCTACTCTTGCTTTGCCCGCCTCCCCTTCCATTCCTTCTATTCTTGCTTTGCCCCCTCCCCTTACAGTCCTCCTACTCTTGCTTTGCCCACCTCACCTTCCAGTCCTTCTACTCTTGCTTTGCCCCCCTCCCCTTCTAGTTCTATTTTTGCTTTGCCCCCTCCCCTTCCAGTCCTCTACTCTTGCTTTGCCCACCTCCCCTTCTTCCTTCTACTTTTGCTTTGCCCTCCTCACCTTCCAGTTCTTCTACTCTTGCTTTGACCACCTCCACTTCCATTCCTTCTATTCTTGCTTTGCCCCCCTCCCCTTACAGTCCTTCTACTCTTGCTTTGCCCCCTACCTTTCCAGTCCTTCTACTCTTGCTTGTCCCCCTCTCCTTCCAGTCCTCCTACTCTTGCTTTGCCCCCTTCCCTTCCAGTCCCTCTGCTCTTGCTTTGCTCTCCTCCCCAGTCCATTCTTCTCTTGCTTTGCCCCCTACACTTCCAGTCCTTCTACTCTTGCTTTGCCCTCCTCCCCTTCCAGTCCTTCTACTCTTGCTTTGCCCACATCCCCTTCCAGTCCTTCTACTCTTGCTTTGCCCCCATCCCCTTCCAGTCCTTCTACTCTTGCTTTTCCCCCTCCCCTTCCAGTCCTCCTACTCTTGCTTTGCCGACCTCCCCTTCCAGTCCTTCTACTCTTGTTTGCCCTCCTCCCTTTCCAGTCCTTCTACTTTTGCTTTGCCCACCTCCCCTTCCATTCCTTCTATTCTTGCTTTTCCCCCCTCCCCTTCCAGTCCTTCTATTCTTGCTTTGCCCACCACCCCTTGCAGTCCTTCTACTCTTGCTTTTCCCCCTACCCTTCCAGTCCTTCTACTCTTGCTTGTCCCCCTCTCCTTCCATTCCTTCTACTCTTGCTTTGCCCTTCCTGTCCTTCTACTCTTGCTTTGCCCACCTCACCTTCCAGTCCTTCTACTCTTGCTCTTCCCACCTCCCCTTCCAGTCCTTCTACTCTTGCATTGCCCCCTCCCCTTCCAGTCCTCCTACTCTTGCTTTGCCCTCCTCCCCTTCCAGTCCTTCTACTCTTGCTTGTCCCCCTCACCTTCCAGTCCTTCTACTCTTGCTTTGCCCGCCTCCCCTTCCATTCCTTCTATTCTTGCTTTGCCCCCTCCCCTTACAGTCCTCCTACTCTTGCTTTGCCCACCTCACCTTCCAGTCCTTCTACTCTTGCTTTGCCCCCCTCCCCTTCTAGTTCTATTTTTGCTTTGCCCCCTCCCCTTCCAGTCCTCTACTCTTGCTTTGCCCACCTCCCCTTCCATTCCTTCTACTTTTGCTTTGCCCTCCTCACCTTCCAGTTCTTCTACTCTTGCTTTGACCACCTCCACTTCCATTCCTTCTATTCTTGCTTTGCCCCCCTCCCCTTCCAGTCCTTCTACTCTTGTTTGCCCTCCTCCCTTTCCAGTCCTTCTACTTTTGCTTTGCCCACCTCCCCTTCCATTCCTTCTATTCTTGCTTTTCCCCCCTCCCCTTCCAGTCCTTCTATTCTTGCTTTGCCCACCACCCCTTGCAGTCCTTCTACTCTTGCTTTTCCCCCTACCCTTCCAGTCCTTCTACTCTTGCTTGTCCCCCTCTCCTTCCATTCCTTCTACTCTTGCTTTGCCCTTCCTGTCCTTCTACTCTTGCTTTGCCCACCTCACCTTCCAGTCCTTCTACTCTTGCTCTTCCCACCTCCCCTTCCAGTCCTTCTACTCTTGCATTGCCCCCTCCCCTTCCAGTCCTCCTACTCTTGCTTTGCCCTCCTCCCCTTCCAGTCCTTCTACTCTTGCTTGTCCCCCTCACCTTCCAGTCCTTCTACTCTTGCTTTGCCCGCCTCCCCTTCCATTCCTTCTATTCTTGCTTTGCCCCCTCCCCTTACAGTCCTCCTACTCTTGCTTTGCCCACCTCACCTTCCAGTCCTTCTACTCTTGCTTTGCCCCCCTCCCCTTCTAGTTCTATTTTTGCTTTGCCCCCTCCCCTTCCAGTCCTCTACTCTTGCTTTGCCCACCTCCCCTTCCATTCCTTCTACTTTTGCTTTGCCCTCCTCACCTTCCAGTTCTTCTACTCTTGCTTTGACCACCTCCACTTCCATTCCTTCTATTCTTGCTTTGCCCCCCTCCCCTTACAGTCCTTCTACTCTTGCTTTGCCCCCTACCTTTCCAGTCCTTCTACTCTTGCTTGTCCCCCTCTCCTTCCAGTCCTCCTACTCTTGCTTTGCCCCCTTCCCTTCCAGTCCCTCTGCTCTTGCTTTGCTCTCCTCCCCAGTCCATTCTTCTCTTGCTTTGCCCCCTACACTTCCAGTCCTTCTACTCTTGCTTTGCCCTCCTCCCCTTCCAGTCCTTCTACTCTTGCTTTGCCCACATCCCCTTCCAGTCCTTCTACTCTTGCTTTGCCCACATCCCCTTCCAGTCCTTCTACTCTTGCTTTTCCCCCTCCCCTTCCAGTCCTCCTACTCTTGCTTTGCCGACCTCCCCTTCCAGTCCTTCTACTCTTGTTTGCCCTCCTCCCTTTCCAGTCCTTCTACTTTTGCTTTGCCCACCTCCCCTTCCATTCCTTCTATTCTTGCTTTTCCCCCCTCCCCTTCCAGTCCTTCTATTCTTGCTTTGCCCACCACCCCTTGCAGTCCTTCTACTCTTGCTTTTCCCCCTACCCTTCCAGTCCTTCTACTCTTGCTTGTCCCCCTCTCCTTCCATTCCTTCTACTCTTGCTTTGCCCTTCCTGTCCTTCTACTCTTGCTTTGCCCACCTCACCTTCCAGTCCTTCTACTCTTGCTCTTCCCACCTCCCCTTCCAGTCCTTCTACTCTTGCATTGCCCCCTCCCCTTCCAGTCCTCCTACTCTTGCTTTGCCCTCCTCCCCTTCCAGTCCTTCTACTCTTGCTTGTCCCCCTCACCTTCCAGTCCTTCTACTCTTGCTTTGCCCGCCTCCCCTTCCATTCCTTCTATTCTTGCTTTGCCCCCTCCCCTTACAGTCCTCCTACTCTTGCTTTGCCCACCTCACCTTCCAGTCCTTCTACTCTTGCTTTGCCCCCCTCCCCTTCTAGTTCTATTTTTGCTTTGCCCCCTCCCCTTCCAGTCCTCTACTCTTGCTTTGCCCACCTCCCCTTCCATTCCTTCTACTTTTGCTTTGCCCTCCTCACCTTCCAGTTCTTCTACTCTTGCTTTGACCACCTCCACTTCCATTCCTTCTATTCTTGCTTTGCCCCCCTCCCCTTACAGTCCTTCTACTCTTGCTTTGCCCCCTACCTTTCCAGTCCTTCTACTCTTGCTTGTCCCCCTCTCCTTCCAGTCCTCCTACTCTTGCTTTGCCCCCTTCCCTTCCAGTCCCTCTGCTCTTGCTTTGCTCTCCTCCCCAGTCCATTCTTCTCTTGCTTTGCCCCCTACACTTCCAGTCCTTCTACTCTTGCTTTGCCCTCCTCCCCTTCCAGTCCTTCTACTCTTGCTTTGCCCACATCCCCTTCCAGTCCTTCTACTCTTGCTTTGCCCACATCCCCTTCCAGTCCTTCTACTCTTGCTTTTCCCCCTCCCCTTCCAGTCCTCCTACTCTTGCTTTGCCCACCTCCCCTTCCAGTCCTTCTACTCTTGCTTTTCCCCCCTCCCCTTCCAGTCCTCCTACTCTTGTATTCATATATATTGTATTTATATAATATTTATATATATTTATATAATTTATATATATTTTATATATATTTATATATATTTTATATTTAAATTTATATATATTTAAAATTTTAATTTATATATATATATTTGTGTTAGTGCTTAAGTGGATGTATTTGTGTATGTGTGTGAAAGTCTATTCAAAAAACTCAAATTTAAAATGTGTTTTCAATACAAGAATTAAAAAGAAACAAAGAAACTTCAATAAACCCGTCATTTCTAACCCCTTCTAACCCCTTTAAATCCCTTTAAATCTTTTCAGGTCGACTCAGTTCCTACTTCTTGTATTGGGTTGAGACTATTTCAGCACCCTTTCCTACAAATCTCTTGAGAACTTTTTAGTTTTATTCAAACAGCCTAATACCTTCAAGTGAACGACTATATTCATGTTGGATGGGCATTATGCATACACTCAGGAAAACTATTATTTATGCATTAAGACGACAGCAACTAATGATATTTACGAAGCTTATCTTAGTTTGAGACAAGGTCGTGAGTGACGGGGAGGAAGATTATGTTGCGTCTACCCTCCCCTAGCGCTGATTAGACATACACAACTAATTCTCTTATCAATCAGTCACAAAGTTGTGTGAATATAAAACAGAATTAAGTCTGCCAAGCCGAACGCTTTCAGATTTGTAACACAGGTAAGCCAAAAAATCGATATCTAATTAACATTGAGGCGGAAGCATTATCTAGCCATACACCTTTACAGGTCGCTTAAGGCCGTGTGCCTTTATTTCTTAACAGACAATCGTTGGCACACGGATTTTTTACTAATAAAATCCGATATAATCTGCTCATAATAAAATCAATAAGTCCGTAGCCTAATGGTGAAAGCAAAAAGACATTTATTTTTCAGTTTAATTTCTTTTCTTATTAATTCACTTTTCCGAAATCTTCTCTATTATTCCTATCTATCGATGATTATACAATGAAAATTTCAGATCAAAACTTAAGTTAATCTGGCCAGGCTACGGACTTATTGATCCAACTTCAGATATTTCAGTCTTTTTGCAAAACCTTCGGGTGACTTATATACAATAAATCCGTAATAAAATTCAGTTGTTTGGAGTCCGTGATTGAAGCCAATAACGATTTTATTGAATAAATTTACTCTTTTCAAGATATTTTTGCGTAATTTTGGTAAATATATATTTTTAAAGTCAGTGTTATTTTCATTTTTACGTAATTTAGACAATTTATTCATTCTGTATATATATGTGTGTGTATGTTTGTGTGTATATGTGTGCGTATACAAGTGTGTCTATGTGTAAATGTGTATATATTAAGAGAGCAATTCATTTATATCTAATTTTGCGTCTTTTGTAAGCAGGTTCTATTTAAAATAATAGTCGTACGGCAACTAATGCAATGAGTTGGGAAATATTTTCTTTGTACTTTTATGAAGACAATTTTTTAACGTTAATCGTGTGAATTAACCGACAATTTCAAAACAAGAGAAAAACAAAAAAATGAACTTGAAATTTTTATGTCTGTTGAATTCTGGGTTGTCTGAATCAATGAAACTGACCGAATTTCTTATAAGGAATCACCGCCATTTTTTTGTTTTCATTATTAATTTTCTGAATAGAAAATATGATTCATTCTGGTAGTTTAAGGTATTTTTAACTTACGGCAGGTATTCTTTCTTTTCTTTTTTTTTCTTTTTTGATGGACCATGTCCCTTCAGGGTCTGTACAATTATAGCCCCCCACAACTTCCTATCCTTTGTAGCTCGTAGCATTGCTTCTCTTTTTATCATACCACCCACTTTCTGGTTTGCCATCCACTTACACAAGATCGTTAGGTAGGTAGATCATGGCTCTCCACAACTTCTGTTGACACAAGATCGTTAAATAGGTTACTCACTGTTTTCCTCTGCTCCTCTTGCTTTCGATATGTCCTGTGAGTATCAAATTCTCCAAACATTCTTTCTTCATTATGTTTTGCAAGAATTTTCATCTCTCTCTTTCTGGTTCTAAGTATAAGTGTTCTTTTTGTTTCCGTTTTCTTTAAACTTTTGTCGTTACTCACATATTCTGTCGATAGTATTTTCAACATCCTTCCTGAAAGCCAATCTCTGTTGCTTCAAATCTCTTCCTTATCCGTCAGAAGAATGTACAGGAGTCATTAAAATAGTAGTACTGATATTTCATAGCAGTTCAGTACTTTGTTGATTCTAATGAAATTTCCATTTCACAATCCTTTTACTTAACTTTAGAAAGGCATCTTTTCGTATTCTAATGTCGCTGGCTTGATTTTGATATCTTTAATTCGTATCTGAGCTGTTCCTCTTTATGACGGCCATTCATTGTGTCTTATAATTGGTGATCAGTCCTTTCTTCTCGTTTTCTTTTATTAACCTTTGTAGAGGTCATTCAGTTTACTTTTTGTGTCTGTCATTAATACAATGTCATTTGTGTATGTGCCTGCCGACGATGAAACCTCATAGGACATTTCGTTCTCTTCGGAACACATCATTGTGCAGATTAACTAAATCCGCTGAAAAGACGCATCTATGCCTCATGTCCCTTTCTCTTTTCTTGTACTCAAATCATTTTCTATCCGTATGCAGGCTGTTTAGTCCCAGTAAATATTATAGATTAATCAAATATATTTTCCCAAATGAATTAAACTTTCCAAACAGTTGAAATAAATATTCGTGTATATCATTATGAAATACGTTTACGTAGTCAATGAAACAGATATATGCTTTTCTGCATTTGTATTGCTTGATTTGATATAATTCTAATCAAAACCGGTGCAAGGGTCTCGTGGCTCCAATCAATGATACGCCCCCCCACTCTACTACATCTCAATTTTCATAAAGTTGCATTCCTATAAAATACAAATTTTATTCTAACCTAACTATGTACAATAATAGATCATGTGCAATATAGGTGAACAATTAAACTATAAAAATTGAAAATAAATCCAATATATCTAAATACAAATTAGAGACATGTCATAATAGATCATTCCATCTTAAATAAATCAACAATGATTTGCGGTAATTTTTAACAGCAACATGAGATTTTTCTTGTTAAAAAATTAAATAATGTTAGCACATTCAACATTATGGATAAAAAATATTGAAATTTATATCGTGTTTTTTCGAGACAGCATGAGCAAAACAAATTCATGGATTTGGACAAAAAAACCCGCTAAACTGACGTCAAAATCTATGAGAGTTTTTTATCCTTAAGTGGTCAGTTGTGCTTAGTTTAATTTTTAGCGTATATAAATGTAGGTAGAAAAAAAGTAAATGTTGATAAGATAGAGAGGAGCACAAAGCATTGCCTGGGGCCACCAATCAACCTGGGCTCCTCCGGTCGTGGGGTAGTACGCACCGGCTCTGATTCTAATCATAAAGACTTCATTTCTTGTTCCAGTTTCCACCAAATGATTTTAAAATTTGCGATGCATTCAAACAATTTTTTAAAAATTTCAATGCCAGAAAATGTCGATCGGAATTTTACTGCCATTTGGTTTTAAACAACAGAGGCAAACCTTTTAACTTTTATCGATTCATTTCACATTTAAATTTTCGACGTTTAAAAAAATCAAGTACTTTAAAAATTAAAATAAACCTATAAGTTATAAATCATAGCAAAATTCTTTTGATTGGTGATTTTCATGTAATGATTTAATTTTATATTTTCTTTTATAGCTTCGCCCAAACTGTCGTAAATTAAATATTATTTTTTTACATTTCATGTGAATGTTTTATTCTTGGAATGGGCGTCGACATAAATGAAAATTTATTGATTCATTCATTTTTTTACTGTTTATCAGCCTTTCGAAGGTTATTTAAAACCAGAAAATATTTTATAGCTTGCAAGAATTAGTTTCTTTTTTTTAGATAATAATGGTTTAGTGATAGAAATCCTACTAATTAATCCATAGCTAGTGGGAAAAGAGGTGGATTCGTGCCTTTCTCACGGATATTTGGGTGTAAGTGATTATAACAAACCCGACTGGAATTGGAACCCGGTTCTCTGATTAACAATTACCAGCCATTATCCATTACACCATCTACACATCCAAGCTTGCAGCATCTGGTATATTGCCATCTACGTACTGATCAGTTTCAATGTGGCTTAATTTTGGTGATCGAACGAGAGCCGGTCTTTCAATCCGATGCGGTCATAAGCCAATGAAATTTTAAAAAAGCATTTAAATAAAATAAGAAATCTTTGGTTTAAAAAATTCGAGAACATTTTCTTCTCAATTTAATGTGGAAGCCATAAGATATAACAGAAACACATACATTGGACCAGAAAACATAGATTATATAATAATATGACGTATCATGAAATCTGTCAAAAATTAATTATGACATTTCAAAACACTATTTGTGATAGCTTTATTTGCATAGGTACACATTAACAATACAAAAAGTATGTGTATTGCTTATAATAGAGTCAATCGTTTGCTCAAATGCATGACTTCTACTGAGGCAATGTCAAGGGAACTAGTTTAACCAGAGGAAATACTGACATAAAAACAGGATGTCTTCATCTATAGCTGAACTCAATATTCCCACAGAAATATTAGGTTAATACGAAAAACATTTATAATGACATTAAATATGCGCTATTGATTCTTATTGTTGTTAGTTGGCTGTGGCTACAGTTGTAGAACAGGAGACACAAAGATGGCTGTGTATATTAGAAAAATAGGTCACTAAAGATTCAATTATATTCGTCAGCTGAAGTCAAGTCACTCTCAGACCCATTCACGATCTGTAAATTTTCTTCCCTTACATATTTTAACTGGAACAATTTTTAAATAAAATATTCGAGGGGCGTGTATTCGAGGGTCATAATATTAATGACCGGTAACTGGTTTCCGAGCAAACCCATCTTCTAGCGCGGCTAACGAATCCATGTGTAGATGCTTTGATCAGGCCCATTTCTGTTTCTGTTTAACATCCACAGAGTGCACCTATACTGAGCGCGGACCTTAGTTACAGTAATGTTCGGGTTATCTATATATATATATATATATATATATATATATATATATATATATATATATATATATATATATATATACACGCCCCCTCACGTAGGTTGAGCACTTTGGAAGAAAGGGAATTTGTTGGCCGCTGATTAATGGTAAAAGCTCTTCGCTATGAACTGAGCCTCTGGTAGCCGGTAATGCGTTAAAAATTCCCTTTCTCGGTTGCGTGCGCTGGTGGCCTAAGGGTTAGAGTCTCCGACTGACGTCAAATCCCGGCTTGAAGCAATCGCATGTCTAACCACACAGATTAGCGAAACAGTCTGTCTGTGGACTATATATATACATATATATATATATATATATATATATATATAGTTATGGCGGAGTGGTTGGAACCTTGAGATTTTGGTTCGATTAACCCAAAGCTTGTGAGTAAAATTATTAAACGGAAATGTTCGAAATCTGCCACTAGTTGGCCCAAAGTCTCCAGTCAACCTGTTCATTTTTTTTAGTGGACTAGCCTTGTTCAATCTGTTTATCTTGGCAGCAAAGTGGCCCACTCTACTTTCCTGGATCAAAAGATACAACTTACTCTTTTGGTAGACTACAACACCGTTTATAGGTTATCATAGGTTATCATATCCCTGAAACAAAAGTTTAGCGTCCCACTATACTGACAACACATTTATACGTTTCGAGGTTAGTGACACTTTACGCAGCAACACACACAAACTTGATGCCTTCCACAAACATTGCCTTATATTTAACATCGTCGTCTGAATTGAGACGATGATGTTAAATATTTACTTTGGTTCCACCGAGAACAACTGGGAATTGTGTTTTTACCATCACCAAATGACGCTGAATAATATGAAATAAAAAAACAGAACACTCACTAAGTATTTTTGGCGATTAAAAAACAACTACAAGAACCTATCCATTAGCTGGGAGATAATCGCGAAAACAAAACCATACTATGGAAATTGAGACACACGTAACTTGTTACAGAAGCTTATCATATTAAAACACTTAAATAGCCCTAACTTGCTAAACAGGAGAAGTGAGTTGATACTTGCATGTATACATAAAAACAAACACCTGCTCAAGCATATTGATCTCGATTAAAATAGATTTCAAAATAGTATGTATGTAACATCTATTAATATTCATAGAATCCATCATAAATAACATTTTTATATATCTATACAAATATATAATTCCATATTAAAGATTGTACCCGATTGTGTATAATTAATTTTCACCTTTATATGCATTAGATATATAATCTGAAACCATAATTAGTTTATCCCATAAGACATTATATTAATAATATATTATAACGACGGGTTTAACGCAAAAAAAGAGTTATTCCCCTTGATATATAGTGTGTCTACGTAAATTAATTTAAAATGTTTTTTTTTAATTTTTCGTCTTTCGAAATTAAGAATTCAAAAGATATAATTTATAAACAATTAATTATAATATTATAGGTAACAATAATAAAATAAAAAAATCTTAACAAACACAATTTTAAATCAATACCACGAGAATGCGAATTTCGTAACGCTTTAACAGTAAGTATTTTGCACCTGAAGATTGCATGTTTGCATGAAACTCCGAGTCGTACTATCGACGTGAGATATAATGTTTATTCACTAATATATGCTTAATAGCTCCATTATATAACACTAAGCACTATTTTATAATCCCTGAGAAAAAATATATATCTATGTGCAAGTATATGTGCGTATACATATGTTTTTATCATACCCATATCTATCTCTATATATATGTATGTGTATGTTTACATATATATATATGTATTTTTTGCTCAAATGAAGTCATTCAAATGTGCTCTCATATTATAAACAAACCTATAAATCCATTAGCAAATTAATGAAGAGAAAAGCAAAAGACTTAATTATGATACAAAAAACGAAAGAAACCCTTGAATCTTTAAATAAGATTAATTCAATATTAAATTCAAACACGTTTTATTGATATATCAAAGTCCAAAACAAATATGTTTAATTTATTGTAGTACGTTACACACGGGATGTACTGAACCTCGCTTAGTAAGATCCCTTTTCATTCAACAAAGAAATATAAGTTTCATATCAGAAGAAACGTTAACTTTCTCCAAGAGGTTTATATCGTTCATGTAAAATATATTCTCACTTGACACAAATATGAATACCTTTACGTAGAAAGGAAACTATGAGACCGGGTTCAACAATAATGACGACAGCTGTTTGTTTGTTTTCACAGATGGTTTCATTCTTACATTGTTTTTTGTTCGCATAATAATTATTTAGTGTTAATTCCTTCGCTAAATGTTTCATAAAATCGTTCAGTAGAAAGTCCAAAGTCTTTTTAATTGTCGTTTACGTTTAAATAATGTCCTCCTCCTCCTCCTCTTTCCAATTCTCTTAATTGCGTCAAACAGATGAACGTTTACTACTTTCCCTACACTCGTGCAATTCCATTAAGAAACATTAAAAAAAAATCCACAAATGTTGGCAGCTTCAGAATCAATATTCTAGAAACATTGTTATTTGCTGTTTTCTGTTTTTGCTCTTGTTTTACGCATGAAGGCACCGACAATCAATATATCCGCTCACTCAAGTCATTGATGCAGACATTTATATAAAAGCTACTGAAAAATTGAATTTCATTTTTTTTAAATTTTCTATTAAATATTTTTTTTAAATTGTACACGTGGATTTGGATCAGTGGTTAGAAGATAGGACTTAGCGTACTATAGTGAAGTACGCTTACAAGGAGAACTGAAGGGTGTTTCATTAAGATGGAATATATATAAGGGTGTTTATGTTATCTAAATCATGGCAATTATGTGTGAAAAATAATATCGCCCAAATGTCCGCCAAATCTGAAAGAAAAAGAAAAAATCATTAGACGCTTAAACTTAATTCATATTTAAAATCGGTCCAAGTTATTGGAACACCCTTTATGTGTCTGTATGGGTCTAAGGAGATAAGTATTGATTTTTTTAATCATTTCACCCTAAGAAAAGCGGGAGAGTCACTAGTACGCATGGGCTTACAGAGAGTGAAATTGAAAGAAAAGATGGGGGGGGGGTTAAGGAAAGGATAAAAGATGAACGGGTTTCAAGACGACTGAAGATAGCTATTGACATTGCATTTAAAATTTTGAAAATTGTAATTATGACGCAAGCAAGTAAACGGGAAGGAATTCCACAGGCAGGAAGTACGAGAAAAGAAACTGTTAGGGTAGAAGTGGCGGTTATATTTAACTATTTAAACAGTAAAATGGTGGGACCTAAATGCCAGTCTAGTAGTATGCTTAAATTCATGTAGTCGGGATACGCTGGTAAAAAAGCTCGTCAGGGCAGTTGCCATGAAAATATTTATAGAAAAAGACAGAGGGAAGCCACCTCACGTCTGTGAGAAATTGACTGAAGTCGAGATGCCAGGTCAAGATCGATTACATTGCAGATCCTTCTTTGGATTTTGTCAAGACCATCGAGAAGAACAGCAGGTGCACCAGATGAGATATGGCAACAGTATTAAATACACGGACGAATGGTAGATTTGTAGATGGACTCTGACAAGAAAAACTTTCTGGCACGACACAATGAACCAACTTTCCAACTTGCCGCTATTGATTCAATGTAGTTGTTCTATTTCAAGTCAGTTAAAAACGTGAGGGTCAAGAAGTTGAGACGTTCTACTGGAGACGAGCAACAGCCACGCCTGGTGGCAGCGGGCAGGGAATTTTCTTTATAGTGGTTAAATGAAAGTAGTTTAGTTTTGGAGCCATTAAAATTTACAAGTTATTTCCTGCCC
The DNA here is from genome assembly GCA_963932145.1 of Acanthosepion lycidas. Lineage (NCBI taxonomy): Eukaryota > Metazoa > Mollusca > Cephalopoda > Sepiida > Sepiidae > Acanthosepion > Acanthosepion lycidas. The sequence continues at coordinate 2,784,780 of OZ010572.1, read as the reverse complement.
CAGTTAACTACTGATTGGCGGTAAGGTGAACTTTGTCAGCTCTGACGGGTTTGCTATTTAGACACAAGTAAATGGTAGTGTCATCTGCGTAAATACCTACTTGGAAACTGATGCCATCAGAAAGATCATTGATGAAGATCAGAAAACAGCGTAGGTCCCAGGATAGAGCCTTGGGGGACACCCGCGTTTGTGTGAAAGGATCTGGAATGGAGTCCGTTCAGAACGACATTCATTTTACGATTTGATAGGAAGAATGGATTAAATCAAGAAATCATCCCGTAATACCGTAGCCCTAAAGCTTTTTTAGAAGACCAACATGCCAAAGCCTGTCAAACACCTTTGAGATATCTAGAGCTACAGTTCGAGCTTCGCCGTAATTATCAAGAGCTTCATATACATATTCAGTGATGGCCGTGGGCATGTCAGCGGTAGACCGGGCAAAACGGAATCCATATTATTTGCCAAAGAGTAGGTCGTAAAATGCTTAACCACTTCAGCAGTTAGATGAGAGAAGAAAAAAAAACGAAAATTAAGAAAGATTAACATTATCAACATGCATTTAAGACGGGCGAAGTTTTCTGGTGGCTTGATTGAACGAATAAGCTATGAATACCAATCAGATGTTTATATGATTGTATATATCTACCTGAACCCAGACACGTTACAACGCAGATTTCCCCCAGTAACAAAAATCTAAGTCAAACACATTATTTAGCAAAAATAAAATCTCTTTCTTTTAAAATGGCATACTATTTCATTCAGAAATATAACATTTTCTGCGAATTTTCCGTTATCAAACATTAGTTTGTTTGTTTTTTATTTCGTAATTTATAACAAGACACTAAACCTGTTTTTATGAACTGATTGAATCGGATTTTAGTTCGGAATGTCCGAGTAAAATTAGAAGCACTTGTCAAAATTCGGGAATATATGTCAATATTCATAATGGGAAAAATAATCCATTGATGTAGACACATCTTTGATTCTAAGAAGTTAAATTATTAAGTTAGTATTCTTGGTAAACGAAAGAACTCCTGATATTCAAATCAGAAGTAAAAGTCTTTTAATTTTATCAAAGATTTCCTCATAATCAAAATATTCAAGATAATTCTTTTTTCAAAAAGATTAGATATGGTCATTAATTGCAACGAAAGTGCCAACATCTCCTGCCTACGCTCTTCTCAGACACTTTATTATTTTCAATCATCCTTAAGCTTTAATTTCATATCATCCAAACTTCTCACAAGACTTCTTTGTGTGCCGTGTCCCCTCGGGACTTAGGCAAATATGGTTCTCCCTAACTTCTTATCCTTATAGCTCTTAATAAACTTTCTTCTATTACTTCCCTATTCCGCCACTCAAACTCATTAAGTATGTTATTCATTTATTTGTCTGTCCCTCTTGCCTTTTAACTGTCTTGTGAGTATCGGATTTTCCAATCCTTTTTTCCTCACTATGCGCCCTATAAATTTTAACTGTGTCTTCCTGATTTTAAATATAAGTTTCCTTTTTGTTTCCATTTTCTGTGAAATTTGATCGTTGCTCACATAAAACAGAGTTCAAAATGGCTATCAAAATTTTCATTGAAAGGAAATTTTTCTTCTTTGTATTTTGCAATTAGACCGGAAATTAGTCTCAAAAGCCTCTTAATGCTGCTTCTTTTTCAAAGTTTACACAGGAAAAATAAGCGTTTCTTTTTAGATGAAAAAGAAAAGGAGTAGAACTTAGCTGGTCTCTTCAAAACCAGTCATAAATATTTCTGCTGTCACAAATGTAAAGGTTTATATACGAGATTCTTACGTTTCTTTATTCGTCTCTAATTGTTATTTATATTTAAGACGTGAATATAAAATCAGCCTTTCTTTTGCTTAGTTTGCGAATAAAAGCCTTAAATCCGAATAAATGATAAATATTTTCAGTTGATAAATAAATAAACTCAATTCAATTAAATCTTTTTACATACTTCATGTAAAATTCAAAGGCTTGAACTAGCAATTACCTGCGGTTTATTAAATCGTATTTTAAAAGAAATGCCACTGTAGTGAGGCACTGATACATTCAAGTTTGAATATAAATTTACGCTCTTTCAAGAGTGGATTTTACAAGTAAACAAAACGATTAACCAGGATATCACCAGGATATTGATTGCTGTAAGCTCCATTTTATTATTCCCCAATTTCATTAAAGAAGCGTTATTTGTTTTTAACATAACTTCAATGTTTTTTGGAGAAATGATAATAGCTAAAGAATTAGTTTATAGCAGACATTATATTAATTCTTGTAATATCGATATAAGTTTCTGCTGGAAAAAGATTTTAGTTCATAAATTTGAGAATTTAGAGCGTCTCGTTGACTTTGTTTAATTCCATCCAGCTTATGTAGAGGTCAACTTTTCCTAAACTACAAAACATTTTAAACAACTAACATCTTCAAAAATTGTGTCGAATCCGTCATATAAGAATGGACAACATAACTATTTTCTTTTATTACTTATTCAATATCCAATTCATTAACATGAAATACATAGAGATTTTTTTGTCAGGCATCAGACGATATTAACATAAAAATAAAGAGTAAATATGACATGACACAGAAATAATATTTTTTGACAAAGGATATATCCAAATTCAATTCAAATCTCTTTTTATAACCAATCTAATTTCCAGTATTCAAAAGAATAAACAGATTTGGATTATTTGATAAATGGAAATTTTCCAGTTGTTTCATGGTTATCGTTTTCGATCCTTAAGCCATAATCCTATATATGTTACAACTAAAAATGTAGCCTTATGCCTGATTTAGTTAGACTCAGTGGAGGAAAGAGAAACGAAATTTCAAATTTTGTTCTTTAATTTCAAAACTACGAGAAAATGATGAAAAGAAAATCAAAATACATCAAAGTATTAACGAGAATTTTTATATACAGCCGCCATTTTCCAGTTAACGGTTTTTCCTGGATGTTTTTAAAACTTATCGAGTGTCTTTATTAACATATTGTACACGTCATCAAATATACACATACAATCTTTATTTACTTTTATCTTTATTTATTCGGAAAGTGCCGAGTGGCCTTGCAGGCTATTTCTCGGTCCAATGACCATTCACGATCTAGTAAACTATTGTATTGGGAATTAGTAGAGGATTGCGAAGGATCCTCTCTGTGGGCGGCTCGGCTTGTCGGAGACTAAGTTGTGCTCTTTCTGGTCTTCGGCGCCAGCGGCGGATTACCTCAGTAACCCTGTGCGTACTATCTCTCATGTCGTAGCCTTCGGGGGTGTGGGGACTGGTTGGATTTGCCCGACTGTCATCGGTGTGACCTTGGTCTAGAGGAATAGAGACGGAGATTATCTTCTTTTGGATAAGCTGACTTCCCGAGGTTCACGTGACGGCCGGTGAGTCCGTGAGGCGATGAACCCAAGTTGCTATATAGACCGCTCGAAAATACAGACGCCCTTATAAGGCTGCTACAGTGGAGCTAACAAATTGAAACCACGTGGTCCCGATAAGGAAAAAATATGAGACATCATCAACCTGCTCGTTTTCATTCGGGAAATATTACAAGTTAGTCTCTCTCGTTCATATTGCTTGTTGTATTCACATGTGTTATAATTTCTGTTTGAGACACACAATGGCAGGTAGATACATCTATGTATATACTCGTGTATCATGCGACTTTTGAACACCTAATTCTGAAGCTAATTTTAAGAGGGTCGCATCATACACGAGATATAAATTTAGCGTATGTACTGTTGACCCTGGCTCCGCCGTTGGCCAAACTATATATCCATTTACTGTAGTCAAATTAGCTTCAAAATTAGGTCTTCAAAGGTAATGGGGCCACTGGAAATATTATCTCTTTCCAAACACCGCTATTCATTGCTAATTCTTTTAATATTTAAGAACAGAAATGACTTCTGTTGTTTATATAGAGGACTTAATATATGTAAGAATTAAAATAAAGAATAAATTATTCAATCAACTGGGGTAGTGACTGAATTAAGAGGTATATTCATATTGTTCTATTAGCGACATCGATTATTCTGTATAATTTATTACTTTTTATACAAGTTTTCTTTTGATGAGTCTTCTGAAAGTCACTTCAAATATTTCGCTTTTACTCTGTCAGGCCGGGAGATGAAAATTTAATATGCTGAGAGCCCCAGGTTCCGTCCCTCTATAGATCCCTTTCGAGTGGAGTTAGGGCTATTACCTAGTACCTAGGCAGTACCTAAAGTACATATGCCAGGAGGGCTTTATCGATTTCTTTATCCGTCGTCCATGTACGCGTGAACTTTCTGAACACAACCTTGGGTCATATCCTTTTTGAGTGGGCTGGCAAATAAATTATTACTTCTGCTAAGTTTTTGACAATGGCCTAGAAAAAATGGAGGAAAGCATTAACAAAACTAACAACGAGTCATCTTTTTTAATTAAATATTTACTTCAAAGCAAATATTTATTTTGACGACAATGTAAATAAACATCGAAATATCGGCAAAAGTACTTGTCTTTTTTTTTCATTTAAATAGTTTTTTCTTGGCTAACTTCATCATTTGAAACTATATTCTATCTACTGTTGACGTCCAGACAAAACTAAAACATTCAAAGATTTATTATAATAACAATTGTAACAGTTGATTATGCTCGAGTGAAAGTGATGTTAAACAATATGGCCGAATTTATGAAGCATGAAAACTGATATTCAAAAAAAAAAAACGATCTTCGTAAGTTATTTCTATTCTCCTTTAAAAGTAACAACTAAATTGCAGCGGTCTTATACCAGTTGAATATAAAACGTTTTAGATTTTCTAAACATAAAAAACAAACTTAATTAACTTTGCATTTCTGACAGAAGAAATAAATGAACCATCGTTTTTATACGCGCCTTTGTGTAAAGTTTACATTTAACGAAATGATCTCTTTCATTAAATAATAAAAAAGGATAAGAAATGAAAGCTTAAACATAGACTTGCCTCTGATCAGAGATCGGAATAACTTAACGACCAACATTTGCCTCCGATAAACAAACAATTGCCTACAATGTCGTCTAGTCAAAGTTTATACATAATAACTGAAAGATTTTAATTATTTTATAGTAACAAAACACCAAGTCACAGGCGTCGTACGTCAAGTTTCTCATGCAATTTTCAGTCCCCGCATGTCGGGTAGCCGGGTTCAAATTCTGCTGAATGGTGTTGCTTTCACTTTAGCCCCCCAAACCTTTGAAAAAGGTGACTCCATCTCTTCTCCGAGAGGTTAAATAGCAGTCTTACCTTGAGTGGCAACCAGTCTAATAGAAGGAAAATTCGAAATGACGCATGGCAATCCCCCGATAATATAGAAGGGAAATTTGTGAAGTGTCATGATTGTCTTCGCTCCAAAGAGACATGGATTTTTTTTTACCTCGACTCATAGAATGTATTTGCACACAAAATGTAATTGAAATTGTTTTCTTTATTCACTTCTCTTCTTATCGATAAATAACAAAGATTTACCTGAATGACACTGTACACATGCCCTAGAGCAATAATTAACAAGCAAATCCTGCAGCGTGTTTTCCTAACATTCTTACATAATGAAACTTGCTAAAATATAAAAAGGTAGTTGTGTTTTTTTCACTACTTTCAGAGGTCAGTATTCCAGGTTCCAGATAAGGAACATATATGAGATATCATCAGCCTGCTCGTTTTCATTCGGGATATATTACAAGTTACTCTATCTCGTTCATATTGCTTGTTGTATTCACATGTGTTATAATTTCTGTTTGAGACAAACAGTGGCAGGTAGATACATCTATGTATATAGTGTATATACTCTCGTATCTGAAGACCTCATTTTGAAGCTAATTTTAAGAGGGTCACATCATACACGAGATATAAATTTAGCGTATGTACTATTGGCAAGTCATGCAGAGTGCATTCCTAACATTCTCACATAATTAAACTTGTTAAAATATAAAAAGGTAGTTGTGTTTTTTCCACTGCTTTCAAAGGTCGGCATTCAAGCTAATTCAAATTAAGGTTTTGAAAGTTGTTTTTCAAATCAATGTTCGTACAACAAAAAGTGGTTCCCTATATTTGATTTCATTTGCCATTGCATCATTCTCAGCTTAGTTTGTCCCAACAGCGCTAGGTAGATGCAAAAATCTTTTCGTAGTATTACAAATTGCTGGAAGTTAGACATGCTGTTAATACATAACGATACAAGGAGTGACTGGCACGTTTAAATGACGTGCTGAAACAGGATAAAGAAGCTGACAATGATTTTGCTTAATAACAACACCTGTTCTCATTTTGAATGAGAATGAAATGATAAGTTCTTGGAGTGTGTTCTAGAAATCGCGTTCCATTTCATACTTTTTGTCTATGCAACTGATTTTACATATATAAAATTCCGATGAATTTCAAGAATCGTTAGTTTTTGGCGGAATAGACAATTTAACAGAAAGATAACGTAAGATTATAAAAAGCCAAGAGTCAGATACATTTATAACAGATTGTTATGAATTTAGAGATGGTTAACAAGCCAATGCTATCCTATTGTGGCATCTAAAGTAAGAATAAAAATCGATAGAACTTTGAGTGATCTATTATTGTAGGCTCTGTACCAGTCTGCGTCATGCTTAACAAATCAATGTCAAACTGAACATTAGAAAATTTACAATATCGCAAAATATTGCAATGATGCAACACCCAACTTTTAATTATTAGCGACATTAGGGAACGCCTAGATTTTATAACTTGAATATATATATATATATATATATATATATATATATATATATATATATATATATATATATATTGAGTATTTAGGCAGTAATCCCCCTTTCATGTAAGTTTCTTGCGTCAATTGACGTAGAGAATTTATTTACTAAGTTTCCCATCACTATTGATATTATCATTAATTTCGTGTGTAAAAATAATTTAATTCCACCTCCATCAATCCTACCCAATATTTTAATAAAACTATTGGTCGCTTGCACCACTAAAGTAGCCAGAATGATACTATTTACACACAAACCGATGGAGTAAGTATGGGAAACCCTCTCGGACCGTGCTTCTCCAATTATTATATGTCCTGTGTTGAAAACAAGGTTTTTACTAAAGCAACCTAGAATATATGTTCATTATGTAGACGATATATTTATTTTGGCTTATAACAAAAAGGAGATTGAAAATCTGAAAACTACATTTCAACAAAATTCCGTTCTCAATTTTACATAAAAAAAAACTTAGTGAAAAAAATAAACTCTCTTTCTTAGACGTTCTCGATGATTTTATTAATACTTTTACAATTCCAGTTTGTAAAAAAAAAACAACTAGTAAAGACTCTTGCCATCTTAATTTATCTAGTGAATGCCCTCTTAGATATAAACCGGGTGTTATTAAAAGTTTTCTCAAGAGAGCGCACGAGAATTCATCCTCTCATACGCTTTTTAAATAACGTCAAACAAACGCTGATTAATAACGGATTTCCAAATCAATTGTTGGATATCCATATTAGGCGTTTTCTTTCTAAGGTAGCTATTAGGTTGGTGCAAAAATAATGACGGTTTTTGACGTCTTTTTTAACGTCAAAAACCGTCATTATTTTTGCACCAACCTAATAATAGCAACGACGAGAATAGAAACAATAACATTAATATTGTTTTATAAAAATCAGATGAACAAAAATGACAAAAAGATGAAACTAGAATTAAGAACAATTATAAAAAACAATAGTAAAAAAAAAAATTAGGTTAATTATTTATTACAAAAAATTTAAAATCGCCAACCTTATAGTTAAAAATAATAATTCACCTCTTAGAACAAAATTAAACAGAACAAATGTTATTTACGAATGTTCAATGTAAAATACAAATTTAATAGTGTAACAAAAGTGCCAAAAACTTTCTTTCGTTGAAAAAGACCAGACGATATGCGTTGAACGGATGTCATCATTCGTTTCAAAAAAGACACCTCGACCCTACCTTGACTTAACCTCTTGTCGAAAGTAACTAATATGTTGATACAATAGTTGTCAGTGAAAATGAATACCCTAACGACCATTATTAAAATGATTGGTTTTCTCCATTTCGATAGAAACTAACATTACGAATGTATATGCTTATAAAGCTCCGTAAATTTCAAAATTAGTTATTCCAAAATTCGCTTGAGGATGAAACAGAACTAGGTACTTTACTTTAATTTAATTTCTATAATGGAATTAGAAGTTTTTAGCTACTGCTTTTGAAACATGGTAATTCCTATGTAGCGAGGGAATCATATTATTTAAAAAAATAATTATAATATAGGCTCTAGCACTGTTTTTTTTAAATAAAAACAAAATACTAAAGAACTTTGGATTATTAACCTAATGGTTTTTTCCTGTCTTTCAATTTATTTGCACACACACACACACACACACACACACGCACACACATATATATATATATATTATAGGAAATTCATCACATGCCATGATATCTTTAGATGCAACATTATACGCTGACTTGTTTGTTTCAGTTGAGAGAGGCATGCATATGATTTCACACCTGATAAAGTGGCCTACACATGTACATATAATATGACATATGTAAACAGGCTGAGGTCAGTCCAAAGTGATTCAAGTTCAAACTTTATTTGGCAGTGATATAAAATTTCAATTGGTCTTGCAAACAGCATTTTATTTTAATAATACTCTCTTTTTAAATATTAATTTTATCATCTAAAAACATTATGATTAGTTTTTATGGAGTTTTAACTATAAAAATATTTAGGAATTATTGTTTTTTTTTCAATTCATTTTAATAGAAACTACAAAGTTCAAAATTTCTGTAGATGATTTTGTGGATTAAAAACTTATTCTCCATTCTTCAGCCTCTTTCCTACAGATACAACGTCACAAACCAATTTCTACTCTTTGGATATTTCCGAGGTAAATTTTCAGCTGAGTTCTAATCTTTAGTACCACCGGTTCAAATATTTACTGTAAAGACACACCATATTACTTTCACAGAGTCGAATCGCTTCCATATTCCAAATATAAGGAGAAAATTATTTTATTTCTCAAAAACTGTCGTTCCGTTGAACAAACTCCTGCGTGATTGCTTTCCTAAACACTACACTCTTAACCGCTTCATGTCAAGGGTCAGATGTTATCTATTCTTACCTCCACAATGTTTACTTACTACTGCCTACTTCATTCATCATGACCAATTTATTAGGTTGGTACAAAAATAATGACGTAATAATGTCGTTTTTTAACGTTAAAAAATATGTCAAAAAACGACATTATTACGTCATTATTTTTGCACCAACCTAATAATAGTAATCCTCACGAGCTTTAAACCTGCCTGAATTTTGTATAAAAAAACAAACAATACACTTTTGTCATCTTGTCGCCTCTTCGATTGGTAATAATGCCGAAATGTGTCTTTCTGCTAGACTCAAATTTAACTTCAAATAGCAAGTCTATGTGACAGAGAAAGAAGTTTGTATTATCTTTATTCACGTAATTTTTTTCGGTTAGATTTGAACGTTGATCAGACAAGAAATTAGTCAGCAACTCTTCATGGAAGACACTGACATACACATGTTTATTAAATAACGTAAACTCTATGGTTGAGCTTTTAATTCATTGCCACACAACTCTACTGTGCGAAAGTCTATTATAACTCCCCATATATATTGATTACTTAAAAATTACTTTATTTATGGATACGAAAAAAAGAGCAGATATGGGTTTGTGGGAAGATCGAAACGAGAAAATCTGCATTATTGAAATGCTAACTGAATTTTACTTGGATGTGGCGCCTTTTGTAGATGAGAAGTCTAAATCACACCCCGGATCAAAGGTGGGTTTCTCATACAAAGGCGGGCGCGCATTTGATCCCTACCAGAGAGCATATTTTCCTTATTAAGATTCTCGGATGCACAATCCGGTAGACGTCATACACAAAGTTTGGCAAAAGTGCGTCTGCTCAAACATAGGTTACCACAAAAAAATAACGTTTAAAGTAGCATTAGAAAGAGTGTAATTCTGACTAAATGCAACACGACAGGTATTGGAACCATTCTACGGAAAATCTAACTCGGGTGGGCAGGATATCTTTCTCGTATGAGCGATAGCAAACTTCCAAAAAAACTCCTTTTTGCCCAGCTCCTAACAAGCACGATAGTTGAAAGGCTAGTCTTGCGTTTCAAAGACACACTCAAAGACAATCTTAAGTGATGCAACACCTCCTTTTATTTCTGGGAAAATAAAACTTCAAAACGAAGGAGATGGGAGCCTGTCCTGTTCCTCATTTAAACAAAGATTTGAGCGAGGCTAACTTGAACATCAGGATCAGCTGCATGCAGATATTAATGAAAGTTGACAGCATGCTACTCCTTTCAATGATAGCCTTACCGAACACTGTTGTTTTGTACCGATTGATCCTCATCCAGTCGAGTAAAATGGCTCAAACATGTTGCATCTGTGTAAGAGTTTGCAAAACACATGCAGACCACATGCGTGACCATAGAAGTTGAGCATCTCTTTATTTTATTGAGCCCTCATTTGTCTTCTGCCAGAGTATATATATATATATATATATATATATATATATATATATATATATATATATATATCCTTACTCTGTCCTGGACATTGAGTTCTACCTGGATTCTATCCTCTCGGAATTTTTTATTCAAAAAATATACATGTGTGTATATGCACCTGTGGATTTTGCATATATATGTATATTTACCACTAATATTATCTATATATATATATATATATATATATATATAGAGAGAGAGAGAGAGGGAGAGATAGATAGATAGATAGATAGATAGATAGATAGATAGATAGATAGATAGATAGATAGATAGATAGATAGATAGATAGATAGATAGATATAATTATTTATTTAAAAATATGATTTAAGATGAAACAGAGCTTGGTACTTTAATTCAACTTAATTCTAATAATTATATTGAATTTTTGAGCTTTTGTTTTTGAAACATGAGAACTCTTATGTAGCGGAGGAATCATATTTTTAAATAAATAATTATAATTTAGGCTCTACTTTTGTATCGAGCACTGTTTTTTAAAAATAAAAACAAAAATACTAAAGAATTTAGGATTATTTACCTAACGAGTTTTTTTCCTATTTTCTATATATTTTCACATACATACACACACACACACACACATACATACATATATATATATATATATATATATATATATATATATATATATATATATATATAAAATCAGTTTTGTCTATGTTTAATAAAAGATAATATCGTATTTTTCTGCTCTATTGGAATTTATCACCAAATGAATACTCATTAATTTAACAGCGGATAGGTTTCAATTTGTTTCACTCTGTATAACACACTTGAAAGTTATAGATAAAATTCTATGCATTGATTGTGAAATCCCTTACAGTTATCTTTAGTTACAGTCACCCGCTAAGACGACAGACTTTAACTGACCGTTCGACGTTTTCGTTTCCAGAGACGCCCTGGTGTAGGTAATAACATTTTTAAGCGTATAGGAAATGAATACCTCTATAATTGGTTGATAAAAGTCATTATTTCTTCAAGGGCAAGTAAAAAATGAACCTCTGCTGCACACACTCCAAAACATTTTGTCAGATAAATTTAAAACAATATCTAACATAGACACGAATGAAAGAATGTACAAAAGTAAATATACTTAGATAAAGATTAAGTCCTTTGAAAATGTGACACTTAAAAACAAAACTTTATCGTGTCATTGTTAATTAACCAGCGACTTGGTAGTGTCATCGTCTAAAAATCTTAAAGACTAAATTGTTGATAAATAAATCATGGAGTTGCTTCTTTCGTTGGTCACATTGTGCACATATCTTCTCATTTTCTCTTGACAGATTTTTTCTTTTTTTTTTTGGCTTTACCTTATTCCACCCGACAGCTGAGCTGACCTTTCTTTCCTTTAAATATATTTACCACAATGCAATGTTCTCTATTTACTTACACTTGAACGTCAGTAGGCGACTCTGAAAAAGAAAATTACATAAAGATGCAGCATGTTAAATGTCAATGTAAAGGCATTTTATTTGATTTTGATCGCTAATTAGTTTTTGTGTTTAGAGAAGATTTGCTTTTAGCATTTTAACAATATACTCAAGAGAAAATGCACACACAAATATATATATATATATATATATATATATATATATATATATATATATAAATGAAAAACAAATGAAAACTACAGACAAAAGTTCATTTTCTCCATCAAGACATTCATTTCTGTAGTTCACTGCTACCAGCAAACAGAATTTATTTTTCTCCAGATGATGGCCATGTTGGCCGAAACTAGTCGAGGAATCTAACTGAAATAATAAAAACGAAAGAATATTAATATACAACCCAGTGTGCCTGAAGATATTTTTTTATTGTTCAATATATATATATATATATATATATATATATATATATGTAGGTGGGGTGTAAATATTTGCCAAACGAATACATTTTTGAGATCCTTTTCAACTCATGCGTGATTTTACTTATCTAGATCTTAAATGAGAACTTTTTTTTTCCTTTTAGGTTAATGATAACACAAATATGAGACTATATGTTTCTTTCCAAAAGCGATAACCGTATTTCTTGAACAATGGGCGGCAGGATATGGCGCTTTTTGTCTTATGTTTCTCTGACTGGAGAAACATAAAGAGCATGTCAGAAAACCAAGGAGTAGGCATCTTAGTTTCAGTAATACGAGCTGAAAAAGAGTTACAGAAGCGCTACCGACAGGATTAGACGTTTTTGAAACAGTATAATAGTCAAACATGGGTATTTAACAAGTAAGGATATATATATATATATATATATATATTAATAGTCAAACATGGGTATTTAACAAGTAAGGAGATATATATATATATATATATATATATATATATATATATATATGTTTGTGTGTGTGCAGATATGTAGAAAAATAGGAAAGAACACGTTAGGTAAATAAACCGGAGTTCTTTAGTATTTTTATTTAAAAAAAAAAAACAATGCTCCATACAGAAGTAGAGCCTAAATTATAATTATTTTTTAAAAAAATATGATACCTTCGCTACATAAGAGTTCTCATGTTTCAAAAACTCAAGGGAAAATTTAAGATTATAAATTTTCGCTTGAGGATGGAACAGGGCTTGATACTTTAACTTAATTTAATTTTAATAATTATATTAAGTTTTTCGGCTCATGTTTTTGAAACATGAGAACTCTTATGTAGCGAAGGAATCATATTTTTTTAAAAATAATTATATATATATATATATATATATACACACACACACACACACACACACGCCCCCATATATATATATATATATATATATATATATATATATATATATATATATACATACAGGAGGCACGGTGGAGTAATGGGTAGCGGCTTGGATTGAAAAATCGGAGAGCCGAGTTTAAATTCCAGTCGGACCCATTACATTCACTTACGTAGAAAAGATAGGAATCCTCTTCTTCTCCCTCCAGCTATCGGTAAATAGCAGGAGATACTGAGTTCTATAGCCTTGGTTGGCAACTAGTTTAAGAGAACGACAACTCTGAATTCAAAACCTGCAGAGGGTCGTTTGGGGACCTTGTGGCACGTAGTCTCTGTATTCGGTCGTTCAAAAAGTGTGGATGATTCGGCACAAAACCTTCACTACTACAATGAAATCTCGTGTGTTGGTGTCGAGCTGCTTGACCATCATACGTCAAATTAGACAAGAGAGTCGAGTATATATATATATATATATATATATATATATATATATATATATATATATATATACTCTCTCTCTCTCTGTTCCTTTCGAAATTAAAGGCATCAAAATTTCTAGTGCGAATTTTGGCGTCAGCCTGCCTGTCTATGGTGATTTTTTAAAAGCAGCTTAGACGTGTTACAAGGTTGAAAGTATAGGGCATCCAGTGAGGATCGAATTCACTTCTCAGTCGTAATTGTTATAGCGAGGCAAACTAACACTTGCACCATTTTCGAGGTACCCAATCTGCCTGTCGATGCGTGTGGGTGGAGAGATTTATTAACGAAACCAAATCCGATTGAAATCTCGATAAAGCTGTCCTCAATTCCTAAGCCAGTTTGAATAAAATGAGTTGTAGACATGCACTCTATTTTCAATAATATTTGCGACGGCTATTATTATATAAGTAAAACATGTTACAAGATGTTATAAAAACAACGTTGTTTATTAAACTATCGATAACATGAAATGAAATATTTAGTAGACAAATGGTCTACTATTTTGAGATGTGATCGCCTTTAGAATATAATGCAAGAGATATTGGAATGGATCAAGTGTGACAAAAGGCACTATTTATTGAGCCTCATTTAGGATCGAACTTATTGTCATTGCACTATAAGACTTGATGGTTAATGAACACAAACAGCAGATTATTGGGTTTGAGGGGACGAGACTGAATCTAGGGGGCAGATTTATGGCGTACTCAATGAGTATCAGTTTCACTAGCAATCGCTTTCAAAAGGAAGTAAGCGAAAAATTGCTCTCGGTCAGATATCCTGGTAACGTAACGTATTATGGACTCGACATAATTTTTCCTGTCACGTCATATGTGAAAAGGATACTGTATTGTTGTTTGCAAAAGAGATGCGGTTCTACATGTTTGTTAGTAATGGTCAAGTTTGGCACAAGACTAGCATCACAGAATACTCATTTCGGAATGTATTATTTCAACTGGGATTTCCTGGCAAGCACGTTAACCTGCGTTAAGAACTTAACCTTTTCGACGCTGATTTTCAGAAGACAACATCTGTTCATTTTTGTTGACTACAAAGTGGCTTCCTTTCAGAGAATTTTGGGAGGAATATTGTCTTTATTTTCTTTCAATTAGTTTCATATTTATTTTATTTTTTTACTGAATCTTGGTACACGTTTCGGGACTTCTGTTCTCTTCATCAGCCAAAGATTTACATTGATTTAAATTTTAAGTTTAAATGCAAAAGTACAATACAGACTTGTAACGAAAATTCTTGAGAAAAGAAGAAATTTCAGAGCAAAATTAAGTTAATAAGTTTATCCCTGTTTCATCAGGATTTTCTCTCTCAGCTTCCAGGAATTGAAGACACAATAACAATCATTTAGAAAAGAAACAAAAATGACGAGATTAAATTTAAGCCATCGATTGTCTTGTTAAAATGTTATAAAGATTTAAAGAAATTCTTATGTTTATTTAAAATGTGATCGATGTTATAATAATTTTTAAAACACGCCGAAACAAGAAAATTCTACAATAAATGCATTAAAAAAAACAATAATGATAGAGTTTCAACTTCAAATCGAAAGTTGTCTTATGAAAATGTTTTTAGAATGTATTCAGAACAAATATATGACATATTCAGCAATAATATATGACAAATTCAAATAATTACCCACATTAAAAACAAAAAAAGATTTTAATTTCCTTACATGAATTTCACATTGTTGAAATGAATGTGGCATATACCGGTTAGCCTTTAGGTCAGATGTTGGCCACCCCCTGCCCAGGGCTCCCTTGATCATATGTATATATATGCTATGTATGCCTTGATTTCTTGATCATATGTATATATATTTGATATGTATATGATATGTATATCATATGCTGTACTTGACAGCATAGTGGAAAAATGAAAAAGAGCTCTTAGAGTGATTAAAAAGGAATGAAATCAATTACCAAACTTTTAATTTGAGAAACTATTGCAACGAATGACAAAAGTTTGTGCTGGAGTAATCAAGGATAAAGGAGGATATTTTGACAAGAGCAAAATTTAATCATAAAGTACATTTTTTCTTTTCGTCATAATAAAATTTCTAATAAAAATATCATATCTCATTTCTTTTAATCCATGAATTTTCTCTTATTTAAAGTACAAAATTACTTTTTGGGACAATTTAAAAAATTACCAGGTCTGGCCTCAAACTTTTCGACTGTAGTGTATATATATATATATATATATGTGTGTGTGTGTGTGTGTATGTGTGTGTGTGTGTGTGTGTGTGTGTGAATTCACATGCATTTTACCGCGACAGAAAAACAATCAGCAAAAAAGTAACAGCCCTTTATATACTAATATTAAGGTAGGTAATTTATTTTCAAGTAAAATGTATTAAAAAATCAAGTAAAATGTATTAAAAAATCAAGTAAAATGTATTTAAAAACTCGTATTAACCATGGAATTTTGATATACGTATATAATTTGACGTTTTCAACTACCGATATATATATTTTATATACATAAATATTTATAACTTTATATGCCTGTGCGTGCAATCACATGTAAATACAGAAAATACACGCAACAAGTACACACACTCATACAAACAGATATACATACATACATACATACATATATATATATATATATATATATATATATATATATGTGTGTGTGTGAGTGTGTGTAGGTATGTAGAAAAATAGGAAAGAACACGTTAGGTAAGTATAATACACACACACACACACACACATATATATATATATATATATATATAAATTTGTATATATGTATTGTCCTTACTTGCGAGTGTACCAATGCACAAGAATGTACATTTATATGTAATTATATGTGTAAGTTAGCATATATTTATTTACCATACACACATACACACACACATATATATACATAATTATATATATATATATATATATATATAAAGAAATATAGTCTTAAGGTGTGCTATATTTATGGAATAAAGTGCTCAATATCAGAGATAGAGCGTGTGTAAATATAAAAGTGAACATAGAAGTCAACACTTAGAGGCGACAGTCTGTTTCATGCTATATGCAATCGTCAAGCCACGTCAAGCCATATATATATATATATATATATATATATATAATTATATATATATATAAATTATATATATAATTATATATATATATATATATATATATATATATATATATATATATATATATATATATATATATATATATGAAGACGCATCATTAATCTTGCATAAACATATTCTAATATATAAACGCATGTTTGGCTATACACATTTTTAGACATGCGGATATATATTTTCCCGAATCTATTATGCAGGTGGATCCGATTGGCATTGATAAATGCCAATCTCGGGGGGGGGTGTAAGCGTCGATGTGTATCCTCCTCTCAATACATTTATATCCATTTTTGATATTCTTGCTTGAGGCTTTTTTACTAAATCTGAATTATTGAACACGTTTGGAGCCGCCTCTTATGCATGGATGTTCGTGATTTTACTGCCTACTGAACTTTCTTTGACTCCTCTTCACGTCTTCATGATTCCGTCTAAAAGAAATTGAAAAAACGTTTTTACAAGCTTAACGTTTGTTCGCTGATTCGCTCTCTACTAAACGTTGTCATTGCATTCATCCAGATGCTTGTAAAATCTGCCATTTTAACAGTTTTCTTATTCAGTTCTCAAGAAAAAGACGAAAATGCAAGCATTTGCTTAGTTGCAGATGCTGTTTGATAAGAAAGTATTTTTCATTACATGTTCATTGTGGACAATAGATTTATTTCCTTTTAAAATGTACTTTCCAAGGGCGGATAACAACAATCTTGTTTATAGCAACAAAAGGTAGATAAACATTAATCTACTAATCCCAGTACGCTAGTATTGAATAAAAAAGAAAACACTTTTTAAAAAGATGATAGGGAAATAGAGTAAAGCAGTGACTAATAGAGAAAGATGTTCTATGGCGACAGCGATGCTCATCTGAAGAAAAGAAAAGGACATTGGGAGAAGGCTATGCTTAGAATGAAGCGATAAATGACAATCTTTAGATAAGAGAGTGAAAACGCCTTAAGGAGTGGACGAGAGAAATAATTACTCTAATGCAATTTGCCAAGATTGAAGAGATAAATAAATAAACAGATATTCGTCAAATAACCAACGAGACGCATGGGCATTCGGTGAATGATGACATCACACAATCACACACATTCACTTTCTCTTTCTCGTCAGCCTATTTTTTTCTCCCATTACTACTTCGACTATGAGCTAAAGAATAAACTGCGCATGCGCATTTCGCAACTTCATATTTTCTCTGGCAGTTGATCGCATAAAGTCGTTGATCGATTTGATGCAAGTCAGCAATGAAGGAATAGGTAACTATAAACGGGGTGACGCTTAAAAGCTTTTCCACAAATTTAACTGTATTTCTTTTCGTGAGTTTTAACAGACAACATTAAAACATCATAGACGGATGAAAAATTCAGTCAATTTTTATTTATTTGGGTTTCACTTCTGTTATTTTATTTCCAAACGCGCACATATGTTTTTGTTATTTTTTCTCTTCCTTTTTTGTTTTTTTTTCTCTTCATTTTTGTTTCTTTTTATTTTCTACTTTGTTTCTTTTTATTTTCTTTTTTGTTTCTTTTTCTCTTCATTGTTGTTTCATTTTATCTTCATTTTTGTTTCTTTTTCATCTTCCTTTTTTATTTCATTTTGTCTTCATTTTTGTTTCTTTTAACTTCTTTTTTATTTCTTTTTATCTTCATTTTTGTTTCTTTTTATCTTCCTTTTTTGTTTCATTTTGGCTTCATTTTTGTTTCTTTTTATCCTCCTTTTTTGTTTCATTTTGGCTTCATTTTTGTTTCTTTTATATTCTTTTTTGTTCCTTTTATCTTCATTTTTGTTTCTTTTTATCTTCATTTTTTTCTTTTATCTTCATTTTTTGCCGAGTGTAAAATCCTTTCAGTTTAATGACGTTCATATCAGGAAGTTTTTGAGGTGCTGTATATATTAGTTTTGAGTATGAGTCATATTAAATTTTGTTTCGAA
The DNA here is from genome assembly GCA_963932145.1 of Acanthosepion lycidas. Taxonomy (NCBI): domain Eukaryota; kingdom Metazoa; phylum Mollusca; class Cephalopoda; order Sepiida; family Sepiidae; genus Acanthosepion; species Acanthosepion lycidas. Next base: position 2,765,963 of record OZ010572.1, on the reverse strand, counting down.
ATTTCTTGTCCTCTTCAAAGATTCAAATATAAATAAATAAAAGTCTTATACCAGGTTCCTACGAAATGGTCTACAAGGAACACCCACCTCACGATGACGTTACATGAGTCTGACATTTTAGTATCAATAAAGGACTAGATATTTGTTCATCTGACATTGACAGCGTTACTTTAAAAACAAAAGAAAAAGAGGCAATGCAAACAAATTTCTTGATTTTGAAAATTTGTACTAGACACTCTCGCAGATATTCACGCACACGCACACACACTCACACACACTCACACACACACACACATATATATGTGTGTGTGTGTGTGTGTGTGTAAAAAACTCCGTGGGTAAGTAATTCAGGTAGATCCTATTAATATAAAATATTAAAACTGATCCACATAAGAGAGCTCAATTTAATTTTTATTATAGACCATATAAGTGAATTACAATTAATGAGATCCAAACAATTTACCCCATACAGATGATCATTTCGTGTGTGTGTATATATATATATATATATATATATATATATATATATATATATATATATATATATATATATATATATATATATATATATATATACTTTTCTGCTCCACTTAGCGCATTGAGCACTTTACGTTTTATCTTATTTACTTGATTGTTTTTTTTTTCTTTGAACTGGAAATTAAGGCCCTGGGCTATTTTTTTTTTTTTTTCGCCCTATTCGGATGTTTTTAGTTTTTTCTTTTTTCCAAGTTTTTTCCGCAGATACCAATTTGTTTTGATATATTTATATTTGCCAATTGCGTCATTCGGGTTTTTCAACAACCGAGTATAATTACTAATATATATATAATTGTATATTTGGGCAGCAATTCCACTTCAATACAAGTTTCACTAAAATCGACTGATAATGTACTACGGTTAAGCTTTTTATTCAATGTTTTCTTTTGTTTGTATAAATGATTTCTGTTCATGTAATAAAGTTTGTAAAAATTGTCAGAATATTTTGTACATCCGAACACATTAGGCTATTCTGAGCCATTCTTAGCCATTATTAAGGATTTTTTTAATCATTTATATTTTTTACTAAATGTTTAGATTTTTATCGATGCATCTAGAGTTATGAGAATTTTTTTTTTTTTTTGCTTTTCAAAAACTGTCATCACTTTGTGACCGTGTTCATATTTGATGCTACTAAGTGTTGGTTTTTTCTTTTTTATTATAAATGATGTATTTATTTTATCCTTCTTTCTGGATGAGGCTATTATAGTTGTATTTTGTACATTTTTCGGGTGAAATATGGTAGGTTTCAGTGCGTGTTTGAATAAGTCCTTATTATGCTATGGTCACGTGACTATTCTTGATAGACATGCAGTGATATGTCCGATATAATTATTCATGAATTTGGTTCCAACAGGAATACAATTGCTTAAGGGAATTAAGCAAATTCATAAATGATATTGGTTCTCTATAATTTGGATCTTGCAGTCGAGTTGTTGTTACTGACGACAAGCTTATATATATATATATATATATATATATATATATATATAAAGAATACTTTACATTTAAATATCAATTTTACCGACTTCGAAGTTTATTGGTAAAATTTCCGTTCTTCAGGAAGTTCGGGTTCTAGAAATATCATTTAAAACAGAACCGAACAGGTAATCTTACCAGAAAACTTCGAAGTCAGGGTAAAATTGAAATGTAAAAGTAATCTTGTTTTATATAATATTTTCATATAATAATTTTTGATATTATTTTAATATTTTTATATTGAGCACTATATATAAAATATATTTCTTGAATTTATATATATATATATATATATATATATATATGCGTGTGTTTGTGTGTGTATGTGTGTCAAGCAATCCGTTTATTCCAAATAATTCCCCTCCGACACTTTCTACCCCATAACAGTTGTACATTAATCCAAATAGAGCTTAATTAAAGTGACAGAACAAATATAATAATATAATAATGAATACAGACGTTCCTTAAAAATCCATTCGGTTATAATTTATTTCATAATTTAAGTTTTTTTAATAAATGGATCAATTTGTCCAGACAATTTTTTTAAACCTTATATTGAAATTTTTATTTTCCTTTCTTCCTCTTTTAATATTAAATTTTTTCCTTTTCTTTTTTCCTTTTTTCCTCCCCCTTTTCCTTTCGTCTGGATAAAATGTCTCCATTTATTAAAAAACTTCGGTCTGAAGAGATGAATATTTGTATATTCATGAAATGTTTTTTTAAGGGTCGTCTGTTCTCATTATATATACATACATATATATATATATATATATATATATATATATATATATATATATATATATATATATATATTATGTTTTTTAATTTTTTGTAAACTTATTTTCATAAATCGATGAACTTTTGTTCAAAGTAATTGAAAAAGACGTTAATTTGTTTTAGTTTTTGAAAAAGGCCATCACCAAATGGAAAATTCGATTTTGTCATATACGCAATAAGGGTAAAAAAATCAAAATATTTCAAAAGCTTTTTTGTTTCAATTTGTTATTGAATAGAATTTATGTATGTTTAACGCATTTAATAGTTTACAGCTATAGCATAACATGCAAACTTATAAATAAACAAAAAAGAAGTTCTAAAATATTCCAGAAAGTTTTAGAAGGCTCCCGAAAGTCATAGTACTGTTATACTCATATATTATTTTTAAATTTTACAGATTTCATAATGGGGTAACATTTTTAAAAACTTAATTAAATCCTTACTTTTTAACAAAAGTTCATCGAATTATGAAGAAATCGGTTATTTTACAATAGCTAAAAGTTTCTTAACCATACTCTCTCTCTCTCTCTCTCTTCAGGAAGAGACAGTTGCAATTTCTGTAGGACATAATGAGGAAGGAGGGCTTGGAAAATCTGATACTCACAGGTCAGATTGTGAGCAAGACGCACAGATGGAAACGGCGCGTAATATATTTGATGAGCTTGAGTAAATGAAAAATGGAACAGGGTTGGGGAGAAATAGCGAAAACACAAAACTGTCACAAGGGACAGGAGGATGTGGAGGGCCATGGCACATAAAAAGAAGAAAAACTTTTGTAATCTCATCGTTTTTGTTATAAATTTTTCATAATATGAAATAATCATTTTTATTGCACTATTAAGATTTGAACTCGTTGACTCAAAGACTAACTGAACGTTTCAGATTTTTAAATTCTTTCTCTTTGGTTGGTATTCATATGAGAATGTGTTGATATGTCGTTTCAATTAATCTTTTAATGTCACGATGCTAGAAGCAAATTTACAATTTAAGCAGAAATTAAGTTAACAGCTTTTCCTCTCGAACCCAAAAATACGAAATCCAAATAACAAAAAAAAAAAACTAAAAGCGAATTAAAAATATTTAATTCATTTCTACAAATAAAAGGTAAAATGTATAAATATATCGGTGTTGAAAAATTTTTCTGTCATATTTTCATATCATCGTACCCAGCGTTTGGAGGAATGACGTCATATTTAGCAGAATGAGGCATTAAGTTCTCTTCACGATTTCAGCAAATTTAATATAGTCATATTTGCCAAAAGAAACGTAAAGAGAAAAATAAAATAGGTAGTTAAAGAAAGATGAGAGAAAACAAAGATATATCTTGAAAGATGGAAGTCTAAAATGAAATTAAGATAAAGAGAAATGAAATACCTCCACCTTTGCAGAATTCGTTTCTTCAACGAAATCTTGTCTTCGATTTGTTGCCAAATTTTTAATTCATATATTCATTTTCTTTTTCTCTTGTTTCATATTTTCTTTATTTCGTATTGAATTAACAAAATTGGAAGATAATTGAGTTGCGATGAGCTTCAGAGATGGTGCGGATGAGATTAAAAAAATACATTAAAAAATACATTAAAAAATACATTAAAAGAATTAAATGTATAAATCCAAAAGCGCCAAGTAAAAATATTTTCCAAAAATGAAAGTTGTTCTTTTTGTTTAAATAGTCTAGAAATTTTCTTAGACTTTCTTGTTTTTCAACAACAAAAAAAGGATTTATGACTTTCACAAAGATCTTTAATGATTTCTTGCGCGTGGGTACTGTTCGAATTCCGGTTGGGTTCATTACATTCACGTTCATACAAATACCCTATCTCTTGTCTACCCAATCGGCTATGGGTTATATAATAAAACTGTTTGGGTTTTTTGAATTCAAAACTAGCCTGTTACAGTATGTGTGATGCCCCTATGACCCTGATGGGTTATGGGACTGACGATGATTCCTAATTTTTCATTTCGTTTCCGAAATAATAATTTTCATATATAAAACTTTCATAAGCTTATTGTTCAATGTTTATGCTTATAATTTCATTATATTGTTGTTAAAGACCCGAATAATAAAAATACTTCCCGTTCCATATTTGCCCCTTTCTTATTGCATTTGCATCAAGTATTAATCAACATAGGATATATTTCTAATGAGGGGGAGGAAATATCTCGAGAAAAAAATCAATGATAGGTAATCAATATGCGTTTACTAGAAATGTGTCACGTGCACGAATTAGCAAAAGTCCTTATTAATAATATTCATTAACTGCCATATTCTAAGGATTGATGTTAACAAAGATCGATTTGTTAACAGAACTACTTACGATACTGTTAATCGAAAATTAATTACACTTATTATTTCGGTGTTTCCTCCATCATTTCCATCTTAAAATAGACAAGTTGCCATAAGTCTAGCCAATTATCAATAACAATATTTATTTCTTTAGCGCGCCTATAAAGTATATTTATTGTACTTTACATGTTACACGTCTGATGATGCACACTACGAATCATCAGAGCACACTTGTGCCAGTGACGCACATAAATAAATATTTCTTACCTTTTTTTTTCTATTTTTCTAATCCAAATCTCCTTGAGTAAGAGAGAAAAAAAGATTGTCGACATGATAAAGCTAATCTTAAACCACTTCTTAGTTTTTTTTTCTTTTTCTTCACAAAACAATTGGATATTTACGAATAATCACGTCAATTGTCGAACGGAAAGAGGACGAAGATTCAATATGGCGACCGTCTTTAAGAGAAGGTTGCATTTGTTTTTGTCTCTCTTACATCATCATCATCATCATCATCATTATTATTTCCACCTTATTTACACCAGCAATCTTTCCAATATGATGAAGCAATTAGTAAAAACTGAAAAATTTAACATCAGACAACAAATTGACACAATTCGAACCCCAAAACTATGGAAGTCTGCAATGATATTAAAAAGAGTTTTAAAGGCTTGAGGAAACATGCTGTACCTTAACTGCGAGCGATGGGCCCCGATGCCAAACTACTACTACTACTACTACTACTACTAATAATAATAATAATAATAATAATAATAATAATAATAATAATAATAATAATAATAATAAGCTAAAAACTGAACTATTGAAAATTCTTGGCAAATTATAAAATGACCAAAATTCTTAAGATTTTCATGCAGTAAAATGTACATATTACTCTTCTTTTTAATATTACAATTTTTACTTATAAAATCTGCATTTACAAGCACTATGAAAGTATGAACGCTGTGTTAGCAAACCCTGTTCCCATATCAATGTTATTCATTAGCAATCGATATTGAACTGAAGAAACGATAGTCGAAAGTTCGTTTGGCTTTTGTCTTTGCATTTTCTTTTCCTTTCAACAAAATACCGAACTGACTTTCCTCGTTCGATATTATATTTGATTCAACTGACAATTTTGCCAAAGGGTGAAGCACATTTTCTTTAGCTATAAATTTATTTCTGATACTTTTTTATTTTACTTTATTTTTTAGACAATTTTCTTTCTCAGTTCCCATTTGCCGTCATCTTTCATTTCTTTCTTTTTTATTATCTCATCACACCCCCTCGAAGAGATTCACATCTGATGATGTTGATCTTTCTGTGGCAAATATCGATCCAATGCAGGCAAATCAGTTTTCGATATTCAGTAATCAGTTTATCTATTAGCATTTGTTTATTTATTTTAAATTCGCCACCAGAATCAAGCCTACAATCTACGCGGGGTGCTGAAAAGTTATCGGCCTGACGTAAAAGAGATAATAAAAATGAATCTTAGATTCTGTAAAGCAGGGGCCGGGGGTGGCTGAAAGATTTTCAGCACTGCCCCTCCTTGTCGAACACAGAAATTCAACTTTTTATGTTCACCGTTTTATGATTATTTTCACTGTTTCTTGTCAAACTTCTTGTCAAACTTCTTTCCAATGCAAAACATTTTTGTTTTTTCTGATTTCTCCTTCGTAAATCAGACTACAAAACTTTTTAGAACGCACTTTCATCAAGAAAATACAAGCAAAACCCGTTTTGCTTTAAGATTAACTTTCAGTATCAATTTTTCGTTTTTTTAGTTTTGCAATCTGATTAAAGAGACCGAGTATTTCTTAGAATGTCACAGATTTGATTTCCTTATCGAAACGAAATTACAAAATCATTAAGGAATTCTCCATTTTCACTCGCGTAAAAAGAAAATAAAGGTTTTTGAGGGAAGTAATTTTGTTTTTAGAAATGAAGGATTGAGTGACTGTTCTTGTATATGACATTCACGTACAGAAAAGTCTTTTCAGAGGATTTAAAAGAATTACATAGATATCATTTTCGGAATTGTTATTGTTAATTCTTTGTGTAACAGAAATATGAATATTTGAAAATTGGCTAAATAAAGATTATATATATTGTTTGAAGTCTGCTAAATTCAGAGGGGAAAGTATTCTATTGCAGATAGATCATGTGTAAATATAAATACTGTTGACATGGTTTGCTAATCGTCTGCAACTGACAGTTGCCATACCATGTTGATTTCTATTTCCAAAGTCGGTTCTCTCTCTTTCCCTCTCCCCCTTCTTCATCTCTCGCTCTTTGTTGCACACGCACAAACACACACACTCACATCATATATATATATATATATATATATGCAGCTTAGTAGGAAGTATCAGATCATATTAATGAAACGTATATATATATATATATATATATATATATATATATATATATATATAGTGATATATGATATATATAGTGAACACTAAGCGGCGACAATCTGTTTCATGTGTCGACTCTAAAACTATATTTTTATCATATATATATATATATATATATATATATATATATATATATCTTCTCGCTAAAATCTTCTCTTTTCTCCCTGTGACTCTCCTCCGTCTTAGTGGCATTATCGCCTTGCTTGAGTTGAAGTGATTTAAAAAATTACAAAACATTATATATATATATGTACATGTTAAAATAACATTATATATATATATATATATATATTTAGCGAATATTGGAATAACTTCTTTTTAAATTTACTGAGTTTTAAACGCACATATAAATTCATAATTTCCTCTTTCCATCGATACAGAGAAATCCAGTCATTCAGACGGGGGCGGTAGCATGTTCATTTTTATTAACTATTGTTGTATCAATTATGAGTTACGTTCAAAAAAGAGATTTAGAGAGGGTAGGGGGTGGATTTTTCAACGAATTCTGGCATCCGTTAAATGCATGTCTGGGTTTTTTTTATTAACGGCAAAAAGTTTTTAGGCATTTTTTTCTTACTTGTATATTTAAAGATTCTTTTTATGTGTGTTTGTGTTAGGATATGTTTTATTTAACTACAATAATAAAATATTTTTACTCTTAATTACTAATAGACTATATTTCTTTTTAAAACCAAATAAATGTAATAGAATTACTTACATTATTTAAAATTATTTTTACATATCAAATATAAGTATGTCTATTACCAGATCCCATTTTTTAATTTTATTTTTAAATATTATTTAAGGAAAATTTTTTACAATAATGGCAAAAATAGCTATTTCATTTCTCTGATTCAGTATGATAAAATATCGTTTCAGGGCATGCTACAATGCTATATTTGTAGTTTAAAAGTGTACAATATTCCTGATATGATATGTGATGACACTGATGTCAACCTCTAATTGTATGTGTATATATGTGTATATGTAATTCGTCATTGTGATGAGTCAATAATAAGAACTTAGAATTGAAACCACTCATGATAATCTATAACATTAAATTGCTTCCAATTCCTCTGAATTAGTTTCTTAATATTGTAATCTGTATATACGAGGGTCATTCAATAAATAAGGTGAATTTTTCGGTATAAGGATTTCTAATACAGATAGAAGCTTACTTCTTTTTTTTTTCTTTTTTTTTTTTTCAACGTAGTCTCCCAGCACTGTCACACACTTTTCCCATCTGTGCACAAGCTTCCGTATTCCCTCAGCGTAAAAATATTTGGACTGATGTCTCAGCAAGTCGCTCACAACACTTTTGACTTCATCGTCACTTTTAAACTTCGTGCCTCTCGTGAACGCTTTCAAGGGACCAAACAAGTGAAAGACTAAAGGGGCAAGGTCTGGGCTGTAAGGCGGATGAGGGAGTAGTTCCCAGCCCAGCTCGTTGATGGTCTGCACCGTTTGGGCTGCTGTGTGAAGCCTTGCGTTGTCATGATGTAACATGACTCCTTCTGACTGATGACCCCTGAGTTTGTTCTTTATGTCTTTCTTGACCTGCCTCAGCAGTTCACAGTAGTTCTTCTGTGAGACTGAATGAGGTCATTGACTGATTCGATCACCTCAGGAGACCTTACTTCTGTAGGCCTCCTAGGCCTGTTTACATCTCCAACACTGCTCCGTCCTTCTATAAACAATTTAGCCCACTTGTATACATTATTTTTTTTGGCTGAAACATCTGGCACCATACACAGTTGACATTCTCCTATGAATTTCAACTGGTTTGCACCCTTCAGCAACCAAAAACGCGATAACTGTTCAATCCTGAAGCATGCTTCTTGGTCGGCCATCTTTGTTAATCGCCAAAACTCTCAAAATTTTTTTTAATCTGCAAAAGAAATTAAATCCATGTGAAAAAGAAGTAAAACAAAAAAAAAAATAAAAAAAATGTAAGCTTCTATCTGTATTAGAAGTCCTTATACCGAAAAATTCACCTTATTTATTGAATGACCCTCGTAGATTAAAACCTTTCTATGAAGATGTTTACTTATATCTAATGCTGTACTAGGATAAGGATTGAACTCAGGATTCCAGCGAGATCAGCTGTAGATTCGAATATATTTCTATAAAAATGTGTTGAATTTATAGGCATTACACAAAGATATGTATTCATACATATATATCTATCTTAAGATGGAAATGGGTGTAAAATTTATACAACAAATAACTGCAGATAAATAGATATTGTTAGGGACTATGTGGCTGTAACCTCTTCGTATCTTCTATGAGAATATATACATATATATATATATACATATATATATATATATATATATATATATATATATATATATATATATATATATATATATATATATGTATGTGTGTGTGTGTGTGTGTGTGTATGTATTTAGTCAGCAGTCCTTCTTTCATGCACATTTCATTGAAAACGACAGAAAAGGTGCTTTTATTTAGTTTTTTATACAATTTGTCATGCGATCTAATAACTGTTTTCTTTTCGGATGATAAATTATATAAAAACCGTCCGAATGTTCTTTTTATCCGAGCGCTTTCGGCTATACATTTAGCCATTTTCAAAGAATTATATTTTAACTTTTAAAATAAGAAATAGTTTGTTGTATGTATGTTTTCATTTTTCAAAACACAGTCAAGATATTATGTCCATGTCCAAAGTTAATATTATTAACTGTTGGTTTGTTTGTTTTTATTAATAAAGCTTCCATTAATTTTAGCTTTTTTTTTTTTTTTTTTTTGCATGTAGATGATCCTATTATATTAGTGTTGTCAACAAGTATGTTACAAATAATGTCCGGTAGGTCTCCATGAATATTTAAATGAGATCGAATTGTTATATTGTCAGAAAGGTGTAGAATAAGTCTGCGTGTCAAACATGTTGTAGTGTGGCCTATATAATCATTTACGAATTTCGATTGATCAGGAATGCAATTCCTTAATGGGCATTTGATTTCGTAAATAATATTTGCCCTATTTAATTTTTTTCTAGGTGAAATATTATTTTTAACTATAAGGCTAGAGGTTTTTAATTTTTTGTAATAAATAATTAATCTAATATTTTTGCTATTGTCAACTGGTGTTATGCATTTTTTTATAATGTTCTTAATTCTACATTCATCCTGTTTATAATTTTCGTTCATCTGATCTTTATAAAAAATGTTAATGATATTGTTTATGTTTCTATTCTCACCGTTGCTATTAGTTACCTTAGACAGAAAACGCCTAATGTGGAAATCCAACAACTGATTAGGAAATCCGTTATTAATCAGCGTTTGCTTTACATTGTTTAATTCGTTAAGGAAAAACGTGCGAAAGGATGAGTTCTCGTGCACTCTCGTGAGGAAATTTTTAATAACACCTATTTTATATCTAAGAGGGCATTCACTAGAGAAATTAAGATGGCAAGAGTCTTTACTAGTTGTTTTTTTATAAACAGAAGTTTTAAAAGTATTATTACTAAAATCGACGAGAACATCTAAGAAAGGAAGTTTATTTTTTCCCTATGTTCATAAGTAAAATTTAGGACGGAATTTTGTTGAAATGTAGCTTTCAGATTTTCTATTTCTTTCTTGATTTCATCAAAAATAAAAATAACGTCTGTCTATATTTCTGAGATGAGGTATTATGTACAGTATTTACATTATGCGGACCATTGTCCTCATCTTTGTCGCCATATTTGTCACAACGTTTCGGCCGTTGTACACTCCGGCCTTCTTCAGGTGGTTGGAATTTCGAACTGAACCCTTTATTTCGATCCCTGGGGTAGACTGTTCTAGTTCCTTGAGGACACATGGCACAGTGGATAAAGGCGTTGGTTAGATCCAGTGACAAACCCAAAGAGTGTGAGTTCAATACCCGGTTAAGGCAGTGGAGAACTTTCAGAGGGAAAATTAGCAGGAGATAACTGATAACTGACATCCATCAAACATGGCACGTGGAACTAGAACAGTCTACCCCAGGGATCGAAATAAAGGGTTCAGTTCGAAATTCCAACGACCTGAAGAAGGCCGAAGTGTAAAACGGCCAAAACGTTGTGACAAATATGGCGACAAAGATGAGGACAATGGTCTGCATAATGTAAATACTGTAAAAATAACGTCTACATAACGAACATATATTTCAGGTTTAATAACTTTAGTAAAAACCTTGTTTTCAACATAGAACATATAATAATTGGAGAAGCACGGCCCGAGAGGCTTTCCCATACTTACTCCATCGGTTTGTGTGTAAATAGTACCATTCCGGCTATAAAAAGGAACTTTAATGGTGTAAGCGAGCAATAGTTTTCTTAAAATATTGGGTTGGATTGATGGAGGTTGAAATTATTTTTATACACCGAATTAATGATAATATCAATAGTTTCGGAGACGGGGACGTTAGTAAATAAATTCTCTACATCAAGTGACGCAAGAATGCCATGGTTTGTTTTTAATTTTGTGCTTTTAAGTATTTGGAGGAATTCCTGGGTAGATTTAATGCTATAGTTAGTAGGGAGATTATGGGGTAACAATAACAGTGAGAAATTTTAATAGTTGGTATATACATGTTGGAATCTGAGAAATAAAAGGTCGTAATGAGTGACACGGTTTGTGTATTTTGACATTACCTTTTAAGTAGCCAGGTTGTTAATCTCCAATAATTTTGTTTATTTGTAAGGATCCTGCAACAGTATTGTTGGATGTTATGAGTTTATTAACTTATTTCTTTAGGGATTCAGTGGAGTTCTTATTCAATTTAGAACGATCATCATTGAGGTGCTGAAGCTTTTTGTGATATTCCAATTTATCCAAAATTACGTAAATATTGGATTTCTCAGCTTTTCTGATGACTATATTAGGGTTGTTTTTTAATTCTGTAGCAGCAATTTTGAGTTTTGTTGGAATTTTCTTGTTTCTATTACGTGGAATATAATTTAGACCGACCTTGAGAAGATCTTTGAGGTTTGGATGAAGTATTATCAATTTGTCCTTTTTCAGTTGATATAGTGATTGATGTAAGATTTCAATTTCGGTCTTTTTTGTGAGAAGGCAGAATTTAGGTTGGAAATGGCAATTTGGTCCTAGATTTAGAAATTCCTTTTGATCATTAGTTAATATGTGAGTTGATAGGTTTATGTATTTATCATGGTTGTTGGGAAGTAGAATATTTCCTTGGTATAAGTTGCACAGCCTTTTTTGTAATTATTTGTCGACGGTCAAGTTCATCATTATTAATACTTTTGTTGATGTGGTATTGTGCTTCATTATATTCAGTTTCGGTTAAAATGTTTTTTTTAGTACTGCAATATGTTTTTGGATTTCATTATTTATATGTTGGGTTTCGTTCTTAGCTTTCGTTATTTGTCGTAGAACAAGATATTTTTCTGAAAGTTATACTGTCGCTTTCCTTGTTGGCTGACATGTCATGCAATTTAAAATCTGTGTATTTAGTTAGCAATCCTTCTTTCATGCACATTTCATTGAAAACGACAGACAAGATGCTTTTATTTAGTTTTTTATACAATTTCTTATGCGATCTAATAATTTTTTTCTTTTCGGATGATAATATATATATATATATATATATATATATATATATATATATTAGGGTTATGACTTTTGAACTGTTGTTAAAGGATAATGAATTATGGTGAAACTGAAATTTCAACTAAAAGAAATTAATGCTTTTTTTCATTACTTTTGAAGAAAAGTTCATAGATTTAGAATACAGGAACTTGAAATTAGAAAAATTCATAACTCTAATATATATATATATATATATATATATATATATATATATATATATATATATATATATATAAAAGTGAATATTGAAGTCAACACTTAAAGGCGACAGGCTGTTTCATGCTAGATGCAATCGTCAGGCCTACCTCTATCTCTGATATTGCACACTTTATCTCATAAATATAGCACACCTTAAGACTATATTTCTTCCTATATATATATATATATGTGTGTGTGTGTGTGTGTGCGTATTGATCTATGTTTTCTCCTATCTTTGTCTTTGCATTCATCGTATTTTAACTAAAAGTGTGACGGTTTCGTCCCGTGACTAATTCCGACGAAGGCCCTTCCCGCTTTCAAACTCGATTTCTGTATTTTTGTATCCTTTTGCATTCAATTCGATTCGTCAGCGGGTCGCGCTTTCTTTGTGACGCCAAAGATTCTCTACCTGCGAAAATCGAATGAGAACCCGCGTTCCTTTCACGATAATGTTCGTGCTTCTAAAGCTGTTCATGCGCACTTTGGTCTTTGCCTCTCATTGGTGTTAAGTTCTTTTGTCGCTCAACACGCAATGAACAGGCGTTCATTCAATTTCCGGCCTGAAAATGATCAAATAATAAACATTGAAATATCCTATCCAATTTTTCTGCTGCACCATTCACAAAGACTCTGAACTGAATTTGCGCAATACAATCACTCAACATGTATCATTCTCTGGAATCGATATCTTTTTCTACAGATATGCCCTGCCGATATATATATATATATATATATACTTTTTTATTCAGCTATTGATACTGAGATATATAAGATGTATTCGAGTAATATATCATCAATAATGACCATGTATCGAGAAAATATATATATATATATATATATATATATATATGTGTGTGTGTGTGTGTGTGTGTATGTATGTATGTTAGATTAGTCTTGTGTGAAAGGCTGTTTAGTGTATACTCTTCACTCTCTCTCTTTCTCACGCAGATACACACACTACATATATGTGTGTGCCTATTTGCGTGCGTTTAACATTTGAGATGTTTATATATATATATGTGTGTGTGTGTGTAAATATTCTCAGATAGAGTGTTTCTGCAGAAGAGACAAAATAAATAAAAGTAGTTAAGTATAGTTTTCCTCTTCTCTCTCTCTCTCTCTCTCTCTCTCTATATATATATATATATATATATATATATATATATATATATATAAATGTTATAATATTTTTATAATTATATTTTCTAATAGGTTACAATAAAATGTAAAAATGTTTATATTATAATAAAAATATAATATTTTGTTAAACATCTCATATATATATATATATATATATATATATAAACTATATATATTTATATTATATATATATATATATATATATATATATATATATATATATATATATATATATATATATATAATTAAGTTATAAGGAACTTGGTAAACCGAATTGGTAAATCCAAAGAGGTTTGTTTTTCATTACATATATATATATATATATATATATATATATATATATAGTCCTAATAAATAGTTTAAATACCCTACAAAAACCCTTTATGAAGTCGTCAAAAAACAAATGTTACGGCAGTTTTTTTTTACATACACAAAACCCTTTCAGAAAAAATAAAATAAAAAAATACATAAATCTCCATAGACACGTAAACCTGACTAGACGAAATCATCTTCCGTTTTAAATTTAGACACCCCAACCTTACCCTGACTTGACATCTATGAATGTAACAGTATACTGATACAAATTATTAACACCCTACACCCCTTTCTATTTAAACAATCGCGCTAGCCGTTACCATGGAAATTTTGATTTCAATAATGAATATGCTATTAAAACACGTAAATTTCAGAAATAAGTTATTCCAAAAAAAAAATTTCGCTTGAAGATGGAACAGAGCTTACTTTAATTCAATTTAATTCAAATAATTATATTGAAGTTTTCGGCTCTTGTTTTGAAACATGAGAACTCTTATGTAGCGTGTTGGAATCATATTTTTAAATAAATAATTATATTTATGCTCTACTTTTGTATCCAGCACTATTTAAAAAAAAATGATAACAAAAATACTAAAGAACTTTGGATTATTTACCTAACCAGTTCTTTCCTATTTTCTACATATTTTCATATATATATATATATATATATATATATATATATATATATATGTTTAAATTGTCGGTTTTCGATTTTGTTCAGTGCACAGTATAGTAGGGTCAGTTGGGCATCGTTTCTGAAAAAAAAATAGCATCATGATGCAATTCACTCCGACAGAAATGTGATGTACTGCTTGGCATTCGTGCCGGAAGTGCCAATATGAACATTTCAGAGTGTCTGGGTGTCAATCTGAGGGCAGTGCAGAGGATTCAGAAAGAGTTGGATGAGTCTAATGGTGATTACGAAGGTTTTTGGAGCGATCACTAGTGATGATGATGTTATGCCTTCATTCATCTTTCCACAAGACCTCTGACTCAACACGTAATTCTACATCAAGTAGCTTAAGGAGGTATTGCTTCCCTGGGTGAATAGGGTGGCTGCTGGAAGACCCTCTATCTGACAGCAAGTCTCGGCACCATGCCACGTGATGGCCGTGATTGGAGCCAAAGTCGGTTTTATTGAATAAATTTACTCTTTAGTATTTCAAGATATTTTTGTGTAATTTTAGTAAATATATCTGTTAAAATGTGATGTCAGTGTTATTTTCATACTTGCGTATTTTGGACAAATAGTCTAATGGAAACAAATTTTCCAATTTAATTTCAAAATTCTTCTTTTTTTGGAATAATATGTAAGGACACACACGCTTTGGAAAGATAGTATAATGTAAATAAACATTCAAATTTAATTTGTCAGGACCGAAGAAATTCCGGCAACACGTTAATCAGGTCTTCTTCTTATCGGCTGGAAGTGGATAAGGTTGGTACTCTTGATTCTGCTCAATTTTATTGATTCTTATCTAGTTAATTCTGGGTTTTATCGTTGTTGGAAGTGTTCAAAAAGTAATTTCATTCAATTAAACAATTAAAAAGAGTCAATGCCTTGTTACACAGGAATTCATTTCTTTCCAAGATTGAAACCAGGCTGACCTCAAGACTAAATAACAGTTTGATTTTTTCAAATAAATATCTGCTTCTTATATCCTAGTTTGTTCTCAATTACTTGACGCATTCTGAGTATAAATATTAGAACAAATGAAAGCGTAGAAGTCGTTCTTTCATTAATGTTAATCGTGATGTCATAGGTTACACAGACAGCAGATAAATAAAACATTTATTTTTATTTATAATAATCATGTATTCTATATGTGTAACAGTCACCTGAATATTTCTTTTTTTCTTCAGAGATCATCACATATCACATGGATTACCATTAAAAAGATCGAAACATCGCATTATTCTTTCAACCAAACAAAGTAAGTGATTTTGTTGATATATCAACTTGTAACTTTTAGGGTTGTTTTAGCAATCGACGTTAAATTAATCTACAAATGAACGCAAAACATCCAAAAAGGTCAATAAATAATTCTTCGCATTTCTGTAAATTCTAGATGCTGTGAGAATAAAAACCAAACAAGGAATTCATTAAATATCGTTGAAAGCATTGCGATTCTTTGTCAAGATAAAGAATTCAAAAGTCATTTTAATTCGAATATATCAATTGGTTTAATCCCTCGTAAAACACGCTAGCCGCACAAATTATTTCCCTCGGACTTTTACACAATATTTTTAGCAATTGTTTTATAATGAGTTTATGAGACTTTCAGTAAACCCTAACACTTTAGATCCAATGTAATTTTTTTTCTAGAAATGGGACATAAATATCGCAACATCATTATTGTGGTAACAAATAAATGTATTTTTTTACAGATATTTTCTTAAGACGTACGGAGAGGCAAATGGTTTTTCGGCATGACACACTGAAACAAACTTGAAAAACTTACTGATCAGGCCGAGGCCTTTTCAGTACGTCCTTCTCGCATTTACTGCCTTAGGTTCAAATGTCAGTTAAATTTCGTTTAAATGAGTTGCTTTTAAATTTCGTTTAAATGAGTTGCTTTTATCTAAGTAAATTAAACAGTTTTCAGTTTTCTAATTAAAATAACTTATAAAAATCAATTTATTTTAATTGGTAAATCTAACCCTTTTTCATATATGACAAATAATGACCTGCATTCGTACTTATAAGTTTTATTGTGATGTTTTCCTTAAGTTCTTAAACTCAAATCTTTAACGAGGTAATTTGTTGGGTAGATTTCCTTGGTATTTTATTGTCCTGAAACCCACAAGGATTTTATTCAGTTATTAACTTAAGAATTAAGATTCATCAGAAAATTCAGATCGGAAAACCGTGAAATTTTCACAAGAAATACTAGTTACTATTAAAATACGACTGCAAACGAAGATGATAATTCTTTCTTAATTCTATTCGAATGGACACTGAATGATTTTTGGTGCGACCAAAAACCAATTCGATTATTTTTTTTTCTCAGATTTTGTGAAGTAGATCAAATAAAAACCTTTCAGCACTTTTCCAGGTAGATTAAATATAGATCATTATTTAATATCAAAATTCTTGGTGTGAAAAAAAATCCTACCACCTTAATAAGTTTTCAAGTAAATATTTCCACTTAATTTATTAACTGTAAACGTGCTGCTTTTTCGGAAGAATCATTAAGAATTTAGATATTTATCCAACAATTTATTTTTAAAAAAGTGTTAGTTTCAGAACTATTTCATTTCGGTCACACACGTGCACCGTCATTTAGATATAACGAAAAGCAGTGAAATTACTCTAAATATATATTTCAGTTTTCTGATATCAATTTTTAGTGAACAGATATTGTAACTAGTATCTCAAAGTCGGCTGTGAAGATAAATGAAGGTCTATCATTTCGATTTAAAACTTCCTATTACGCTTTCTGAAATTTATGCTTTGCTTGTTTCAAACTAATTGATATCAAAATGCATTATTTAATAAACTATTTTCACCCAAATCTAAATTGAGATAATCAGACAGAGAAAGTCTTAAATTGTAGAAGTTATTTTTCGAGGCTTCGTCTACAACCCAAAAGATAATTCTAATTGAATCTCACATTTCAATTCTCCTGGAAAAATGATTTTTTTATCTTTACCGCTGTAGCGGACCGGTGTTGGTTTTTTGTGTTGTAAAATTATGAACACGTGCTGTTTATTCATGATAGAAGAAGGTCCAGCTACAAGAACATGGCGGATTCAAGTTGAGTCCAATCGAAGATGTAAAGAAAACAAACAAGACCGAAATATATTTGTCAACAAATATATGTATTAAACAGCACATTTACAAGTGACAAAGACATCAACATTTGTGTTTGTGCGTGAACGTAAAGAGTTTGTATTTTGGTGAAAGTTCGTACGTACGTGTATGCATGTTTCATGGTGTTTTCCCACAAGTGGGCGAAAACGCCAATCTCTACGAGATCACATTTTTAAATGCAAAGTAAAAAGAGAACGAGACAAAAAGTCGCCCAGTATTTATAGCCTAAGGAGAGCAACCCCTAGTGGACCATTAGGAAATTAAGGAGAAGTTAACTCAGACACAGCTATTGTTTCTCTATACGTTTTTCTTACTTTTGTCGAAAAAAATCATTTGGATATTTTGAAAGGTTTATTCTGCTGATCATTGTATCATTTACAATGAACACAGTGAACTAAGCTTTAATAACGAATTAAAAAAACTATTCTTACCCATAATGACATTAATGTAGTGTCTGAATTAATGCTAGATGAATGATAAGTAAGGTAAGTTATTGATCAGTTTCAATGTAGCTTAAAAGATTTGTAAATGATTCAACTTAAACTCGTTAAGAAATCGGGTCACGTGGTTTCATCTGATTTACAAATATAAAATATATGTTTACTTCTTTTTGATAAGCTTACTAAAATGCTTTATAATTTGTTCAATATTTAGATATATAACTTGTGGAGATCGAACCTACCACTCCTGCTTTCCAAGGTTAATATGTTACATTGGGGAGAGTTATCTGTAGCAAAGCACTATGTATTTCATCTAACTGTTCAATCAACAAAGCTTAATAAAAATGAAAACTTTGTACAATGTTTGCTATCACGAGAACCAAAGGTCTATTTGTTTTGGCCTATAAATGATGAATTGGTTCTTTGGGCAGCAAAGTGGATACAAAATGTGCTCGTATTTCATTTGCTTGTGGAATAGCTGGACAAAGCGAGATCAGTAGAAAAAAATGTAATATGGCCTGTAAGGGAAAAGGCTGGGGTGTGGGTGCAGTGAATATCAGGCACGAACCCTGGGGACGTGGTGTGGTTGGTAATTATAAATAAGTGGTAGAAAAAAGTTAAATAACGTCAAACATTTGAATGCTAATAGGAGTGTAAAGTTACAATTTCTTTATAGCAGAATTTGGTGATTTTAGTGTGGAATAAGTGGAGAGTTTTTATCAGGATATAAAGATTCTAATACGTGAAGGATATTTCGTCATACGAGGCTGGCATATGATGGCAGACTATTAATGAAGCTTTCAAAGTAATTCTCCTTATGACCCACACAAAAGAAGATCGTTCAAATAATAAAGTGATTATCTCAAGCAACTTACTTTGTTGTTTATGGTATTCTGATAAGTAAAGCGTCATTATATATTTCATGTTTCATTTGTTATAATTGTGTCGGGTCACTGTATGATTGCTCCGAGTAGTATATGATCCAATACTACCTGCCACATGGGTGGGTCATTGATAACTAAACCGGTTCCCCCACCAGGCTTTTCTTGTGTGGTAAGATGCCTAGAAACACAGGATTTAAAGAAATAAGGATTACAAACAAGATCCGTGGAAGGGTGGGCGAATGATCAACACTAACCTTTCACAATTGAGGATCACTAGCTATGTATGCATCCAGCGCGGAAATGACACAGCATTACTGGGTGAAGAGCTTTCTAGACTGAAATCAATGGACTAGGCGGACCGACATTTTAACTGCACGAAAGGAGACGCCAACATTCCGCATAGCTATTTAAGCCTGACGTAAAACTTCAAGTAGTTTGCACTACATGAGTTGTTACTCATATAAATTTAATCATGTCTTTCATTGCTTAACTTTAATGATCAGACAGGAGCCGCTATTTTCTGTGTGAGTTGAAAGCAAGCTAACCTATATGCTGTATAATCTCTGATTGTTCGCTTGAATCTCATTGGTGATTTATTAGAGGTTTTCATTGGTGCATTCTGAATGTTCCTCTTATTCGAAAAAAAATCTTATGCAAAACTAAGTTTATATTTGATTATTAATGAATTTACACTACTTTTATCATTCTATGACAAGTAATCAATAACAGAGAAATAACAAGTTAGGCGAAAAATAAAGCAAAAAGTATGAAAAGCGTTCAAAGATTTTGATCATAATCGAATTCTCTTTCTAGAACTCATTATCGATCTTTCTAATGGGAAATATTTTCAGGAAAAAAATTTAGTCGTTGAACTAAATACTTTTTTTTTTATTCTGACATCCATTTTCGTTTATGATTTCAAAATTTTGATAAAATTAAATTTTAAATGGGAAGGGTTTTTTCTTCCAAATATTGATAAAATGACAGCATTCGATAATTTATATTTGACACATTTCGTCACAAGGTCATCCAGGTTAAAATTGTCGATTCATATAACACAGGGGAATAAGAAACTGCGTTCGTAATTTAAGTTGTCTCCAATGATGAATCCTGCTTTTTTACTTCATACTTTTTGCCGCTTTTTAACACAGACTTAACTGACATCGAAAAAAATGACTCGCATGGTCATCTAAATTTCAACACTAAAGAACATAGACAAAATACTTTATGATCAAAAAACAACCTAGTAAGAATATTGTTGTAACCTAGGGAAGGTTACTGAATAGAATAATCAAATTGAGGTTGGTAATGAACGATAATACTTAGGAAAAGAACAACATATATAAGATTCCCCAGCGGCGCATAGAAGAAGTAGTCAACGGCTAGAAGTGAGTCAAGTGAATTCCAGAATGACATAGCCTCGTTTGGGGGATCCTCTCTACCCGGAAGCAGAGAGTTTGACCACCACAGCTGGAGACGAATCTCCAACTGTAGGTTATCTGCTAACCGCACCACGCGGTCAGATGTGGCACAAGGCCGAATATAATGTGGGGTATCCGAGCCCGTAGGCTCGACCAAAATTCCTCGTAGACCCCATTTTAATACGGGATCGGGTAACTGTTTCCTGAGACGAGACTGTGCCTCGTCTGTGGGATCCTCTCTACCCGGAGGCAGAGAGTTTAACCAGGCACAGCTGGAGACGTATACTACTGTATTTATGTGAATTGGGGCACACCCATTATCGTCCGTATGCAAAATAATAATCCGAAAATAATAATCCGAAATTTGAACTATTTAAAGATAAATCAAGTGTTGCAATACTTTTAAATGAAGATTTGTAAACTTGTTTGATCCACAACTGATTACATTTTAATCTTCAAATATCTAATATATTTTCCCGCTAAGAAAACAGGAAAGTCACTGTTAATTAATATCATTTTAATTACTCGTACTTATAGGTTAAATATTTACGTTGAGGTTATAAGCCAATAGCAATTGTTGTTCCTTCTAATATTTTGTGGTCTGCACACAAATATTCGGTTTTCCCTGAAACTTTCAATAATTCCATTACAAATCCTTAATATGAAATCATTAAATATTGCCTAGAATTCTAAGTTGAATCATTTTCACCAATGAATGATTCGGGCTAACATGTTCGGACTAATTATCCTTCTCATTTATTATGTTATAAATAAATCACAGTTGGAGTGACAAGATTTGCCTGTCCTCTTGAGACAATCCCTTCATGCGATAGGATTTATATTCAATAAGAGTTTGCTTACTAAAAGAATTAGCAAAAGAAAAACAGATTTGAAAAGCTTTTGGGATTGCAATATTGTACAAGAGATAATCCCAATCCAGTCAGAAAATTAAGTAGCAAAGAATATTTCTTCTAATAAACTTTAGACGCGCATGCGCACACACATGTTTGAAAGGAAAATTAGCGAGAGCCTAATGTATTACAACTTTTACGATCATTGAAGATTTGATATGTTATGAAATGTACGCAAGCATATGTGCAGATGGATAAATAGATAAATATAGGCGCATTTAAATTGAGAATATACATATATGATTCGCATAGGTATTCACATGTGTATTATACACACACACACACACACACATATATATATATATATATATATATATATGTATATATATATATATATATCAACCAAATATATTTATAGTTGTGTGTGTAAAAATCTTTTGTTTCTCCGTATTTTCATTTATGCATCTTATTTGACATAAATAGTATGTAAATATGTCGATATATATATATATATATATATATATATATATATATATATATATATATATATATATATATATATATATATTGATGGATACTCATATTCGAATAGAAGGTTTGTTTTTAAATTAAACAGTATTTTTTTTATCCAATTATATCTACCGGCCTGAAAATTCAAGTAATCTTAGAAAAAATATGCGTTAGGATTCGAACCATCATCCCCTATTGGAACCGTCATCACTTCCGGTCAAACAAATCGCGAATTATGCCTTTTGAACACACACTTCACCCCCGATTCTCAAAATATTCATATCTTCGCTGTATCTTATATAAATGTAAACAAAGACAATTTATTTTTAGGAAATGGATTAAATCCTATGTATTGCTATTTTTTATTTATTTTGTATATTATTTTTTGATGGATACTCATATTCGAGAAGAAGATTTGTTTTTTAATTGAACAACATCTAGCCAACAACATCTACCGGCCTAAATATTCAAGAAATCTTGTCAGAAAAATATGCATCCTCCGGCAGGTTTCGAATTTTTAATTAAAAAAAATACAGAGCTTTTCTACAACACTTTTGCAATGATTACGGGCAGTTTTGGATGCAGCAAATATCCCTTCCACACCCGTTCCCTGTGATAGAGATAGCTGTAGGATTTATAGTGATCTACGGCTGTAGCACCTTCTGACGTGAACCAGGGATGGCTGTTCGGTTTTTGCTGAAAATGGTGACAAAGAAGCTTCCGTCATTTAAGATTTGAACCTACACAGTCAGCTTTGAAAGATTGTCCAGGGAACGGGACATCAGGGGATACCTTTGATTTGCCATCAACTTTGACACTGCTATAAAGAAAATAAATAAAATTTTGGGTTTTGTGTTATTATTCATTTGTTTATTTTTGTTTGTTTTTTTGGGTTTTTTTTTTGTTTTTTTTCTAGTTTTGCTGTGGTTGTGAGTAGCTATTAAGTTTTATACAACCGCTATGAAAACAAATTCCTACTTCGCTACTTACAATCACATTATGACTCAAAAGATTAAGTAATTAATAACACATAAACTAAATCTAATAACTTTATTCCAAATAACAAACTTTAAACCCGAGGAAAATATCTATCTATCTATCTATCTATCTATCTATCTATCTCACTCTGTTCATATCTATCTACTTAGCTATCTATCTCACTCTGTTCATATCTATCTACTTATCTATCTCACTCTGTTCATATCTATCTATCTGTACTGCATTGTGAATGGTAGTTTTTAAGCCTTAGGCACTCATCTGGCTACATGGATTGATCATAGCTGAAGGCGTCAAACTACCAATCTGCTTATATCTATAAAACGGGGAAGACTGTGCGATGTTTTAGGCAATGTTCTGCTGAGAAACACGAGATTATATATATTTTACCGCGTATCACCTTCAGCAGCATACAATCCTTCAGGACAAAAGTTTTCTAATATGGTAGTTGCATCCTGCAACAGCACCTCTGCCAAACTGCACGAGTTGTGCGAGAAACGTTTCAGAGATAAAAAGACCTCGCGGCCATGTTCACGAATTTTTCCAGATCTCAAACCCATTGAGCCCTTCTGAAATGTGTGGAACCAACAATTTTGCTTCGCAGAACGGCTACCACTTATTTTGCAACAGTTAAATGTCAACATCCTGATACGAGATCTAGGCGTCCTATCGAGTTCATGTCTGATTAGGTAAAATGGGTTTTCAGACAAATGGAAAAACAGCAACTTATTAGACTGGCAGTTGTAATGTTTTCGCCCATAAGTGTGACCAAGTTTCAAAACTGAACGGATGTTATGTATTTCATGTATATTTAAAGTGTATGTCTATTGGTTTTATTGCTTGTTATTGTTTAATGACATATCAACTCATTATGGGTCATTTAATGCCGAAATATAATTTTCTTAGAAGTTTTGAAGTAATAAAAATACGATATACGTTATTCTCCTTTCACAATTGAGTACATGGTAGATTATACACAGCTTTTGTGCAGATACATGTTTGTGTGGACATAATTACTAGAGGCGGTGATACGTGTGTTGTATGTTGTAGTTCTGTTGAAGTTATATTTTGGAATACACGCCCCTCAAAACCTCCAATCTCCCGATCAGAGGTCTTGTTGATGGATGTAGTTTATCGTCATACATAGGACTGTATTAGTTTCATCAACGATATATTCTTACAAGTAAATTTTATGATTCTGTACGCATTAAAAGTGAATTCATAGACAATAACACCTTCAGGTAATGTTTTATAGAATTTTCTTCGGATAATTATGTTACATTTAATAATAGACTATCATTTTCCACGGGCCCGTAGGAACCTTTTTCGATGAAAATAGATGTTTTTAGCTGTCATTCACTACAAATGTGTTCCTACAAAAAAGAAAATACGTCACTTTTACGATTTCAGCGCACAAAAATGAAAAAAGACAGCGAAACAAATTCACATAGGCAGATAGAAGATATGTAAGAAGATAGTGTTCAACCTAAACTTGTAGGCTGATCACTCTTGTATATGTTAAGAAGGGGGAGATTTCATGAATAGGGTGACAAGGGAGGTAATTCGCTGATTTCCAAAAATAGATTGCGAAGCTAAAGGTCTCACATCTTTATCTTTTTTAATTTTTTATAATGCGTTCAATAGAGCGAAACAGTTGTTATTTGTACTTTTAATTCTTTGCTACTTTTAGGGTAACAAAACCTGTTCCAGAATGTTTGGGCTAAAAGACTCAACTCGCTTCAAGACATCACACTCTTTTGTAAGAATAGCGGTATTACTTTTTAGTCAAATCTTTCAAAGATTTTACGCTGATCTTGTGGTGATATATTTTATTCGTTTAGTTCAACCGAATCAAATGTGATAAAAAAAAAAAGTTATATTTTGTCATTCACTTTCTATGAATTCCAAATAAAATTCCGTCATTGATAAAGTGTTGGCACAAATGGAAGAGCAGAATCTTCAATGCGATCAGCAAATTTGCTTTCTTTTATGCTACAACTAACGATGAAGAAACAAAAAGACTCTTTTCATGCGAAGATAACTTAATGGGCCAAGTTTTATAACAATATCTATCTATCTATCTATCTATCTATCTATCTATCTATCTATCTATCTATCTATCTATCTCAGTCCTTTTCATATCTATCTATCTATCTATCTATCTATCTATCTATCTAATCTTATTTATATCTGTTTGTAAAAGTTCAATGATATTTATATATCTATATCAGTCTTTTGAAATCTTCCTATCTTTGTATAAATATCTGAATTGCGTATATAAATAAAAGGTAAAATAACTTTAAAAATGCACACACATACACGCACATGCGCACATACACACACACGCATATATATATATATATATATATATATGTATGTATATATATATATATGTATATATGTATGTATATATATATATATGTATATATATATGTATGTATATATATATATATATATATATATATATATGTATGTATATATATATATATATATATATATATATATATATATATATATATATATATATATGTACTAAACGGCCGTCCAGTGGTTTCTGCATTCTCTTGAGGTTTCTTCTAGACTCGATGAAGTACCTAATTATAATTATCTCAAATCCTCCTAAAAATTTCTATCACTTGTATATCCTTGCTTGAACCCGCTTTAAATGCTCTGGATGGAGCGTCTTGGGGAGAGTAGTCGTGGCTTGTGGGGGCACAGTCCTATGGGTAAGGAGAAACTCGGATCAGTTCTACAACGGAATATGTGACCGAGCGGCGCTATATCGAGTCTAATTCGCTACTTCTTTGTCACCGAGGCCCCGTTTGTACAGTTGATATGACGTTTGCCTGATATTGTAACTGTCCGGGTTTCAATTCTCGGTAGTGGATGCGCACTGCTGATGAGTCTCAAATTGGACGAAACGACCGTCCAGTGCTTTCTGCATTCTGTTGAGGTTTCTTCTAGACTCGATAAATTACTTAATTATATATATATGCGTATGTATATATTTAGAGGAAAGCGTGTTAAAAGCGTAAAAAAGAAACATTGTTCTACAAATTTAAATAATTTTATTATTGGGTATAAAATAATTTTTCTTTTCTTTTTAGTTGAAAAAAGTATCTATAAACACAATAGAAAATAATTGTATTAGTAAAGGATGAAAAGTATGTATGAAATTATCCCACGAAAATCTACGATTTGCATTATATTATGTATGTGCAAAGTAGTTAGTATTCGGCTATTTCGATATCAGTGATATTAACGCTTTGACGACTATGCGGTATTTATATCTCGCTTGTGCATTTTCGTAATGTAAATTGTGCCAAATACTTAAAAAACGAGAAATTAATTCGCAAAAAGTACTTAGTACTTAATAAGTTGAGTATTCAATATTGTTTACAATCTCCGGTCAAATTATACTGAAGACTAATTACTATTAATTTACGTTACGCTATTTATAAAAAAAAATCGGATCACTGGCAGCTAAAAGTTAAATTTATTAAACTCAGATGTATTATTGGTTAATAAATATATTTCCCAATTTTTAATATTGATTTTTAGGAAGGAAAAGTTTGATAATTATTTTCTCGCTGTGGACCGTGAATTTTTTAACATACGATATGAAATGGGTGGCTTCTTGAATGGCAATCGAGACTACGTCGCTGATTGGTCAATAATTTGATAATGTGGGAATTTGATGTTTGTGTGATCCTATTTTTGCACAGACCTGAGATTTTAGTGACACTCTTTAAAACTACTGAATTGTTTTCCACTAAACCTAACCCTAACATCCCCCCACACACATAGAGAACAATGGATAAACATCTGCTCCAGTTCAAAAGACCGGGGAGGATCGTGAACCCGAATGTTCAGGAGCCAATCTACTCCTATTAAGCAAAATAAATAAAAATTACATTAAATTAAAAAAAATATAACATCTGGAGATATTAGAAGTATTATATATATATATATATATATATATATATATATATATATATATATATATATATATATATATATATATATATATATATATATATATATATATATATACACACACACACACACACACACACACACACACACACACACACACACACACACACACACACACACACACACACACACACACACACAAAAGTGGTTAGCAAGTTCGCTTGCTGACTATGAGACCCGGTTTCGAAACTCAGCATGGGTAATTTTCAGGAAGGTGACTTCTTGAATTTATCACCTTGCTTAGGTGATACTGGCATGTCGACTGAAGACCATATCAAGGTTTAACTCAAGTCTTGTGAATTAAATAGATAAACGGAACAGTTCAGAAGCAGTCGAAGGTTGTGCAAGCACGTAGTCACAAGCCATTGTGAACGAGGTTTTAAACATACTTGTTTTGTTCAAAATGTTCAGTTTTATGTTGAGGTGCTCTTTCGCAGAACTTATTTTCGATCAGTACAGGTTGGCTATGTGCTTGAGCTGGCATCTGTGACAGGGATTAGCTAGCAACTCGTTTTCGAGTAGCTAGCAATTATATATATATATATATATATATATATATATATATATATATATATTGATAAATATAACAGACGACGAATGTCTATTATGTTTGATCATGTCCCGTTCTTAGCATCGTATAGTTGCTTTAGTTTACGAATTTACGACCAATTCTGCGTCTGCTATCATCGCATACCAAATTTCTATGTAAACGTAACAGCGGGTCATCTTTGATCGTAACCATCTCTGTTGTAATGTCTATATAACAACTCTGATGATGGTTCAAGTGACCGGAATGCTTAGATCGAAGAACAGCCTAATAAAGAAATATCAAAATTTTGGTCAATATTTGTCTTTATTTTCTCCCGAAACTAAAGTCACTATACAAAGCTTAGAAGGGCTTATGATCAATCATAAAACCTATTCGTTGTCTGTTATATTTAACAATATATGTTTGAATACATATATATATATAATAATGAACTCTCCAGTCGGTTTCGCCGTATGAGGATCTGACAGTTTAATTGTTTCAGTTATGAAATTTTGTGTGATAATCTTAAGTGGTACTTAAAACTCGCTAGTGATTTACAAAGGAGGCCACATATGAAGCAAGAGTGACGATTGTGGGGTGAGATCACTGTTAGATTGGCTGACCTTTTAGATCTTGCTCTTGCTTCTTGAAGACGATTCATAGAAGCAGATTGAAAACTGCTGAGTCCACTAAAACACGTTGATCTCCATTCTACCCGCTCCAAGTCTAAGCGCTCAAGGGTGTTATGAGGTATATTGACAGCTGACAAGTTTTTCTTCAGTTTATCTTTGTATTTTAGCCATGGGCGTCCTACCTTCCTGTAGCAATATATATATATATATATATATAATGCATATTATACCCACATAAATACAACCTACTTAAAACTATTGAGGTTGGAAAAGCTAATTACTATCATTTGGTACTTTATGGTTGACTTCATTGTTATTAGTCGATCCTTGGAGATTCTGAGGGGGTGCATGTATTTAGATTGTTTCTTTGTGTTTATGCCTGATTAGGACATGTCGAATGTTTAATGTTCGGTTGGAGTAATGAACACGGGATGTCGAATCATTCCATGGACCGAGTAAACAGACAACAGAAATCAAGTGCATGGTTTAAGTGCATTCCTGAGATAAACAAACTGCATCATTGAAGAATGAATGGCGCGCACACGCGATCACAAGGGATTGGCACGCCTATTTGGGAGCTAATTTGTACGTCTTTACAACTTGGTCGCTAATAATGTTTAAGTATGGCTTTACGGTTCAGTGAGAACCGTGTGTAATTTTCGTTTTTCGTTAATTATACCAATTGTTACTTTCATTCTATTTCCCTGTTTGGTCATTGAGTTTTCTGAGTTGAATATAGAATAGGGATTTTTAAAACTTTTAAACCATGTCGAGATTCGGGGTAGAAATATTTATTTTATGGCTAATACTTATCCTGTTGTAGTCAGATACCGAGGTGTTATTTCCTATTCATTCTTGATATATCTGACTGATTTTCGGTTGATATCAAAGAAGTTATGCTTTTAGATTGGCGACCATTCTGCATCTGTGTACACCTGGGTTTTCTACAATCTAACGAAGAACTAACAAAGCCTGGTGGTATCAGGAGTTACTGCTGGAGCAACCCTAGTTAGTGGTAATGATGCCATGTGATAATTATGCTGGAGACACCACTGTTAGAGACTGTTGTTAGAGACACCACTCTTGTTGCAGTATCAATAGTCATATATATATATATATATATATATGTGTGTGTGTGTGTGTGTGTGTGTGTGTGTGTCATGGTAATTGTTCTGATAAGCTTTCCTCTCTAGTATACGAATTTTAAGCGCTGTACTAGATAGGCAGCTAAGTCTCATCATTTTATAGTAAATGCAACCGTAAGTTCTATGCTAATAGTTTCTTTTTCTCGCACTTATCATTTGTGGAATTCTCTTCCGGCCTTTTACTTTTACTTTCCAGTCTCTTTTGATGTTCAAAAATTTAAGTTCGATCTCAATCGTTATCTTCTGTCTTCTTCAGTCCTTTTCTTTTACTGATCTCTCTCCTAAATAATGTTTTTCTTTCACACTCGGTAACCCCATTTCGTCTTAGTGGCTTTACCGCCTTTTTTTCGGGTGAAATAATTAATATGTTCATTTTCTCCTTTTCAAACATAAACACAAACATGCATTCCTTTCGGTGTCCGTGGGTGTATCTGTATTGATATATATATATATTACAAACTTCATAAAATGAATTTATTTTCACTTTGTTGTATTATTTTATATATTAGTGTTTGATTATTAACAGCTCCATTTTATAGATGAACATAGACATTTGTTTAAAATTTGCTATATTCACGAGAGAATATTTCACATTAATCGGAGATAGGGCGTTTACAGATTTAGACCAGTGGCTCCCAACCGATTTGGGGACATGACCCACTTTGGTATTTCTAAAATTGTGGTTCTCCACCATCTTAATATTTAATTCTTTCATATTGAAAATTTTACTGAAATTCACGTGAAGGAAGCAAACTGAATTCTCACACGCGCTGATTGACCGACAAAACATGGGCTCTTCCAGCGATATGCATCACGCCCTCTCCTTTGTTGACCGAGTCACGCGAGTGTGGGGAGACGGGAAATACACTGTATGTCAATTACACATGTACGTACACACACACAAAATATTTTGATTTATGCATAAACTGTATATGCATCCTATGTATTAACACACATTAACATTAACACTCTCACTCAGACAATTTACTGTTAACAACCCATTTTCAAATTGCTCCCTTATTCTGTTGGTATAGTAAGCCGAAGGGTGCACATCCTACGCATGCCCCACCAAAATATCACCATGCACCTCCGGTGGGGCATGCGCTCCACGTTAGGAATCATTGATTTAGTCAGTGTTGACATAGGTATAGGCACTGCATAATGACTGCCATTTCCACGCCTAAATGCGATATCCAAACCGTGAACAACATTAAAGAGTAATTGTTTTCATAAGATTTTTCATCACTTTCTGTTATGTAAGATCGTTTTGAAAAGGTTTTCGTCCAGATATTGAAATCTTTCGATTCATCAATGCTTTGAAATAAATATTCATGACGAAAATGGATCGTCATTTTAAGCTTTGAAATCATCGCGCATGTTCCAAAATTCCCTCACGCACAAAACAGAATGAAACAGAATGAATAAAAAAAAAATGAAGAATTTACTTTTAAAAATCATTTTTTTTAAGTGTTTCATCCCAAGCAAGGCAAGAAGGCACTAGCACACAAGGGGTTACAGAGAGTTGGAGCGAGAGCAAATAGGAGTGATAGTGGAAAGGATGAAGAGAAGGTTAGGGGATAGATCAGGGCATCTGGAGACGTCGATTGACATTACATTTGAATAGTTGGAGATTATAGCTATCAAGGAAACAGGAAAAGGGGAGGGAGTTCCACAGACGAGAAGTGCGAGACATGAAGCTAATGGAGTAGAAGAGACGGCTACATTTAACAGTTTCGACAGTGAAGGGGTGTGAGCGAGATGCTAGCCTAGTAGAACGCTTAAATTCATGAAATTTTGGAATCAGAGAAAGCAACTCATCAGAGCAGTTAGCATGAAAGTATTTTTAAAAAGACAGAGGTAGGCGACGGCACGTCTGTGAGAGAGCGACTGCAGGCGAGATGGCAGATCAGGGCCAATTACGTTGGATATCCTTCTCTGGATTTTATCAAGGATCTTAGGACAAACAGAAGGGGCTCCAAACCATATATGGCAGCAATACTCCATGCAAGGGCGAATGGTTGATTTGTAGATTTGAAGGATCGATTTTATTATTTTAAAATAATTCTTTGTCCAGGAGTGGATAAATTCAATAGAGAATCGGTTCAATAAGTCAAGTTACATGAGTTTTAGTAAATTGTATTTTTGAACTTGAAGGAATTCTACCGAATACTTTCTAGGCATGATTTTAATTTATTTTTCTGATCTTTGTTTTTCCCAAATATTAAGCAATTTAACCCATAAATATAGCATTCTATATTTTTATCATTCACACACACACACATATATATATATATATATATATATATAAGTGAACATTGAAGTCAACACTTAGGCGACACTCTGTTTCATGCTAGACGCAATCGTCAGGCCCCAAATGTACAACAGATATGTTCATTTTTATATTTACACCCGCTCTATCTCTGATATTGAGCACTTTATCCCATAATATAGCATACCTTAACACAATATTTCTTCATATATATATATATATATATATATATATATATATATATATATTCTTCTGGAAATCAGTTTGTTTACTGTATATTTTCAAAGCTCTCCTTTTCCTCACATACATAACTCAATTATTGCAGATAAACAAAATAAATTGCTGTTGTCAGCATATTTTCATTATTTATCAAAACCTGTTGGAAATAACTTTATCTTATCTTTCGCGCCTTTCTCCGTTCACGTCGTCATCATTTCCCCCTTGACATATTTCCTCAAATATAAATTGTCCTCCATTTAACAACTAATCAAACATTCTTCCGTTTTAGCGATGATACAGATAGTTGTTAACTTGTACATAGTTTTTATTCATATCTGACAAATATGCTCTCCTGGTGCATTCTGGGTAATGTTTCTGTATAATTTTCGATTTCAGCACAGAAATCAAAAGATAACAATTACGCATTGTTACGTAGTTCCAAATGTGCAACTGATATTTTTTCGCTATGGTGCATCATATGACTTTAATGTGTACACTAATCAATGTTTCATTCTTCAAGCAAAACGCTCATCATTTAGTAGCCATTTGCCAGACTCGTTTTGAAGACAAAATTTCAACCAATCATTTGGCTATTTTACACTTTTAAATGTAATCTTGAACATCATCATCATTCATTCAGTTAGCGCATGTTGCGCCGCTGTAGTCATCACTCACCACTGTTCTAACTGGGGTTCATGATGATCTTCTAGACAAAATAGTGCAATGGCATACCGGTTTCTTTTGCACTAGGGATGTTGAGCTTACCCTCGTTCCTCCTTTCAGAGGTTTCTCCACCCACTGGCAAAGCCTCTAGCCTCTAAGGTGCAGCTCTAAGATGCAGGCTGGGTACTGGTCGATAGCCTCTTGGCACAGGTGGTTTGAGAGAGAGGCGTTCCCCTTCAGCTGTCGGCTAAGGAAACTTTTCCGACAATCCTCACACCGTTTAGCCGGCAGGCCGATTCCGTTGACCGGGATGAGACCGTCGAAGTGCCCATGCGACTTCTTGGAGCCAGGTGTGAGAGTTGGATGTAAAGCGTGGACCAATACAGTTCCGCATTCCAATTCACCTGAATAACGCAGGGTCGACCGCTTCGCTGCAAAGGTACTACCAATGACAATACGCTCCACTTTACTTTATATGATTTGATTGTCAAAATTAATTCGATGGTTTATTTATCTATAAACACACTTATAAATTGATATTTTCAAAAAGATTCATGTATTGGTTTGCTAGTTAGCATTGATTTACCACGAGTTTTTCATTAAAAGATCATTTTTCCAAATTCTAAGCGTAACGATATGTTTATGTGTCATACAGAACAAAGCCGTACTTGAAGCATCAAACTTACTTTTAGAAAATAATAATAATATCCAACGTTGACAAAAGACTAAGAAACTTGTTAATATCGAACCAAGTAAGAAAAATTCTCCTTTTCTGAATAATACTTTTTCTTTTCTTTTCTTTTCTTTTTTTTTTTTTTTCTTTCTTCAACTAAGTTCGGATTCCATTGTTTTCCAATAAGACCATTCTGATATTTAGAGAAGAAATATGTTCGCCTATTCTCGCTAACTATTTTAATCGAAACTTTTTAATCTCGTAAAACTATTGATCGAACCTCGACCTCTGGCACTGTTTGCAATAAAATGACTATTTTAACCAAGAGGAAAGCCATTTATAATCACAGTTGCTATATGGCTACGTGTGAATGAGACAACAAATGTTATAAGGCTGCATTTCTATGGCATTCACCGAGGCTTCATCCAGCCGACTGTATCTTGCGAAACCATTTTAGTAATCAGTGCACACTACGAAGAAGGTAATCGAACATGTTTTCTATGACACTGCAGGACATTGCGATCTAAAGGAGAGACGTTGATAAAAATCTGACATTTCTTACCAAAAATTCTTCGCATTTAAATTCTTTACGAATGGAAATGTCAAGAATTTTCAGCAAAAATAAAAAGACAATTGATTCTCTTGAAATGACTAATTTGCAAACAATGAGAAATTAATCACCTAAATCTCTCTTCTTGCTGCTTTAAGTGTCGTTGAATTTTAGGAGAAAAAAAGCCACAAAAAAACATTTTTCTCACCAAGTTTGACAGCGTCCGACTTTCTTCTTCAATAGATCTATAAAACTAATTTTAGTCTCCTATTCCAAATTCTTCAATGCATATAAGAAATATGTTACTATAGATGTCACGGGTACAACTTAGTGTTGAATAATAGTCAAAAAGACTTCATGGGTTTTGGATTTTATCAGAATTCAATTAAAAAATATAATGCCACTTTAATAAAATCTTCACCTTACACTTTACTTCTACACACACTCCTGATGATGACTGACGTGAGTCGAAAGGTTGCAGACAGCCTTCATTATGGATATTTGTGCATCTTCAGCAAGCAAGTTTTCGAGAGATTATTTGCAATTTAGAAAAAAACAAGAAAAAATGTTGCCTTATTACAATATATATGTGTGTGTGTGTGTGCGTGTATGTATGTGTGTGTGTGGTCTGTCTGTCCAATTATATATATATATATATATATATATATATATATATATATATATATATATATATATATATATATATATAGAGAGAGAGAGAGAGAGAGGAGATAGATAGATAGATAGATAGATAGATAGATAGATAGATAGATAGATATAATATATTTTGGGTAGCAATCCCTTTTTACAATGTTTATTAAAAACAACTAACGAGGTACCGTGATTTTATTTTGTGACAACTGTTAACGACATGATAGAACTTAATATAAAATATTGAAAATACCTGTTCAATCAAAATAAAAAAAGCTTAATCGCTGTAATTTGTCAGTCGTTTTCAATAAAAGTTCCATACATATATATATATATATATATATATATATGCGATAACGATATATATATATATATATATATATATATATATATATATATATATATATATATATATATATATATATATATATATGAGATAACGATATATATTTTATATATTAAGAACATGGCGTTCGATATTAATAGGCCTCTGCGTAGCACTGCTACCTCGGTAGACTGGAGGCCGGCTGACAATTAGATCGTTTTAGTTTCAGTTTGAGGGAACTGCTGCGTACTGTGTACTCACTTATGTTGTTGGCTCGAGAAATTCAAATGAATCTTTTAATTTTACCTTTGGTTGGAATATCATTTAACTTATTTATTTGAAGTAAGTATATTTGATTATTTTAGTTTGAGTCCATACATTATTTATATTTAAATTGTAAAAAGTAAACTTTGGTGCTTAAATTTACTCGCACAAAAAGATTTACTTAAGTTTAAAAAGCCTTAACATTTTTAAATTAAAGTTTAATTCATTTTTGGCATTTTCCCTCTTAAAGTTTGTTCAACATTTTTTGATTAAATTTTAAAGAATTATTTATTGATAAAATGCAATTCTTTTTGAGTAATTTGTGTTATTTTAAGGAGCAAAACAAAACAACGTTTAACAAATTTGAACAGAATTTAATTTAGTTTCTTCAAAGACGTAAAGAAAACTTTTTTTATTATAAAATGAATTAAAAATGTTTGTTTTTTTTTATAAATTCAATGTCATTACTTAATTTGATATTTATTTTTGATATCGCTAAAAAAAAAAAACATTCTTATGAGAAAACATAACGTCAACGAAATTAAAGTTTAATTTTCTCAAGTTTTTAACCATGATAAAAAATTAGCATAAGTCAACATTTTTCTATTAAAAGTTTAAGTTTGAATAATAAATTTGAATAAAATTTTAATAGAGAAAGATTCATTAACATTTCTCTATATATCCAACATTTCCATTAAAATTAAAAAAAAAAAAACAAACGAATTTCTTCGCGCTTTTGTTTCCGAAGTTAAAGAATAAAAAATGATTATTTTTACTACATTAGTTACCAATTGGTGAACTGTAAGTATTTTTTTACTTATTAGAATTAAAGAAAAAAATAACAATAATAAATTTATTACATGCAGTTAATGTCAATATTTTAATTATTTTTTTTTTTTAGAAAGGTCTCCTTTTTTACGCCTTTTAACTACAAAATTTATTTTACAAGACGAGTATAATAATACCATTTTATTTATCATATTATTTTAATATTTTTCTGATATTGTTGTTAAAGGACAAAAAAAAAGGATTATTTTTACTTTACTTTTAATTGTTTTGCTTTAAGGTAAAAAAAAGTTATATATATATTCCTATTTATATAGTTTAAACTAAAGCATATTAAAATAACCAAACTAAAGGAAAGGCTACTTATGAATGTTTTTAAATTTAATATAAAGTTTTAAAGTAAACAACATTGGCCTTCAAATTTTGATACCATAAAAGTTCATGGAAAAATACGTTCAAAAAATCCACCATCTGTATGGCCAGGTGTGCCAAGTCGTCAAATACCAACACCCTCAGCTGTTCAAAGGAATATAAAAAAAACCTCCAGTACTGTTAGAAATCAAATTGCTGATGAACTTGATGCTTTTTTATAATTAGATAAAATTATACAATTTTGAAAGAAAGTCTGCTTAACAACAAAAAAGACTTTATATGTCCAGTTGTAGCATTTTTGGATGAAAATATTTTAACTGTTCAATTATCAAAATCTATTGATGGCATTCTGCTCTTTATGTTGAAAATTTATAACAATTTGCGCTTTGAAACATTTCATTATGGAGTTAAGTGTTATATTAGCAGCCTGTCCAAAAATCATATAAATACAGTTGATACTTGGTCAAAACTGGAAGAAATCATCCGATATTTAAATTCTATGGCTTTTGATCACAAGAATAATATCCTGAGTCAACAATTTTTAGCAATGGCTCCCAAAATGGTTGGAATAAAATACAGCTCAGATATAGTTGTGCATGCTTTTGGGTACTATGTAAGATCACGGACATTGTATAATGAATTAAGATATGATTTTCAATTACCCTCATTAGCAACATTATGAAGGATGACGTCAAAAGTTTCAAACCTTAATGAAAAATCTTTTTTTGTTATCTATATTTAATACTCTTAATACCAGTCAAAAAGGGTGCATAATTCTCCATGATGAAGTATATATCAAAAAGATGTTGCTATATCATGGCAAACAACTATTTGGTAAATCAGTTGACAATCCATCTGTACTTGCTCAAACAGTACTTGGTATAATGTTGATATGTCTCAATGGGGGTCCAAATTTTCTTACAAAATTGATTCCAATTTCAAAATTAACATCCGCCTTTTTATTTGAACAAATTGAGTTAACAGTCCAAGCCATCACATCTGTACCAGCTGATGTAAAGGCTATTATATGTGATGGCAACCGCGTAAATCAAGCTTTTTTTAAATTATATCCTACATTTCCTGAAAAACCTTGGTTAACTGAAGATAATAAACATTTGCTGTTTGATTATGTTTATCTGTTGAAAAATATTCGCAATTTGTGGCTGACAGAAAAAACAGAATTAATCTTTCATGATGATGGAGTAAGTCGAGTTGCAAAATGGACACATCTTAAACAGTTATATCGTTTTGAATCTGAAAGACTTGTCAAACTTTCAGATTTAAATGAAATTTCCATTGCTCCAAAGCCAATAGAAAGACAACGGGTTTCTATTTGCCTCAGAGTGTTTTCTGAAAAAACATATAATACACTTCTCACTCAGTCTGAAATAAGTGCAGGTAAGAATGATACTGCCCTCTTCATAAACAAGGTTTTGACATGGTGGAAAATTTTAAATGTTAAATGCCTTCAAATTGATAAATTACATAATGATCCTCTACAAGCTGAAATCAAATCTCCAAATGACACCCGACTTGATTTTATCATTGAATTTGGTAAAATGGCTCTTAACATGGCTGGCTGTCAAGGTAATCGTAAAAAACAATTATCCCAAAACACTGCTACTGTCATACATCATACTTGCAATGGAATTGTTAGTCTATGTCGACACCTTTTAGCTACAAGTCATAAATATGTATTACTTAAGCAATTTTCAACTGATCCATTAGAAAAAGAATTGGCACCTATTTTATAAATGTTCAACAATGTATTGAAAAGCTGCATATTAAGCAGACATCTTTACTTTTAAATCAAAATGTAAATATTGATGAATTTGATGTTAATCCAGGTCACCAATGTACATCTTGTGTTTATAAACTTTGTGAGGAAGGTTCAGAAATATTTGACAATCTGGAAAATTTAGAACCATCTCTTTCCAATGAAATAAAAATGGCTCTTGTGTACATAGCTGGATATATTACAAGAAATGATAATCAACCCAGTGAATGTGAAACCCATTTTTATTATGAAAAGTATGGAAAATATACCAATTTAATTGACCGTGGAAAACTAAAAGTTCCTTCTGACCACACTTGTCAATGGTTATTTTTTTGTTTCATCCTTTTCCATACAATAAAGGAAAAGGTTTGCTATAAATCATTAAGTAACATTTTTATGCTTATTTCTGAGTTTCATTTTTTCAACATGGAGTAAAAGCATGCTTCTATTTTTTCAAATATAGTTTTGAAACATTTTTGCAAACATGGCACACCTAGATCAGAAAAAGAACCAGCTCTAAAAGTTTTGAAACTTTCCTAGAATGATTTTGTTTTATTTGTCTATATTTCTGCGATGATTGATTGTTATATACACACTTCGGCTGATGTCTTCCAGCCTTCTGAGGTTCTGTTTGTCAAACCCAGTAACTGTAATGTAAATTTAAACCAAAGTCTTTATTCACTCACAGGGAATAGATTGAATAAAGGATTCAGTGACACCTGTAAATAATATAAATTTCTGATTCGATATATCTTTTACCAGAAATCATAATTACCCCTTTGTTTTGTTTATTAATTATCAGTGTTCATAGCAAAAATACATATTTTCATTTATTTATCTTTCAACACATCCTATTATCCTCAGGTGTGAATAAAAATGTTATTCTAAGTATTTCATAAAGTGGTTGACTTCATTTTCTTCTAAAATTTCTGAAAATCCTACATTTTTCAATACGCCTCCAGTTCTGGATCTCAGTTGCATCATGACTTGGCCTGGAGTATAGAACGCCATGATTAAGAACAATATTGGGGAAATTGTATGACAAAGTGGAAAAAGTTTACTCGTGACGTGTTTCGTCCTTCAGGACTTCATCGCACTAAATTTTTCGTATCGACATAACAAATTTAGTCCAACGATGACCTGAAGGAGGGAACATGTCCCACGTAAACTTTTTTCCAATTTGTCATTCAATTTCCCCAACCAATCTTTCCGGTAGACTTACGTGCTATTAACAAGTACCACAAGAATTCTAGTAACATTCGACCACTCATTATAAATAACACTAAAATAATCTGTAAAAATCCAATAGCAAAAAAGACTAAACAGTACTAAAGTTATTGACATCCAATAAATGCTGTAATTTATTCAGTTACGTAGTTTCTACTATCTCCTTCGAAGTAGTTTCCTTAATCATGAATACAACATTCTCACAAAGTATACTGCTCCTAAAGGTAACGCTAGAAGTTCGTATTACATTCGACTCGCGTATGAGTTGTTCATATTTCCCAAAAATACATTCAGGAAATAATATCTATTTCAACTCTGAAATTCTTTTCAGCAAATACAATGCCGGTATGCAATTAATTCATATCTTTTTCCAAAGATAATTTCGAACCTTTAAGTGCAATTACATTCCCAATAGCAAAATTTTTAATTTTGGGTCAAAAATTAAAAATTTTGCTACATTGCCTTTCAAACATAGCAATAAATGGACGAACTTTTAAGCTCTTTCACTCATTAAAAGAACCGATTTTTTTTTACAGTTTAAATCTTGCGTGTTGAAGTAATTTCTCAGGTTTGTCATATTTCTAATAAATACTCCTAACTCCTTTTTATTATATTAAAAATAAATAGATTATTATTAACTGTCATTTCTCTCATTTTATTTATGTTCCAAATCTAACGTTGTTATACGAGGAAAATTTTAAATGGCATACATTTTAAGCGAGACTATGAAATGTTCTGAAATCTGTTTCCAAGTATAAATGTCTCAGACAATGAGAAAGAGACAGAGAGAGAAAAAGTTAGAAAGTAACAGAGGGAAAGAGTGATAGAGAGATAGGTAAATACGTATTCTGTATAATGATACTTATGTGTGAGTAAACATATTCTGACAGATGACGTTATGCCGTAAAAATAAATATAACTCCGAGCATCATTCTTGTGGATGCATTTTATTCGCCTCGATTTTTTATACGTTTACTTTTTGTGTATATTCTCTTATAAATGGAATTGGAAAATCATTTTCATTGTTTCTGATCTGAGAATGATCCAAGTAAAAATCACATACGAACAAAATGAAACGTAACTAAACTTTATTAATTATTATATCCAATCATAATATTTGAGCTTACCTTCATTCTTGGTATATAATAGAGAAAATGATATTGCTATTTGCCTTTTAATGTGTTGCTACATACAAGGTAGTGCTGAAAAATTCTAAACCTTATTCATTTCCCAAAATTCTAAGCAAACATCAGTGTTTCATTTTTTTTAATTTTTTTACAAGGACTTTTACGAGCCTAATCCATTTCAGTACGCCCTCATATATATATATTTGTACTATACATTCTATTTTTGTATGATTTTGCAGGTTTGTTTAAACTTTTGTATATATCAGTGCAAAATAAAATCGGCCATGACATTTGCGCGCGCGTGTGTGTGTATGTTTGATACGTGACAACCATTGATAAAAAAAGTAGATATAGATAAATCTATACGGCAAATTCAGAGTGTGCTAACTGATGTCATTCTCAAGGTTAGGCTTAGACTAGGTTAAGTCCTAGGCGGCATTCAAAGCTCCAAGTTCTCCACAAAACATTTTCCTACGGCACAATAGTCAAGTGAATTACAGCGGTAGTTCGTGAATTTATTTACAACATAGTAATTGTGAGTTCAATCCCAGGGATTGTGTACCCAGTGGAAATAGACGAGTGGAACGACAACAGTCTACCGCCGTAGATTAAATAAAGAGTTTAGTTCGGAATTCCCTCAAGTTACTTGCATAGATTTACACCTGATGAAGACCAGAGGGCACAATGGTCGAAACACTGTGATAACAAGGGTGAAGACAATAGTCCGAATGTAAATAGTGTAAATAATTCTTCATCGCAGAAATTCAGACAGAAATTTATCTCGACCTTCCATTCTATCCTCTCTCTCTCTCTCTCTCTCTCTCTCTCTCTCTCTCGTGCTTTTATACATTTATTTACTTATTTATTTATCTATCTATCTTTCTCAGTCTATTCGCATCTCTCTATTTAATCTGTTCATATCTATTTATCTATGTTCATATCTATCTATCTATC
Organism: Acanthosepion lycidas; assembly: GCA_963932145.1. Lineage (NCBI taxonomy): Eukaryota > Metazoa > Mollusca > Cephalopoda > Sepiida > Sepiidae > Acanthosepion > Acanthosepion lycidas. The sequence continues at coordinate 2,724,636 of OZ010572.1, read as the reverse complement.
TATCTATCTATCTATCTATCTATCTATCTATTTCATTCTTTTCATTGTCTATCTATCTCATTCAGTTTCTTTCTTTCTATCTATCTATCTATCTATCTATCTTTGACAGTATCCAAAGACACTGACTGGTTCTTCTTTTTGGGTCCATGCTGTTCTTGCTCAGGGGTAGGATTGACTCGCTTCAACGTCTTTCAAAATGCCATTTACAGACTTTGTTTAATATCTTAAGTCATCAACGCTGGACAATTTCCCCACAGATGAAGAGGAGACGTGAAGGATACCAAAAATACTACGGATGGGGCCACATATGAACAACTATGAAGTTTCGAAGGAAATGGAAAGGAAGAGGAAACTTGTATTCAGAATCAGAAAGATACAGTTGAAATTTCTGGGACGCATAATGAGAAAAGTGAAAGTGGGCTTGGAGAATTTGATACTCAAAAGACATATTAATAGAGGAATGCATTGGGTAACCTAAGCTAAATGGGTAACTGAACAGGGAGAGGGGCATAGTAAAAAAAGACAAATATTACTAAGAGCTACAAAGGATAGGAAGTTGCCGAGAGTTATGATCGCCCGGTTCCTGAAGAGAAGCGGTACATAGAAGAAGAAGAAGAAGAAGAAGAAGAAGAAGAAGAAGAAGAAGAAGAAGAAGAAAGAGAAGAAAAAGAAGAAGAATGCTAATAAAGTTACGAAGAACGTTTCATATATCAAGTTATTAAGTAATTAAATATTCTTGCAGATTACATATTCTCGTAGGAAGCTATATTCCATAAACAGTTTTATTTCTAGTTTGAAAAGTGTCAGCCATTTTGTCTCTTACAGAAAAGGATATCAAAAGATATTTGTCTGTACCATGTGATATGAGATGGGGCAACTCAGCTCGGACATTTGAGAATTTCAAATGACATATGAAAATGCTCTCTTGAGCATATATATTAGGCAGTGCCTAAGTGAATCATTCTCTGACTCTAGCCTAATCTTAAAAGCCGTAGTTCATCATGACTTGATACAAAAGAACATGCTGGAATAAATGAAGGCAAAAGTTTTCTTCATTTTTTATGAACAATGTAAAAAATACAGAGTAACGTCCTGACTGGCGTTTATAATCTTTTAGAATCGAAACCTCGTTCCTCCATCTATGTATTTTATAATGAAGATCGTTTTATCGTGTTTTTTTTTTTTTTATTCAATGGCGCAGGCTGTTCACTTTAATGGCGACTGCAACGATAAGAGTTTTTTTCTGGAAAAAAGAAATGTCAAACTTTTCTATCGACGAGACAATTTAGTCCACCATATAATGTTAAGCGTTGACGTTAAAACCTGGGACTGAATCGAGATGTACTTTAAAATCGCCATTGTAATGCTCATTAAATCAGCCATTTTGTCTAACAATAGTAAATGCGTTGCAATTCCTTCCAGTTATTCAAACGCAGAGCCAAATATTAAAAGAATGAGTGCAGCAGCTGATGAAAGTACCATTGACCCGAATTAGAATTTGAAAAACGAAAACCTGGATTGAACCAAAAGACTTTCATTCTAATGCAATTTCCTCGAAGCCGTTTCAGTTGATTATTATTCATTTCTTTTATAATAATAATAATAATAATAATAATAATAATAATGATCCAAATGTGTTTGTTAATTGTCATCGATTTGGCATTTCACTGTTTCTCTTCTTCCCTAAAAAACGTTGAATTTGAAATTCTTTTTTCTAAATTTATTCTTCATATTAAAGAAATAAGAATGTCATACTTTGCAAGATTAAATGAAGAGGAATTTTTCAAGCAGGTAAAACATTCGGGTTTTGAAAGTCTCGGCTAGAAAACCTATAATTTATGTCATGGAGAAATATTTAGTGATATCTATCACGACTTAGATCTTCTAAATGTCATTCTTTGAAATGATTTTCCTTGTTCTATTATTTTGTTTATATTGTTTATAAACCTATACGTATAATATACCAACGGATTTTTGTTTCTGATTGCTGGCGGCACCAGGTGGCAGTGTCTTTTTATGACAGTGGTGGATTGTTCCAAAATGTTTAAGAAAGGTTTTAAAAAAAGTGCAATTACGTGAACGATAATATTTTGTAAAATAAATTTAAAATACCTTTATTTTTGATAGCCTTTATAAACTAGTAGCAAATAAATTCCGCCATTTTTGAGTACAGGAACAAAAACACACCATTCACCAATTTGTCTCTTATGAATGTAAATTTAAATCATGAGAAGTAAAGATTGAGAAACATAAAATAATTGTAGTTTTTACCTCATCTCTTTTTTTAGTTTCTTCTAAAGTTATTTACAATTCAAGGAAATAAAACTCCATATACACATAACATCATTGCAACATTGAAAATTATAAGTTTTTATATTTCGTTTTATATAATTGAAATTTCAAGACTATATTTCAATGTTTTACTTCTCGATCGTTCTATTCTTTATATACTTGTTATATTAGTTCACCTGGTTTGTTACGATTGTTAGGTTTGTTACGCGCATGCCACTTTTAATTCAGCCTTCATTTAAAATTATTACTAGTCTCACACGTCATCACCTGATTGCCTCTCGTCCAACCCTCTTTCTTTACCATACTGTTTATCCCTCACACCCTCTTTCTCTGATTGTTATCTTCTCCTTCCCTCCCTCTCCCTCTCCCTACTATCAGCCTAACATTATACTCTTTCATGCCTTGCCATCTTCCTCTTGAACTTTCCCCGACTTTTATGCATTGCCCTCCTCCTCAAAAATAACCTGAAAGCTTTCAGAATTTCCACGAACTTATTATTGTCTTTGGTTGTTGGACCTTCTAGAAATATCTGTCGGTAAATATTTTCTTGTTTTATCGTCATTGCTATGCCGAGTTGTCCACTTGTTGCTATTTGTATCGCCTTGTATTTTTTCTATTATTTATATCAATAATTTTGGAATTTATAAGATTTAATAATTTTACCAGAAATAGAGTGGTTTATAAATCCATCAATATCTGGTCACAAGGGTCACCCACATGACATGACGCCACTTCTCAAAAGAACGTCATCTAAATTAAATGATGTAATGCTTTTCAATAGAACTATTTTGATACAATACACGATATTTCGACACAGTACCACAATAGATGTTCATTTGATTATTTCCTTGTACGTTTCTCTAAAAGCGGGAAAATTAATATATAACCTATTAACTGGATAAGTCTCTTTTCTGCCCACGTAAAAGCTAACATTTTACATTCTGATTTTTAAGGTAAATATTTAGATTCTCGTTTTTGTCTAGACCAACGCGGCAAAATATAGAAGTGCCTGCAAGTCATGACCTGGCATCTCGGCTTCAGTCACTTTCCGACCGACGTGACGTCGCCTATGTCTTTTCTATAAATATTTTCATACCAATTGTTCTAATGAGCTTTCCTCTTTCTTTTTCTCTTCTCTCTCTGTTATCTTTCTCTTCTCTTTCTCTTTCTTTTTCTCTTCTCTCTCTGTTCGCTTTCTGTTATCTTTCTGTTCTCTTTCTCTTTCTTTTTCTTTTTCTCTTCTCTCTCTGTTCTCTTTCTTTTCTCTTTCGCTTTCTTTTCCTCTTCTCTCTCTGTTCTCTTCTGTTTCTCTTCTCTTTCTCTTTCTTTTTCTCTTCTCTCTTTGTTCTCTTTCTCTTCTCTTTCTCTTCTCTTTCTCTTCTCTTTCTCTTTCTTTTTTTTCTTCTCTCTCTGTTCTCTTTCTCTTCTTTTGTCAAGCTTTCTCTTAGACTTTAAGAGTACAACTAGATTGACAAATAAGTATCCTTGTTTTACTGTTGAAATAGCCAGATGCAGCCGTAAGTTCTATGCTAATAGTTTCTTCTCTCTCACTTCTCGCTTGTGAAACTCTCTTCCAGTTTCTTGCTTGCCTGTCACCTATGATCTTCAAAAATTTAAATGTACGTCAATCGCCATCTTTTATTTTCCTTTCTCTTCTGTAAAGTTTTCTTATTCTCTTCTATTCCCAGACCCCTTGCGTCTTAGTGGCATTAACGCCTTGAGTTGAGGTGAAATGATAAAAATATTGATTTTTCACAGAATTATGCTAAGTATTTCTTTGTTAATTTGATATCTTCAGTAATTCAAAATAGAAAGATTCACATTTAATTCTCTGTTAAGCTAAGAGTCCTTTAGCTACAAATATATAAGGCAGGTTTGATAAAAAAAGAAAACTTGGTTCAAAATTATACTGTTATTATCTCTAAACTCTGTAGCGTTAGAATCAACTCGAATATTCAGTAAATGTTTCAAGACTTTATAATAAAAATCCTGCAAATCCATAATAGACTATTGGCGGGATCAGTGTTTTGATTCGGTTTCAGGTTTAAAAAGTAATTATCTCTAACTTTACTTATAAATTTACTTAAAAATATATTTAATTAACGTTATTTACAAGATCTTTTATGTCGATAAAAAAAAAAGTTAGCATGTCTGAGATTTCCTCTGAAGAATTGTAATATGGCTCAATCAACAAATATTCCGTTGGTTAAATAAACAGTTACTTTAATTGTTGACAAAAGAATTTAAAAATATCTCTAACGTCGTTAAAACTAAATGCGTGATATTCTTTTCTTCTGTTAGCTTTTTTTTTTCAAACTTCTCTTATTTTATTTCCTATCAAAGAATTTACAAGTATTAACCAACAGATAAGAAGGAAAACATTCTTCTTCGTAATGTTTCTATTTTTAAAATACTCACACTTTATTTATTTATTTTTTTTTTTTTTTTTTATTTTTTTTTTTTATTTTTTTTTTTTATTTTTTTTTTTTGTGGATGACCTCTGGTGGATGACCCCGGCTGCTTAATCATCTGTATAAACTATTGAATCTCAATATTCATTTTTTTTTTTTTTGACTGATTTGAACCAACTAAAAACAATTCGGTGTTTTGTTTCAGTGGCTTCTGTAAGGATCCAACATTTTGTTTTTTAATTTATGCTTTATGCTTTTCGTCTTGCAATCAAGTTCAGCGTAAGTGCATCTGTTTCTAATTTCTACAAGTGACACACATTAATTCTATTAGTAAATTTTGGAGATGTGCATTTATAATTTTCGTCTTCCTCAAGAATGAGTAATTGTATGAAAAGCGAAAAGAGACGAAAAATGAATAAAAGACACAAAATTATTTGTTTCAAATGAAGAAGGTAATTAACGCGCTCGTATTGAAAATCGCTAAGCAATTCTTTTTAAAACATTTACAGTAAGTGAGAGGGGGGTAAATGAACGACAAAATGAGTATAAGGAGAGAAAGAGAGAGGGAGAGATGATTAAAAAGAGCTCTATAAAAAAAAGAATGCTGTGGAGGGTCGAGATGGAGGAAATAAAAATGGAGAAAAGAAAAGCAAGTGGAAAGCAAAGGAATCGAAGACGATCATTATTAATGGAATTCATGGAGATGGAAAAAGATAGAAACGAAGTAGAAGGAATATTTACCGAAAATGTGTGTGTGAGAGAGAGAGAGAGAGGGGGGAATACGAGAGATTAAGGGAGAGGAGAGGATAAGAGAGAAAAAGTTGGATGGAATTGAGAGAAAGGAATTTGGTTAGGAGAGAGCGAAGATTTTTAAAAAATGGTAAAAGAAAGATAATGCTAGTAGAAAATAAGAAAGGGTCAGATAAAATATTCAAAAATTTGAATTCGAATTGAGAAAAAACATTTAAGAAAGAGAAAGAGAAGAGAAAAAGAAAGAGAAAGAGAACAGAGAGAGAAGAGAAAAAGAAAGAGAAGAGAAAGAGAACAGGGAGAGAAGAGAAAAAGAAAGAGAAAGATAACAGAGAGAGAAGAGAAAGAGAAGAGAAAGAGAAGAGAGAGAAGAGAAAGAGAAGAGAAAGAGAAGAGAAAGAGAACAGAGAGAGAAGAAAAAAAGAAAGAGAAAGAGGAGAGAAAGAGAACAGAGAGAGAAGAGAAAAAGAAAGAGAAAGAGAAGAAAAAGAGAAGAGAGAAAGAGAAGAGAAAGCGAAGAGAAAAAGAAAGAGAAGAGTATGAGAAGAGAAAGAGAAGAGCAAAATAAAGAGAAAGAGAACAGTAGAAAGAGAACAGAAAAAGAAAGAGAAAGAGAAGAGAAAAAGAAGAGAGAAAGAAAGAGAAAGAGAACAGAAAGAGAAGAGCAAAAGAAAGAGAAAGAGAAAGAGAACAGAAAGAGAAAAGAAAGAGGAGAGAAAGAGAAGATACGGTTTATTTTTTATTTAGTATTTAATAAATAAATAAGATTTAAGGACTACTTCTGCAAAGTTGCCTCTTTTAATGAACGAATTCCACTCTTGCCAGTTTTTGGTGATTGCGAATAAAAAAAAAACAAAAACATTTTGGGTGCAGACAGTGAAAGGAATTAAAATGTTTTAAATTTGATGGCAATTTTCGTGTCAAAACTAAACCCCATAATTCTCACTCACGAGCTTCCATTACTTTGTTACAGTTTTGACACCTTCCTATAAAAGTAACAAAGTAAATAAATACGAAATAATAAAGCAATTATAGACAAAACTCCGCGCTAAATAAAGATTGGCAAAAATGTTTATCCAAATGATTTTTTTTTTCTTAAGCATTTCATATTGAGGATTTTCTGAAGTATAAACAAGTCAAAATATTAATGAATATATATATACTAGCAGCATGGCCCAGCGTTGCCCGTGCTTGATTCAAAAATCGTACGACTCATACAGCAATCGCTATCACTTGACTTAAAATATTTTTGCCCTTCCTTGCCTTTAAAGGAGTGCCCTTTGCCATGCTGATGTTGCTACATGCCTTACTTCTTGCCTATCTAACACTGCAAATTTTTTTCTAAGCTCTATACTAAACATTAAATCTGTTACAAAAAAAGAACTAAACAAAATGAACACAAAACAATCAGCTTTAAAAAAGGACTCGTAACTGGAAAAACCGAATGAAAAAAGAATGTTAACAACAAATACTTTTTCACACCGAACCCAGTTCTGCGGAATCAGAATCAACGTTAAGTTTAAGCAAGTGAATAAGGCAATTGGAGTAAAGTGCCATGCAGATTTAAATTTTTCCCACTTGTGACGAATGCAGCTATCGATTTTTTTTTTTTGCATGGTAGCAGCGTGTCAGTCAGCTGTTGGCTCTCACGCTGGCCAATAGAATCTTCCTGCCTATTCGTGGCAGCCAGCTATAGGTTCTCACTCTGGCCAGTAGAAAATGGCCGCAGACTACATGAAAACTGCCGTAGAAGCATGAAAAAATCGATTATTTCCACTATCGATAGGAGTTGGGAAATGCAAAGTCGGTCTTGGCCTTCCCGCTAACTTGGAGCATGTGCATGTAAATTTTGGTGCAATTCCGTCGAAAATTGCGGCCGTACATTCGTTACATACACACACACACACACATCCTGCCTCATATATATATATATATATATATATATAAATATATATATATATATATATATATATATATATATATATATAAATATATATAAGAACAGTTGACTGTATTAACGTTTGTATATTTTTAAAGTAAAATACATTTATTTGTTTATAGAATAATTACAGAGTGAACATACGGAAATAATTCTAATTATTTGTTTCTGTTACTTATTAATGCAACTATCGAACCAGTATTCTACGACAATTGTTGGAAGCAAGAGACAAAAACAGGTGGGAATGGTGACTGATAATTTTTCAGTTTTTACCATTTAACTATTTGAGCTGAAGGTTTTTATCGCCATTGATTCCTTCCTTTTTTGATTTCTCTTCTATTGCAAAATCTTTATTATTTCCTGTTAGCTGAAACAAAGTGAGAATAATCATTCCTTTCAGTTAATTTTTAATAATTCTGCTAGCATTTTGAAAAAAAGTCTCCGTCAAGATCTCTTATCTTTGGAAGTTCACCAAATAATTAATGCTAGTTATAAGGTGATCTAAGAAATTCGTAGACTATTATAAGTTTTTGCTGTCAGAAGAAAACGTCATATTAACAAAATCAAAGAGAAACATAATACAAAAAACCCGATATCATTAAAAAGATTTCTTATAGGCTTATAGAATTCGATGAACAATTCCTTTAAGTGCTGTTTCCTCAAAACTTTCAATTTTATTAACATTTTGACAAATCAGATTTAAAGCTGCACTAAGTAAATGTCATTTGAAGCATTGACGTCCATGAATTCCTATCGACTGCTAGAACAATATTCACTCCATGAAATCCTATCGACTTTTAACAACAGTTACTAAAATTTTTATTTCGATTTTTTTAAGAAACGAAAAAACAGTTTCGGTGAATTATTAGAATTTTCCAGTTAAACTCGATTTTAGTATATACATGAATCTCATATTTTTAATTTTAGAATATTCTATGCCTGGTTAAAGTGAAATTTATTTTTTCTTTCATCTAAAGATTTATAACGAGGCTCGTTGAATAACTTATATTTCAAGCGTTTCTCGGTATTATCCATTAAAGATGAATTTGCACGTAATTCTTTGTTTCCATTGGGAATGGCGGATAAGTTTGTATGATGTCATAGACTGGTGTCAGTTCGTACGATTTCCATAATTAGTTGAGATCTAGCTTCACAATAACAAATTTGTTGCATTAATCTGTTGTTTTCTATTCTGATGTGTTTTATTTTATTCATTGTTTACTTTGTAGATATAAAATGATTTAGGCAGAGCAACGTTTCACTAACAATGCCGAGTGTAACGGCTGGAATCGAGAACAGTTGGTTCCATGAGACTAGGCCCTACCTCAATGGTAATAACAATTATAAAATCAACAATATTCACAATTCTTAAATAGGAACATTTTCTACTATAATAATATTATAGGATCTTTATTGGGGGTGGGTATTTAATATGGAGAACAAAATACTTATTTGTCAAGTTGGAAAAATGCACTTCACTGTATCCAAATAACCTCACAAACTTCAAATCATTCTTGGAAGCGTTTGGGTCAGGTGAAGCCATTGTCATTATTCCAAGAATAATATTTCCCGCAGAGCGTTCTTCAACCTAGTTCAGATGTCTGTTGCATCCGTTAATCTTTGAATATCATCCAATTCTTCCCTCCAGCAACATTTTTGTCATTTACCTTTAGGACTTGAACTTGAGTGTTTTCCTAATTCAGATTCTGGGGGAAGTTGATACGTTATTCAAAAATCATGGAATCAACGGCAAAGATGGAGATGCAAGTCTTCTGGTTTCTTGCTTCCCACTTAACAATGATCTTCAAAAATTTAAATGCAATGTCAACCATATCTTCTATCTTCTTAATTCCAGTTTTTTTTTTTCATATTCGTTAGCTCAGTAATACTTTGCGTTTTAGTCGTATTATTGCCTTATTTGGGGTAAAGACGGAATAATTATTGTTGAAATATTTTTCAAAAAATGTATTAAAATCAATTATCTATATTTAAAATTCTCTTCTGTTAGCTCTACACAAAAAAATTCCATAGATTTCTTTTAAGGTGCCATCTTTTAATTTTTTTCTTTTAAGACGCGCCATCTTTTAAAATGATTCAATGATTTCGAAAGAACAAGGTTCTTTTCAAAACAACAGAAATCCTTTTGAGTGCCTCTGCTGCTTTTAGGCATTTTCTCCAGAGAAAGTGATCATTTTTTTAGGCATTTTCTCCAGAGAACGTGACCATTTTTTTAAGCATTTTCTCCAGAGAAAGTGACCATTAGTCACCAAACGCAGACCAATGAGTAAAATTAGTGGGGATAATTGGTTTAAGAAGTAAATTCGTTGGTATATAATCCAAGTGGATCCTAGGCTAGGTAATATTGGATTTATTAGATATATATTTGTGTGTGTGTGTGCATGCGTATGTGTGTGTTTATATATAGCTAACAGAGAAAATGTAGACATAGGGATCAACACTGCACGGTGTTGTCATTTTTACTCCTTAGTGCAACCTTCCAACCAAATGCTACTACTCCTTTAGCGGGCTGTATATATTCGGCAAGTGAATGCATTACAATATTATTCAAGGGATGTGCACTTCATAATGTAATTTCATAAGTGTTTTCACATGTGGAAAGCGTTCCTAGTGTGCTTAATAACGACAATGCCAATTATATACCAGTATTTCTATCCTTTTAATATAAATCTATCGACTGTAAACTTATATTCATCTCAATCTCATAGTCCGTGGATATTTGAAACACTTATAAGCAATTGAATTGTTACATTGAAATGTATGCATTGTATAAAGTAAAGATTCTTTTAAATCTTTGCCAAGCCAAGGGCTACAATTCGATGCTTATTTCGAAACTATTTGCAAAAACTTTTCCTTCAACAATGAGAATGAATCATTTTCGCTCTCCCTGAAATTTAAATGAATTCCATTATACGCACCTACTCACACATACACACACAAATACACGCACAAAGTGGAAAACCTTTTTTTTAACAGCAACGCGTTTCACCAACGTGTGTTAGCCTTGGCGTCTCCCGGTCGGAATAAAAGATGAAACTGTAAGGAAAATGCGTTTGAATTTTTAAGGTTCAAGGGGGTCAATAAATGAAATTACCTTTTTGGATTCTACGACCAGAGTGTTCTTTTTATGTAGCATATATTTGTTATGATCATATAGTCTTTTTTTTAGATTTCTAGATATTTCTCCGATGAACACGATTGGACAATTTCTACAATCTTTTTTTATATTCCTGCCTCCGCCTGTTGTTGTTGCTATGCCGTTTCATGCTAGCTATAAAACAATAAGAGATATCGTTAGCACTAAACGAAATAGCAACAACAGCAACAGGAAAGAGGCAGAAATATACAAAATTCATTGTACAAAATCGTACATCGGTGAAACATCTACAAACCTCAAAAAAGGCTATATGAGCATTGCAGAGATAATCCGCATAACAACACTTTAAATGCACTGGTAGTTCATCTTAATACATCTGACAACACTTTCGACTTGATAAATATTAATTTGATCAGGTGAGAAAAGAATTCACTCAGGAAATACATTGGGAGTGCGCTAATCCGAAAAATTTTGACAATAAATCTAATACTAGGAACATACATATATAGCACTGATCACCGCAAAAGCACAAAGCGGTATCCGATCTAATAGAGAAAAAAAAACAGATCTACTCGAAATGATTTAATATCAAATGCAAGAGACATGAACAAGACTCTAAACAAAAAAGAACTTACTAGTCGTCGGATCTGATAAGGTAATTTGATTTATTACGACTTTAACCTACAAAAACAACACAGGTTTTCTTTTATTCTTGAAGCCGGCAAACATAACACACATTGGTAAAATGCTTTTTCGTTTTAAAAAAACTTCCCACTTTCTTTCATTATCTATCTATTTCTGTTTGTGTGTGTCCATGAATATGTGTGTCTGTCTTAGCTTCACTTTTATGCTTCCAATACTATTCTGCATCTATAAAACAAATGAATATCTGAAATGTAGTAATAATTACGCCAAAAACAGTAAACTATATATATATATATATATATATATATATATATATATATATATATATATATATATATATATATTATGAATTGAATTATTTAAAATATTCTAGCCATGTTTCAAAAATGGAAGCTAAAAGCTACGTATTTAATTTTGTAATTAAATTAAAGATATTAGTTCCATTTCATCCTCAAGCGAATTTTAAATTTATAATATTAATGCTCTGTAAATTTACATTGAGCACTATTTTGTAAAAATAAAAATATCTATAAGAACACCGGATTATATATCTTACTGTTCTTTATATATATATATATATATATATATATATATATATATATATATATAATGAAATGGACAAAGTCCGACAATTATTTTAAGACATTTTTATAAAAATAATGTATAAACATAAAAATGTCTTAAAATAATTGTCGAACTTTGTCCATTTCATAATGTGTGACGTCATTTGTTTACATTTGGATACGCTTTGAGCAGATATGAATGTACGTGAGAGATTCATGGAAGATTGCAGTTTAAAAACAGTAAAATCGACCTTGCTAATCGAACGATCCTCCGTGGCTCGATCGGTTAATGTACGTTAAGCTATATGACGTTTCCATACAGGTTCGATTCCTCTCAGAGGACGAATATTTTCTATGAAAATTTCTCGGACATTCAGGCCGGTAAATGTTATTAATACTGTTTATTATAAAACAGACCATTTACTTAAATATGTGTATTTATAAAAAGAATGTGTAAACATAAAAATGTCTTAAAATATATATATATATATATATATATATATATATATATATAAAGACAGAGAGATAGGGGTGTAACAGTTTGTTTTTACAGCTTAGCAGTCTTTCTTGGGTTATTTTTAGCCGAAACTTAGTGAGTAAATATTGTATGATCATTTTTAGGAGATAATAATGTTTAACCCATAGCTGGAGGAGAAGTTGCTTAAGATGTTTACGCGTATGTAAATGTAACAATTACATTTCTTTGTCAATTACATTACATGCGCATCCAATCTTCCAGCCGCTGGTATTCCCAAGTGGTCATCCATCTTGCTATTGACCAGACACGCCATTGATTAAATTCAGTGACTGAACGAGAACCGGTGTTTCAACGTGATATGTCTGTAAGCCAGAGAAAGAAAGAGAGAGAGAGAAAGAGATAAAGAGAGAGAGAAAGAGAGAGAGAGTTGAAAATGATAACATTATCTTTTTCTTTCCATAAAAAATAGATGTAATGATATGACATAATTTGATCAGCGAGTTAAGAATTATTTATATCTTCTCTGTGAAAATTCATCTAAATGAATATTTTTTTGTTATTTCAGTTCTTATTAGTTCAACGAGGCCGACTTTGTCAAAAGGTCGCATTTCTAGAGTATTTGACATTCGGATTTAATTCACACTTAATAGATTGGAAGCTCGTCACGGCTTGAGTCCTTTCGTCTTTCAATGAATCGAATAGCGTGCGGATTCCAATGAAAGAGAATGAACTTAAAGAAAAGGGAAAAAATGTTGAAAAAGAAATGAAAAGTAAAAAGAAACTAAAAAAATGAACACAATAATAATAATAATAAAACAAAAACCTGTACAATATGAGGAAGAAAATTGTTTCTATCGGAAGAATACAACAAAGCTGAAAATTTGAAAAGAAATCAAAGGAAAATCGCATAGATGTATTCGCAATGCAAAGAAAGAAAGAAAGAAAGTTAGTTACATTGGTAAGGATCGAATTGAATAAAAGGAAAAATAAATCATAATAAATGCAAGGGAAGTCACTGAGTTTTAATTATATTTTCGACAAGGGGGCGATCTTGAAGTGTGCTATTTATATGCCTCATGAACGTGCATGAAAAATGACCAGCGGCAATGCCTTATTAATGTATTTCTTTATTTTTCTGTGGGATCTGTCAGCTGTTTTAGGGTGAAGGGATCAGTAGTTGGCAAGATAACAGCAAAATAATGAGATTCAATATACATTTTTTCCTCCACTCTTATTGCAAGGTTCCTGTTGTTTTACGATATAAAAACAAAATCTAGTGCAAATTACGAGGCAAGCAGGAACAAGAAACGATCCTGGTAGTCGACTGAAGGCTATGGCGCCGTATGATCTGACAAGTAAACTAATCGAACGTCTTTGGCGCAGGCCCACTTAGTAGCACGAAGAGAAACTGCCTGTCTTTTGTTGATGGCTCTGGGGACAAAAATGGCCTGACAATCTCACCTGCTGTTTTAAAGGCGGAATTACGGCAGTCATTTTAATAGGGCCTGTGAGAACAATTGACACGTATTTCAACAGGGGTTTAGTGGCTCGAAGAAGATACAGAAAGGTTTTGAATATTTTTTTGTCTGTGGATCTCTTGAATATTCTCTTTATTAACATGATTTCAAACATGTTATTAACAGTTTTAGACACAGAAGCCGATCTTAAAGTACCTTTATAACAAATTATACAATTTATTGTAAAGTGGAATATGTGGCATAGTGGTTATTGACCTCTGCATCTACCGTGAGTTCATTTTTTGTGTTCATGTGTCGTATCTTATGCTAAGCTTAATTAATATCAATAAAATCAACGTCAAATATAATTTAAACACCTTTAACTTAGGTACCTCCACTAGGTCACGTAAAAAACAGCATAGCATGATAAGAAAGGCCCCAAACTCAATAAAAACAAAGTTTTGTCATCAAAATGTTTATGCTATTACTAAGAGGAAAGACCAAAGTATCTTTTTATTACTCCTTTCTAGCACATTCGAAATTTTGGTTAAAAATTTTATTTTTCTTACGTCATCGAAAATTCAGTGGAGGTAGCTACTTTAACTTTTCGCTTTACACCATTTTAGATATTCTAATTTTGTGTTGCTAAAAATAAACATATAATTTCAAATCAATGAGAAAGTGTTCCTTATTGTAAAGTGAGTAATGTTAGAAATATCAAATCTTGGTTCAATGAATCACAAAATGGGAAGAATCCCATGTGATGCGTTTCTTCCTTCGAAGGGACTTCTTCAGACTAAATAATAGGAAACTTATCTGAAAGGAGTGGAGAGTGACGAAATCTAACAAAAGTCTCTTATTCATGACGAGAAACGCTAAAAAATGAAAGGACGCTTAACTTTACATTTCAATTTTCACGATGAGTCCAGAAAGATAACATCAGCAAATCGAATCCATTTTTTTCCTGCTTTTGTTTTCGCTTTTATCGCTGTTGTTTTAAAATATTCCGCATTCTAACAGCAGGGTTTTGTTAAGAAAGGTGTATGACCCGCGACAAACATTTACCGTTTAAGACTAAGAAATTAATGCACTTTCAATAGAGTCTCGCGTTAACACATTTCTTTCTCGGCCAACCAAAGATAGGCCAGACCTATTACGATGAATGAGTAATGCAAGGAATTTATTGTTTTGCAAAAGTGTCTCTTCTGTTTTTATATATTCTCTTATTTCTTACCTGAAACAAATTGGAAACAACCTAATATTTAAAAGTTTTTATGTTTCAATATTTCAGCTAGTTTTTCTTTTCGGTTTAGTGTTGCTTTTTATTATTACAACGCTCTCCGACAAAATCAGGTCGACATTTTACCGTTTCAGCCACGGAGACTAACTGGCGAGATTAAACTAAATCCACACTCGTCTAAGTCATCATATATGAAGAAGATGCGTTATTACGGAGCAGTGTTGCAGACCCTACTAATACAAGAGTGAGCTCAATGCTCAACGTTTGTGCCATATTTGTGCCAGATTACTAGTCGTTTAGTAAATACTTATATATATATATATATATATATATATATATATGTGTGTGTGTGTGTGTGTGTGTGTGCGTGCGTGTATGTGTGTGCGTGTGTGTGTGTGTCCAAAGATGTGTATGTATGTATGTATGTATGTATGTAACGTTATGTAATGATTTTGATATATTCGTAAATTTGTAAATTTCAACCAAAAATTTAAATTGTTTTAATCTCTAAAACTCTTTATTCAGAAGATAGCTCCGAAAATAATTTCTCTTATTTTTAAATAAGCATCCGGATTATCTGACTGAAATAAATGATCGCCAATACAATTTATTATGTGCACAAGTTTTAAAAAAATAACGATTGCATGAAAAGTACTTAGACTCAAGATTAATACCTTGCAGGTCCTCCTTAAAAATTGAAAAAGGCATGCATCTATATTTTTGTACAGATGGTAAATACCATTTCTCTATAGATCATTCCAGGCATCTTGCAAGTGTTGTAGGCAGATAAGACGAATGAGACAGACATTGCCCCATATGTTTCATATATATTTAATGGGGGAAAGGTATGGCGACCATGGTGACTAAAGAGGTTTTTAAACATATTTCAGAGTTATAGGGGGGTGCTCAATATATCCTGCTGGAATTATAAAAGACTCTACACTAGAATTAGTGTTCCAACATGACAAGATGACTGTAGAATTATTATTAAAAAATATCCTACCCTATCATACGCATACTGTAGTCAATTGTACTTCAGGGTTTTGTAGTTTAAGTTACTATGATTACAAGCAATATCCAATTACCTAGATTTCAAATATTATTTTACTCGTATTTTTCCGTACTCACTGAACAGAAAAATGACGTGGTATATTTTGTTGAAAATTTGTTTTTAACTGAAAATCTTTTGGCTAAATTCTCATAACACCAAGATATAAAATCCCCTGTTCAAAGATGACATTTTTATGTATCTACTCGTCCAAAAGACCAGATTAATTTGCTTAGCCTATTTCTTTTTAACATGGTTTGTCCATAAACCTAATGGATAAATCTGGGTTTGTATTCTGCAAATAGTCTGTAAAGGATGAATAATGGTAGCGTCTCCTGAACCGGAAGCAGTTGGACAGAGATACGTAGACATTTTGACTATCAATGTATTTGTCAGCAAAGTGTGATTGATTGACCATCTTCCGGTTTGAAAGCCTGTTGAGATCATCACATACAACAGTTTTGCTGTTTCACATTTTTTATTCATTCTTTTTTTGGCGCCTTAATCTGTAATGATTTTGTTCTAAATTCCGATTTTATTGAATTTCTATATCCACAAACTGGACATCGAAGACTAGATTTCAGAGACAATGTGAGTGATTGTGCCCGCTTGAAGGACGTCGACAGACAGCTGACATAGGAAATATATTCATAATGTTGTATGGTCGTCGTTACTGATTTTGCAAAGACAAACTAAACGCAATTAAAACATACTCGATCTTTCAATGAAATACATATATGTGTGGGGGGGTGTAAAGAAAGGAATTGATTATTTTATTTATTAATCCAACAGATTATTGTTAAATGTTTAAAAGTGGATACTCAGATTCATTTATTAAACAGTATATTTATTTATTTTTGTCTACCGGCCTGAATCTTCGAGAAATCTTATTAGAAAAAATATGCCGGAGAGCGGATATTTTTCTAATATTCATGTCTGTTTAATAAATAAACGGAGCGTCTAATCAAATACGAGTATCTACTAAAAGTAACGATAAAATAATATATATATATATATATATGTGTGTGTGTGTGTGTAAATCTACATAAGGTTACACGATGAAACTATGAGCAGACGTTTCCTCATATATCTCTTTAATATTGGGAATTTTATATTTATCATTTACATAGATAGATAAATAGATAGATAAAGAAAATATCGTGATAGATAGATAGATAGATAGTGACCATACCAAGATAGATAGATAGATAATGACCATACAGCGATAGATAGATAGATAGATAGATAGATAGATAGATAGATAGATAGATAGATAGATAGATAGATAGATATCTTGTTTAAAATTTGGTATATTTATAAAAGAATAGTATTCATTATCAGGATGAAAGCTTTTCTAGATATAGAAACCATGCAGCCTTGATTACTGTGTTCATACACTATATTTGTGTGTGTGTGTATGTGAGAGAGAGAGAGAGAGAGAATCGGTTTGTATTTTCATTTATACGCATACCCCTCCATTCTCTTCTATGTTGAAACCCTGAATGGATGGATCTCAATCTGACATGAGAACAGCCTTTGATACACTGGCAGAAAGCTAGAATATGATTTTCAATTGACGCAGGATTAAACCTCCAGATAATATGACCGGATCCCTTATAAAGGTCAACACGTGTGCACAATCACCAAAACAAAGGATGTATCAACAATATTCAGGCACCCGATTAATACAATGTTGATCGCCCAAGGTCCTTTATAAAGATTTGAATTCTCGCATACATATAAGCCTACAGATGCTACATATACTTGCCTGAAATATCTTAACCCACGTTACTTGCAATTGTTGATAAAATGCAGGAAGCGATGAAGGTTGGCTAACCAAAGAAGCCAGATGTTGTCCCATCATATTACATATATGCTTAATAAGGAGAGAGGTCGTATCAGCCAGAGAAAATGACGAACATTTTGCAGAACATGTTGAGAAGCACGAATAATGTTTAGAAGAGCATTCCCCATCCGAAGAGACCCATCTTGAAATTGTATTTATTGTATTGAAACACATTTCACAGCCCTCCTTATGCATTAAGCGCATTGAAACCAATTTAAATGCTATCTCGTACATTAATCGCATTGAAAACTATTCTAGAGACCTCGAGTAAATTAAGCGCATTGAAACCTATTCCAAATCACACTCGTACATTGAGATCGTTGAAATCCGTTTCAGAGCCTTCTTGTACAATGAGCGTTTTGAAAACTATTTCAGAGTCCTATCGTGCATCAAGCTCATTAAAACAGATTTACGAGCAATCTTGTAGTTCAAGCGCATTTCAACGCATTTGAGATAAATCTGTTGCATTGAAATCCACTGTAGAGAAATCTCGTACATTACGCGCATTGAAAACTATTTTAGATTCCTCTTGTATATTAAGCGCCTTGAAAGCATTAATAGAACCCTATAGTACATTAAGCGCTTTGAAAATTAAATCAGGACAAGACTCTTGTACACTGAGCACATTGAAACCAATTTCGGAGTAACCTTTTATATTAAGCGCGTTTGAACCCATTCCGAAGCCCTCTCGTACATTCAGCCTCCATTGAGACACATGTCAAAGATCTGATGTACATTAAGTGCATTGAAACCCATTTAAGAGCCCTCTTTTATATTAAGTGCATTGAAACTCATTTCAGTACATTAAGCACATTGAAAATCATTTCAGAGTCTTCTCTTATATGAAGAGAATTGAAACCGGTTTCAAAACTCATTAAGTGCATTGAAAACCACTTCAGAGGTCTCTTATACATTACGCGAATCGAAACCCATTTTAGAGCCCTCTTGTACATTAATCGCTTTCAAAAGACCTCTCGTATATTAAGCGTATTTGGACGCATTTCAGTGCACTCTCGTGCATTAGGCATATTGAAACCCATTTCAGAAACCTTTCGTATATTAAGCGCATTGACACCCATTTAAGAGCCATTAAAACCCATTTCAGAACAATCTCGTACATTATGCGTATTGAAACCCATTTTGGGGCGCTCTTTCGCATTAAGTGCATTCAAGCCCGTTTCAGAGCCCTTTTGTTCATTAATCCTATTGAAACCGATTTCAGAGTCCTCTTTATATTAAGCGCTTTGAAACCCATTTCAGAACCCCCTTGAGCATTTGGGACAATTCATGGGTTTCAATGCGCTTAATGAATGAGCGGGCTCTGAAATGGATTTGAATGCGATTAATGCAAGAGAAGACTCTGAAATGGGTTTCAAATGCGCTTAATGTACGAAAGGGCTCTGAAATAGGTTTTAAAGTGCTCAATGAACAAGGTGGTTCGGAAATGCGTTTTAATGCGGTAAATATACGAGAGGGCGCTATGAAATGAGTTTCAAAGCGCTTAATGTAAAGAGGACTCTGAAATGGGTTCCAATAGGATTAAGGAACAAGGAAGCTCTGAAAGGGGGTTGAATGCGCTTAATGTGAAATCGCTCAAAAATGTGTTTCAGTACGCTTAATGTATGAGAGCGCTATGAAATGAGTTTGAATGTGCTTAATATAAAAGAGGGCTCTTAAATGGGCGCCAATGCGCTTAATATACGAGAGGTCTCTGAAATGGGTATCAATGCGCTTAATGTAAAAAAAGGCCCTGAAATAGGTCTCAAATGCGCTTAATGTACGAAAGGGTTCTGAAATAGGTTACAATGTACTTAATGTACAAGAACGCTCAAAAATGGGTTTCAATGCGCTTAATGTACGAGAGCGCTATGAAATGTGTTTCAATGGGCAAAAAGGAATAGATTTTTCTGTGATATTCTCTCAAATAATTTTACATGTAAAAGAATCTCAATGTCTCTTTAATAATATCTTTAACGTAACAAAAGGAAATCTTCGGATGTGTAAATGTCAAACATAAATCTTGCGTAAATGTTTGTTCGCATTTTTACATATTTCACTCACACACACGCACACATAACATATGTACTTATATATATTTAGGAAACATATCTTCATATAAACGAGTTTCATTGAATAATATAGACATAATAATATTCCTTCAAAATAATATCTACGTACAAAATGATCGCGTTTCCATACGTTCACTTCTGGGACCAACACTTAGTAACTTTTACATGACTTGAAAATTAGATATTTAACAACTCTAAAAAAAACTGTCCATCTACCTAAAATATGTACATGATATTCTTATCTTAGTTAAAAACCTAAGATGAATATATGAACCCACAAAAAATGCCGTTCTTAAATTCACATATGAACATAACAATAATAATAATAAAATCGCTTTTTTTATGGATTGATAGACACTAATAATAATAATACATTTACACCCTCTCCATATAAAAAGACAACTAACATAAACACGTGCACTCTAAACTATAAGAAGGCATTCACTGACTAATTACAAAATAGCTATTATCCAAAATTTAATACACCGTGTAAATTTAATTCGTCCACAAAAAAAATATTCTACAGTAAATGAAAAATCATTAAACTCACATTAATAATGACTTTCCTAATTACATCGTTGATGAACAAATTAGACGAGCCATTATTATTATTAACATCAATCAAAAGGAACCTAATACTTCATCAAATAAACCCTAAGCATCTCAACCTACTACACCGTAATCAAATATATTCTAACCATAAACAAGATGAAAAATATCCTTAAAAAACTCAAGTATTAATATATTCCTCACTGTCCCAGTAAAAAAAAATCCATTTATACTAAATTTAACACAACCAACTTAATCATACGCAATAATTCCGTCAACTAGTGGAAAAGACCAGCATTGTATATCAGTTTAAATGTCTTTGTCAAAAAGTATATACATATGTTGGCTTGACAACCACGACATTATCAAGACGTCTTACATTTCATTTGTCGGATACAAGCTCTATTGCACAACATTTAAAAACACATTCCTGTCCTCCTTCACAATACAGGAAAATACTTGTTGACAACTCCAATATATTACACCATGAAAATAATGAACAAAAACTTCAAATTCTCAAGGCTGTCTGTATCAAAAGCAAGCAACCAACACTGAACAAGATTTATTACACGTGTAGCAGCAACGGGTTGTAGTACTTATGACAAATCATTAAAGGTCATTTTGCATTTCTACCAATTTCCGGTTACCTCCCTTATATTGGGAGGCTTGTTTTTCAAAACATTCCATAGCTACAACGAATAAATTTAAAATTTTAAAATAATTATAACAGAGCGCGTTCATGCGTATTTTTTTTTAGAAATCTTCATCACAACAAATTGCAGATCTTATTACAGTTACAAGAAGTTTGTCTTTGTAAGTCACTCTTGAGGATGACCTCGGACGAGGTCGAAAGTACTTGGGTAGGAAAAAAACTACGGCGCCTTCTTTGATGAATTTCATCTAACATCAAGAAACTGATTAGACAACTGAAAAGGATCATTATAAAAATAAATAGACATATGTCGATATTATTCAATATGTTTGTGTTTGTATGTGTGTGTGCGTGTGTGTGTGGATGTGTGACTACTAAAATCTTCTCGACCCAACAATCTTCCGCATATTCTGTTGTTTAATCCTTAAACTATTGATTTTGAAATTAAGTTCGGTCCGAGAACTTTTCAAACATCTTATCATTTCAAAAGATACATATTCTATATTCAGAATAGTATTTTTTTTTCTGTTATCAAAATGTCGAATATTTAATATCAAATGTGATGAAAACACGAACAAAAAGAAAAATAAACTAAATGAAATATGCCAAACTAAATAACCAAAGCAGATATTTAAAGAAAATATTAAATTTAAATTTAAAATCCTCAGCGTCCCTTCTCCGTCGAGCTCATGTGTAGACGCAGCCACGTAAATATAATTTTAGTCTGATGAAGTCCGAAATACGTATAATAAAATATATATGTAGTTTTCACATATATATATATATATATATATATATATATATATATATATATATATATATATATATATATATATTCTTTTTTTATAGATACAAATATTTAAGTAAAAGCTATGTTTATAATAAACAGTATTAATAACAGTTACCGGCCTGAATGTCCGAGAAACTTATTTTACTTAAATATTTGTATCTATAAAAAAGAATAAAAGAATGTATAAACATAAAAATGTCTCAAAATAATTGTCGGACTTTGTGCATTTCATAATGTGTGACGTCATATATATATATATATATATATATATATATATATATATATATATATATATATATATATATATATATATATATATATGAAGAAATATATTCTTAAGGTGTGCTACATTTATGGGATAAGGTGTTCAATATCAGAGATAGAGCGTGTGTAATTATAAAAGTGAACATTGAGGCGACAGGCTGTTTCATGCTTGACGCAATCGTCAGGCTACCGTATCTATCTATCTATCTATCTATCTATCTATGTATATGTATATATATATATATATATATATATATATATATATATATATATATAGGCTGTTATGCTTTGAGGCAATAACATTGCATAACTAGTTACCTGTTTAAAATTCTTCTATATGTAAAAGACATCTGCAAGTAAATTACCTACAACATTTTAAATATATTTTTCTCCATTTCTTAAAAAAAAACTACAGTAATATTCGAAAATACGAAAAATCGCGAAAATATATTTTTCCTACTGATGCCAGGAGACATGAAAAGTGAATCAGGAGAAGATGGAACTGATGCGTCATGGTAGATAACATAGAAAAGATGTACACAGCTATGTTGTATTTCTTCTTCTCAGTTGGATGCAGATGAATACAGTGACTCAATAAGGGTAGCTGTGTCGGGTGTCAGGGCTCGGTAGCTATAGACGTTCATCCTCGCATTCTATTCGCACAAATATAATTTATATCCAGGAGGCTAATCTATATCCGCTGTAATCGCTCCAAATATACATTTTTTTTTTAATTGCAAATATAATTGATACGAGTTCAAACCAAAGAATGAGCCTCACCGAAACATCTGTCTGTCAAGACTAACAATGAATACAGCAGACTTTTATTGACTGGAAAAAGCAAATTTTCCATGTCATTTTCTCTTTCATGGTCTTTTTACTTATGTATATGTAAGAAGAGTTAGTCTGTCCAACGATGACACACAACAAAAAAATATTTGATTCATAAAAATCGTATTGAGGTGAGGTGGAGGGGGGTAAATACAGGGGTGGGGGGCGTATAAAAAGCGACCGGTAATTCAAATCGCTTCTTTTATTCCGTTGTTAACAATTACGCCATGTATCATTATTTCTGTTTAACAATCTTAAATCTTAAAAAAATGATCGTAAATCATTTAAAGTCAGTGATGATGAGTGAGCTGGAGTTTTTATGAACTATGGAGGAAACGGATGAGTTCAGTTTATATTTGGTTTCGGTTGTTATCTTTCCAAGAAGTTTGTTTTCAAAAATGGGAGCCGTAATCTGAAAAAAATAACTTTCAAAGAAAATATATGTAAGAAACGGATTTACGTTTTTTATAAGTATTAACTTGATGTGAATATAAAATTCAACCTTGTGCATTAAAATCGTTCGTTTAAAAACTATCGATCTGTTTTCGACGTTCAAAACAAAATAATGAATTTGATAGTAGACAGCAGACGGGCACCATTAAAATATTTTCGTAGAATATTTTACAAGTGTCTAAAAACTATAAATATCGTCTTAAATTAAGAAATGTTCATCTTCTAAAATCTGAAATATTTAGAGAAGCAAAGCTAGTAATATTCTTGATCTCTTTAAAATTAGAATGTTCATTCTTTCTATGCGAGTTTAGTCATTCATTGATGTCATCCTGCCGCCAGCATTAATGTTGCTTACCTTAGCATTGGATTCACGAACCACTCCTACTTTTCTTTATCGATCGGTCTTGGTCATAAGCATATGGGTTCTTTTTGAAAGATAAATTATCTGCAAATAAATAATTTATTTGAGGTGGTGATAATAGTCATGTAAATAATTCGGGTACAAACATATTTTAATGTGTCTAGAAAATTGTTTCTTTTTTCATAATTTTTTCATAATGACTAAAAGGTAATTAAATAAAACACTGAGCTTATACCATTAGGGCTGCTCAGGTAACCTGTGATAATACGCAGGGCATACGCACGCACGCGAACACACACGCACACACACACACCCGGATGCATGTACGCACACACACACGCACGCAAATTCATATACGCACGCACACACACATACACACACATACACATACACACACACACACACACACACACATGTGCGTTTTCATATGTGTGTGTGTGTGTGTGTGTATTGGGGCAGCAGATCATTATTTAAATATATATTGTTACACACAACAGAAAATGAATGTCTATTATGTCTGATCACGAGCCGTTCTATACTTCGTATGGTTGCTTTAATTTCGGGAGAAAATAAAGACAAAAATTGTCCAATTTTATTAAGTTGTTTTTATTTTCACCCGAAATTAAAGCAACCATACGAAGATCAGACATAATAGACATTCATATGTTTTTATTTATATATATATATATATATATATATATATATATATATATATATATATATATATATATATATATATATATTGGTTTACTATGAATCCAGAATAATGTATTTTTTATGCATTCATCAATCATTACAGCCTTAATTTTTCCAGTATTTTACAAGCTCCACTTACTCTCTTCTTATACGCAATTACAGCAGCCTCACTTCCTTAATCTCTACATTGAGCGGCTCTTGGGTCTTTTATTGGATAAACAATGGTATATTTTTAAAAGTAATTTATTTTACCCCGCCCCCCTATAGTTTCTAATATCATTATGCGTTTTAATTTCTTCTATTTTATTCCTTAAAAATCAAATATTTGTCCAAGAAATTTTAATTTTAATTTTTAATTTTAATGATCAAATATTTGTCCAAGAAATTTATTCATTAATGGAAACCAGACAAATTGATGTATTTAAGTAAATGAAAAATGTTTGCTTGAGTCGATATTACAAAACATTTTTTTTAACTGTTTCACAAAAATTTCTCTTCCACTTTGTTTTTCATCTTATTTTAAATAAAAAGAAGAAATTTATAAGAAAATCCCCGGGTTGATTTTCTAGAGAAATTTAAGTAAAAATATTCATGGAAGTTTACTACCAAAATTGGTTTTTAATATGAGAAAAAAATGTTTCAAACCCATTTTGAAATAATTAGTTTTTAACAACAAAGAAGCCATTCTTACTTGTGTAACAGCTGTTTGCTTCATTAAAACAAAATAACTATATTTCATTATTACATAAGTCATACTTCGATTATATGTGTATTTTGCACAATTAGTTTAGTTTATAATATCTATATATTCACTAACGTTATGTTTAAAATCAAATTTTTGTTATAGAAAGAATTATTTGATTTCAAATATAACTTTGAAATTCCGTTATATAACAGGTGTCTTTGCTTTATATGACTTTAGATTTCGTAACATTACAGGGTTTTATTCATGCATATAATTTTTATAAAACAAACAATCGACTTAGTTTTACTTCCGTCTTTTGAACTTTCGTTACTTTTGTATGATCACGTGACCCATAATCCTGTTAATCTCAGATTTCATTTGCTTTTCTTTCTTTTTTTCCCACATCTCATTGGCTGCTTTGAATTGAATGTTTGCCTCATTTCTTATTCACAATCGTTACATTTTTCTTTATCGATTATATGGAGATTCAATCACAAAATATGTAAATAATAATAATAATAATAATAATAATAATAATAATAATAATAATAATAATAATAATTCTCACGAGTACAACCCACAACTTACGAAATTTTACGTAAAATGTGTGTGACAGAAATCAAAGGAAATAATAATAATAATAATTTTTTTTGAATTGCTCAGTGGAAAATATCATGATGCCTTTTCTGACCTTAGGTTTCTGGGTAGGACCCGGAAAGAAATGATTACACACCAGAAATCAAAGGAAATAATAATAATAATAATAATAATAATAATAATAATAATAGTAATAATAATAAATGAAAATATTATTAATTTTATTCTTATTTGCAAATTAAAATATTACAACTCGTCATATTGTAATTTTTTATCCCCTAAAATCATTGCTAGCTTTTTTGTTTGTTTTTTGTTTGTTTTTTGTTTGTTTTTGTTTGTTTTTTGTTTGTTTTTTGTTTGTTTTTATTTCATTTTAATTTACTTCTTCTAAATCTTTTAACTTCATTTAAAAGACTTCTTTTGATGATATTTTCTGTGGATTATTTTCTGGTCATTTTTCTAGTTTCAATCGACGATGATAATTAACTGTCTTCAGTTCTTTACAAAGAGTTTCTAAATTATAATTTGATTTTTTTCGTTTTTCTCCATGACAAAAGGTTTTGCGTTAATCGTTGATGTTCCTTTTTAAATTTCATCAAATCTTTTCACAAGTTCACAACTTTGCCTTTCTTTTGTTTCACTGAAGAAATCACAGAATATAAAACTTTTGCGTAAACTTGTACGATTAAAGGTAGAATAAATTGATACAAACTTACTGCGGTTAAAATACGAGAAATAAAAAGAAAATTCGGTTTAAATTTGATTAGTACAGAAAAGATGTAAAGGCTTACAAACTGGTAAAATAATTCACTTATTTCATTTTCTTTTCTCATCAGATAGAATTAATAATATGAGTTTGATTCAAAGAACCGTGCATGAAGGATGTGAGAACAGGGATTCACTGTGAATTGAAATGCATTTGTTGGTTTGTTTTTGCTAACGAAATGAAACACCGAATGAGGATTACAGATCTTAATAAAAGAAAACGTTCGAGATCTATTCGAAACTTTAAAACAAATTTACTCTGTTAAAATATTTCATTATTTAAAGATACTAAAAAATAATTCTTGGGACAAACAGGAAACTTTGGTATAAATATTTCGATATCTGTCTATATTTCTGAGATGAGGTATTATGTACATTATTTACATTATTCGGACTATTGTCGCCTCAAGGACACATGGCACAGTGGATAAAGGCGTTAATTAGATCCAGTGACATGACCCAAAGAGTGTGAGTTCAATATCCGGTTAAGGCAGTGGAGAAAAATTAGAGAGAAATTAGCAGGAGATAACTGACATCCATTAAACATGGTACGTGGAACTAGTACCGTCTACCCCAGTGAACGAAATAAAGGGTTAAGTTCGACATTCCAGCCACCTGAAGAAGGCCGGAGCGTACAACGGCCGAAACGCTGTAATAAATATGGCGACAAAGATAAGAACAATAGTCTGAATAATGTAAATATTTCGATGTTTATTACCATCATCGTCAGAATATTAATTCTGATGAGATCGATACGGAAATATTAGCAAAATTAAATACGCTCCCTGCTTTTTAATCAAATATTGATTAATTATGCATATTTCTGTATTATTTTCATACGTTTATAAATAAGTAGCTATTGTTTTCACTTAATCTAAATCTTTTTATCATTAATAGGTCTTAACTTGATAATATATAAGAAGCTCATTAAACCTATAAAGTGTTTGCACAAGCAAATTGACTGACAAAAGTTTAGGCCAAATAAGAGGCCAAATAAGAGAAACGTCGTCAATCGTTGACATGAAGAGTTCTGCCTTGTAAATCTCATTTCGAGATACTGATTTTTTACATGGACTCAAACACAAATCACTGACGCCGAAGAGATGCATACGCGACGAATGGGAATTTTTTTCAAGCAGTAGCTTGCATGGAACATGGCTCATCATAAGTCAGGTCACATTACTAAAAAAAATTCAAGATCATTTTTTATGAAGATACCTCAGCCATTTTCTCTGCAAAAGACAGTCTGCGTAAACAGCTACTTTAGAAATGGGAAAAGTTTTTTTGTTTTTTGTTTTTTTTGTTTATTTTTTTTTTTTTTTTTTTTGGTGGGGGGGAGAGAAAATATTTTCTCTAATTAAAAACTGAAGACTTTGTATAATTTTATCACTGCTGACAGTGTGATTATCACACGCTGTTACGCATGATTTGTTACAAGCGGTGAAAACAGAAAATGAATTAAATTCAATCTAAACTTTTCATTCGTTGATTAGAGATGCCAATGTAAGGCCCTTGAATGTTTGGATGATTGAGATACGTTGAAAAATGACAGGGATGATTGATGATGGCAAATGTTTTTACTTTTCTAGCAGGTGTACCCACAAATGTAAAAGACATCCGTAAATAAAGAAGGTTATTCCCTTTTGTCAACAGCTTCGCCAAATCAATTTCACTGAGAGAAAATGTGAGTGAACAAGTGAGAAGGAAACGAAACACAACATTTTCATAAACGTTATTTTCCTCATGAGGTGTGCTATTCAGAAAGTTAAACGGGCCTCATGTAGCCATGATTGTCATACACACACCTTCAAGTAGATTTAACCTTACACACTAAACAAATTCATTACCAATCTAGTTATCTATTCACTAAAACAAAAGAGAAACCATTTTTATAATAAAGATGAAAAATTAGTCATATTGTGAAATGAGCAATGATGTGCCTTGCTTCCTGTCAGGAGAGACTTCGATTTTTAAGGAGTCTTCATTGAATATACCCAGTAAACTCGTCGTGGTGTAAAAGAGTAAAGGGTTCAGTGAGAAAAGATGTTATATTTAAACATTTAAAAAAATCCTTAATTTATTAACGTCTATTGAAATCTAGGATTTTTGTTCCTTTATAGTCAATTTTTCCACTTTGTTTAACAGGATTCATTTTTTTCTTCTTCTGAAAATAAAATATTTGTAAGCGACCCAGAATTAATTCGACAAATATTTTCTCATCTTTTATTTCGCTCAACTTTCTCTTCTTGTAAACATTAAAGTTCCTGAAAGAGAAATCAAAAGAATAAACTCAGTGACAACAGCGTCTTTCACTGCGCATGCGCTTGATTTGCATACAGCCACTTGGTGCGGATCAAATACATGAAATCTGTGTCGTTAAGCCATTAAAAATTTTCAGCTTGCTGAGCCCTGATAATGAAATATTTTTTTTTAATGCTACAGGTCTAAACAGAGTTGGATAAGGATCGAGGGTGGGGAGGAATAAAAATCAAGAACAATCTAATTATTCCTGTCTCTCTCATTCCTTCGTCCTTTCTTTTTATGCATATGATTTCAATCTCTGTCTCTCCCTGTCACACCCCCCACGCAAACCCACAAACTCATACACACACATTCACACATACATAGACACACGCATTTCATCGAAAAATACTAAAAGAAACCCTGTAGATTGAATTATTATAATTATGAAATAGCAGCTCTCGTATAAAGTCTAAATTATATAACTATTATAGATTTTATATCATATATGTAATTTTAATATCATAAATTATGGTAATATGTCTGTTATATATAAATGCAGTTAATGGTTATAAAAATCGTGGATATCTTGTTAGAACATTGAATTAACAAATAATCCATCGGCTTATGGAAATTACTTACAAAAATAACAAATGATGCTTAGGCTTTCGTAACCATGGCAACTTAAGCCGAATATTTCTTCAGTTTGAATTTTTATTTAACCCAGTGTCTCACCCGGCATTATTTATTCAGCCTTTATCAACATGGCTCCTTCTCTTCTATTATCAATATGGCTCCTTCTCTTCTTTTAATTATTCTTATTATCCAAAAACTATATATAATGTAGGCTGCTTCTTTAGAATAACAATTTCAATATTTTTCAAGTAGAAAATTCTATCAGTGCTGCCTGACTTTTAAACATTATTTTCACTTTTGCCAATGATTTTAGGTGAAAAGAGGGTTATAATTTGTTTCATTAATCTTCGTTTATCTCTCCACTTATCTCGGTTTAAGTTATATTTTATTAATGTATTTTTCTCTTCTTTTCTCTTCTTTTCTCTCCTTTTTTTTAATTCATGTCTTGGACTTTATTTTTTCAGTTTTTTTTCTCTTCAGCATGTTTCCCTTATTCTATTTTTGTTCTTTTCTCTTCCTTTAAATTTCTTTTCTTTTCATTTATTTTTTACACACACCTGACATTAAACATTTTTTTCCTTGGCTGCATTTTCCATTTTGCCGAATATCTTACAGATTACTGCGTTCTGTGCCTTCCTCTAAACCCGTTTGTATTTCTGCTTCTTTAAAAAGCAAATGCGTTGTCATAATCAAAAATAAAGATAACCACCTGATAAACCAGACGAGACTTTTTTCTTTTATCTTTAAATTTTCATCTTATTTCTATCTTCTTTTTTCTTTTCAATTTATTATCTTCTTTCCTTAATGTTTTTTGGTTTTATTTTTTATTCTCTTAAATGTAGTTTCTCTCGCTCTCTCTTCTATCACTATTAAGTTTTATTTTTCTTTCTTTCTTTCTTTTTTCGTTTTCTTTCTTTCTTTGTTTTATTTATTTATTTTTATTTATTTATTTATTTATTATTTTGTTTATAATTTTAAAAATCTTTTTATCATTTTCTTCTTTGATTTTCCCTTTCCTCCTTATTGGTCGCTTCCTTCCTCATTCTCTCTGCCTTTGTACCTTTTTAATACTTTCAAGGCTGTGTATATATATATATATATATATATATATATATATATATATATATATATATATATATAAACCCATACATATATATATATATATTTGTTTGCATATACACCAGCAAATATATAAGTATATGTTTTATATTGACTCGCCCTCGCTACTGACAATCAATAACAACTATAGGAGTAGGAAATGAGAAAGTGTTAGCGCGCATGCGCATCCATAGCCATCTGTAGATCAATAATACCAGCCAGGTAGTAGTAATGTCACCTGACTTATCTTTTCACCGATAATGTCTCCTCTACTCCTCCTCCTCATCCTGTACCTCCGATAGCACAACATAAGCTGAGATGCACTTCCTTCAAATCAAACGGACAACGGCTTTGTACAGTGCAGTGCAACAGCGTCCATACCCACTGACGTAGCAACGTAAACAACCAATCAGATGCTGATATCGTAATGTGAATACAAACATGGGTGGGATCATTTCATCAATATCTGACAATGGCAAAATGATAGCGGGGAAGGATGGAGTTTTTCACTGGTTTCATATTGCCTCAAACTACTTCTAGTCTGATGAAAACTCCACACTTGAGAGATCTAATCTCAGATGTGTGACTATTAAGGATCAATATTTTTCCATCAACGAAACTATAGCCATTCAACCCCGTATCAACATCTACTAAGATAAGCTCTATAAAGATCAAATAAAATGGGGGTAAAAAGATTATGCGCTAATCTTCTAAGTGAAGATGTCCTGACTATTGCTTTCATTTTTTATGGAAACCTTAGCAGTTGACCTAGGTTCGAACATCCAGTGCCAGTGAGAAGTATGCAACTACTGTAGCCACAAGGTAGACCCTATTTCATCTCAGTCACGGCTAGGTTTACAGTAGTAGTTCTATCTTCGTGTTTTATTTTATCAAGAAACAGTTCCTTGATTGTTAGATAAACAACATTCAGTACATTTAAGTTCATTTCATTTATAAAGAGAAACAACAACCTCCTTATTATGAATGCCAATAATTTTTCATTTTCATTAAATAATCAATCCAATTAAACATAAATACAATTACACGAGAATTGCTCCGAAATTAATGTCTTCCGTTTTATTTTACCTTCTTAAGAATAACAGCTGAGCGGTAGTTTGGCAAAATGGCTTCTGACATGAAAGTGCGTATGAAGTGTGTTATTGAATTCCTCCTTGCCGAAAAAATGCATCCATTGACATTCATTGATAAATTTATGAATATTTATTAAGATCAAACATTGGATTTAATTTCAGTTGGGCGGTGGGTAATATATTTCATCAATGGCGACAGCGATGTCTATGACAAGCCACATTCCGGACAGCACGAAATGCAAAGCAATATTAGGATGCCGCAAAATTTTGCCATATGGATCTTGCAGAAACTCAGACAAGAAGAGAAAGACCGACAAATGCAAAGCTCTCAGGATTTGTTGTACCATTACGAGGCTGGAAGTGACAGTTTCTTAGGCTACATCATCACCAGTAACGAGATATGGCGTCATCGTTACGAATTGGAATCAAAGTAAAAGTTCAAAACTCAGCCATTAATGGGCAAAGTGATGTACAATGTCGTTTGATAGACGAAAGTCAATATTAAAAAAGAATTACTACAATACATTAATATTTTATAAATTCAATATTATTTATTACAAAAACAAGATAAAAGCTTTGTATTTCATTTTACATAAAACAAATATTTAGCTTAAATAATTCCAAAATTTAGGGAAGAACAACAAAATTGTTGTTTTAGTGTCATTAGCATAGTTGTTTCGCGGCCATAGAACTAAAAATTACTTCACAGCTTAAAGTAATTACGAAATATGTTTCCCTTTTTATATTTTCAAAATAAATTCACTTCAGATTTCACAATAATTGGGAAAAAATTTAACGAATAACATTTTTATCAAAATATGAATCATTTATTATTGTTTATATTCACAATTTAAACCTTTTATACTTTTTTGAAAATGTATTGTTTTGATTTAAATTGATCGGATCATGTCAGTAATTCTAACGGAAGTCAACAGGCATTTTAAGAAAATATTCGACGACACAAACTCCCCCCAAAAAATGTTGGAATGTTTAATACGTGAGACATGGTAAGTCAAACGGAACGATTTCAAATAAATGTCCTCAACTGAAATTTCGATTGTGCATTATTTTCTTAAATTCAGTTGAAAAGCGAGAAATAACGTTTTACTTAATTTATGTTTGAATATTTGAAAAATATTAAAATTGTTTATTTCACTTTCTTATATTCCTTACCCAGGTCAACAATTTCTATTTTGATTCTTAATATACAAAAAATGGTTTAAACATATTTATCGGCTTATATATACAAGTCATTCTCAAACTATCTCATATGGTGAACCGGCAATTTTTTTCTCAATGTGTCACGTATCTGTAATATTTTGTGGTAATATTAATTCATACCGGAAACGATATATCTAATGAATATCATAAAAGGTGGCTATTTTTTTTATCTTCCATTTATTTCGCAAAAAATAATTGAGTATCAAAACATATAAAAAGTAATAAAAAATAAGAAGTTTATTAACACAAAAACAAAAATGATATAACCTTAAATCTTTATAAATGATTCCTTAGTATGGCCTGGACAGTGGAACCGGTCCGCGGACCACCACTTTGAGTAGCACTGATATATACGAACGTGGGGTATCGAGACACCATAGTCTGAGAGTACTTTCTATGTAGCTTAATCCCACAATACTGTAATATGAAATGTAAAGTCTAGGAATCATAGATAGATATGTGATTAGATCGTCCTGGTAGGAGATGGGTGTATGTGCTGTACATCTTCAAAATATGAGGTGATGGATTTAGTACGCGTATATATATATATATATATATATATATATGTGTGTGTGTGTGTGTGTGTGTGTGTGTGTGTGTGTGTGTGTTATCCTGGTATGAGATGGGTGTATGTGGTGTACATTTTCACAAATCTTAATTATCCTTATTAAATGGATTTAATACATACACACACTCACACACACACACACATATATATATATATAGGGGTGCTGATGATTGCGTTTATCAGGAAACAGTCTGTCGCCTCTGAGTGTCGACTTCAATGTTCACTTTTATTATATATATATATATATATATATATATATATAGAGAGAGAGAGAGAGATAGATAGATAGATAGATAGATAGATAGATAGATAGATAGATAGATAGATAGATAGATAGATAGATAGATAGATAGACATACGTATGTGTGTATAGATTCATGCAACGACTGTTTAAAGAAAGCCATCGCTGTCTCCAACGAAACCCTCGCCAGTGGATAACCCTGAGTTCAAGTAGGGTTCAAGGAGTGAGTATGAAAAAATAAAGAATGAAAATGAGCAAGAGAAAGTGAAAGAAAGCAATTTCATTCCACGGTGTCTGCTTACCCGTAAGCCATGACACGTCCCCTCATGATACTACTGGACTTTGTTATTTTTTTCCGTTCAATTGCATGGATACCAGGTGTAAGTAGATGTCGTCTCTGTCCTAATCTTTAAGATTATTACTAATATCTACTAAATATCAAAGCTGAGATGAGACTGGCACTTAGGCATTTTGACGACACAACAGAATAACAAAGCATAATTCTTTCCTCAGCCATTCGCTTCATCCACATCGTTTGTTTCGCCAATGTTGGCCAATGATATGGCGTCTCGCTGTCATGCCTCGACCAAACATTTAACATTCGGCATTTCTTAACTAGACATAAACAGAAAAGTAAAAATCTATACATGCATATACATGCATATATCCTCATAATCACGAATTAACTAAGGTTCTAAACAAATAAACAAATTATTAAAATAAAAAAATAAGTGGCTGTTCTTGCCACAGGATTATGCTACCAAAATTCGAAAAGGATTTTCCTCAATCGACAGGAAACACGCCTGGCGTTCCTGGCTTTCATTTAAATAATTAGAAAAAAGTAAACCAAACAGAAAATGCTAATGTATTTGCACATAAATCTAACTTAACGTAACGTCAAATTGATTTCTTCGCATCTGAATTTAAAAACTCGACAAATGAAAAATAAAAAAATACTATTTATACGATTGTTTGGGAGACGATTTGGAAATTGCCGTAGAAAATTTAAAAAAAAAAAGCACGAATTAAAATGAAGGATACATTAATAAAAAAATAAAATTAAGATGAAAATTGGTAATGAAAGGAAGAAAAACAGACAATAAAATACTGTCATGGATAGCAAGGAATAGCGTATTATTCATAATCGGCAAATCTAATTTGTTTCTTATGCAGTGTATCATGTGACATATCACGTGAACCAACATCTGCATCTTTTACTTCTAAACTGGAGTCATTTCTTCTTCACAGTTTTTCCTGAGCATTGATTCGTTTTTCTGATCAAATATCAAAAAATTAGCCGCAGTTAAGAATATGAACAAATCTTTTTTTTTTTTTTGTTTTGTTTTAATATTCTTTCCGTTGAAAGTGAAGACTTATATGCTGGTGGCTATTATATAACATCAAATACAGTCTTAATTGTATATTTTCCTTTTGAAACTAAATCACATATCATTAATCAAGTAAGCAACTTATTTTCAAACAACATTGGCATCTCTTTTCTCATTTTTCTCTTAAAACTTTGCCTTATCATTATTTTTTAATTCCACTATCAACTACTTCAGTAAAGACCTTCTGAAGGATTCGTTCTTCTTTGATTTTTGTTTCTTTAGATTCCCTACTTTTGTTAAACTATTTCCATATTTCCTTTATATAAAAACACATGTAAATAGAAGGAAATGTCGCTTATATTCAGAATTTTCTTAAGACAACGTAAATGAACATCAAATTACTTACAAAACTAAATATTGGTTGCTTGAAAACCAGTTTTCGAAACCACCTCTCTCATTTATGAGAATATATTTCCAATAGAAAAACAGATAGAAATGAACAAACCTATATTGAGCATAAATTGTCGATATTTTTATAGATATTTCGGACAATTATATAATGGGATCCATATAGATTAAAGATTAAGGTTAAGGGTGATCAGTTGTTTTTTAGACTCTTATAAGAATCCTTCGAAATAAACTTAATGAAAAAATCTTATCTGAAATGAAGTATTGTTTGAATTCTGTTGATAAACTGACATTTATTATTATTTCAAACGTCAGTGGTCAACGTAATAATTACGATTAGTATTTGCGCTTTTTCCGGGGAAACACACATTAATTTAGAAATTCTTGCAACAATACAACTAAAACTCAAATCCCTATCACATATCGAAGAAAGCAAATAAAATCAAACCAAGATACATTTTATATAATTTTATATATACATTATATATACATATACATTATATATATATATATATATATATATATATATATATATATATATATATATATATATATATATATATATATATATATGGTTTTATGCTTATTAGTTTTTAATAGTTTTATAAATAAATACTGTTTCGTCATTTCCTTTTAAGCCAGATCTTTTTCTTTAAAAGATCTGTTTAGATGAAAACTAGGTAGGTTTTCCTGGCTTTTTAGGATTTATTTTACATATATATATATATATATATATATATATATATATATATATATATATATATATATATATATATTAGAGTAAAAATGAAAGGATAAGACCGTTTTTACTTTTGCTATTGAACTAATTTATCATTTAAAATGGATTTCGAATTTGGTGAAGGTGCTTTTTGTCGGATGTCTCTTAAAAAATTAACCCGAACAGCTTCTAAGACATTGGAAATTAAAATCAACAAAGGCTTTCAGAGAAATTATTTTCTGTTAAAACAGCAAAAATCTTTTTCAGCCAATGAGAAGCGTGAAGAAATTAAACCAACACCCCTTTTATCCGAACCAGTTTTATAGAAGCCAATCTTATAATAAAACACTTAATGACAAGTTAGCCAAATCGTTCAACAAATTACGCAATCAGAAAAAGAGTTTTAGAAAGAAGACAAGTGCCAAATATATAAGCTTAGAAGCGATTACGAATCTGCAAATAATAATATCCTCTCAACAACCGTTTAATAATTTTTAAATGATTTCAGTTGATAAAATGAAGTAATAAAAATGTCAAATTCAAAATAAATTCATTAACATTTTTATATTTGTATTTCATTTCAGATTGTTAAAGAATCAAAATTTTAGAGGATTATTTTGTCATGATAAAAACTTGATTTTCAAAACTCCATTGGTAAAAACAGGTAAGAAAAATAATCATTTGTAAACTCGAACTCCTATAAAAGGAATAATTAGGACATGAGAAAGCTTTTTTATGAAGCATTCAAACTTTTGAAGCTTTAAAACTGTTGTGGCCTTGTTGGGACCAGAAATAAAGACACGAAGAGAAGAATTGACTTAAGAAATATATTAACAGAAAAACAGTAATACAACCATATACAAACAAGCAAGAATGTTAAGTCCGACTGTCAGAGCTGACTGCTGGAAAACTCTTTTTCTAAAAGCAATACCTGTTTTTATTTGTAACTTGGGATAGTCCATCCCAAGTTACAAATGGGTAATTTGTATCCCAAGTGTAAGGCTAATTTATTTTTTATATAAAGGGGTCATGACCCGTAGATTGGCAGCTATTAACGTAAAGCTGATATATATGGTTACATAAAATATACCAAAGTTATATGCTTTGTGAATTTTCTAAATAAAAAAAAATTAGTAGTTGATAAATAAATGGCTTCTTTAAGAAACTATTAAATAATTTAAACGTATAGAATTATTTGGTAAATTAGCTGTTGAATAAAGATTCTTCATATAATATGTTAATTACACTAAACAGTCAATGTAAAATGTCAAAAATACCAACCAATGAATGTAAAATACCGAAAATACCAGCATTATAAAGTACTGGCTCTCGAGAAAGCAGTTGAGCAACATGCCCCATAAGTTTTTTATGGGGTTGAGGTCAGGAGATTGGGGCGGCCATGTCATAACACTCACCTGCTTCTCAACAAAGTATTCTTTCATCAATTTTGATTTGTGACAGAGAACATTATCCTGCATAAAAATGAGCTTGGTTTGCACCCTTTCAGCAGAAGGGAGCAGACAAGACTCTAAAATTCTTTTGTACTGCACGCTCCTGAGGGTCTTTTCAATAGGTTTTAAGAAACCAGTTCCATGAAAAGAAAAGCATCCCCACTGAACAGATGCTTGACAGTACTTACTGCTAAATTCAAAGAGCTTTCAAAGCTTCTTCGGATTTTAGATCGCTTATCCTTTGAATTTAGCTCAAATTTCGTTTCATCGGAGAAGAGAACATTTAGTAAAAAAAAATCAGGTGATTTACTTTTATCGAACAGCACTATATATATATATATATATATATATATATATATATATATATATATATATATATATATATATATATTGTGTGTGTGTGGACAGAGCGTATATAAAAGTGTACACTGAGGTTTAACACCGAGCGGCGACAGTCTATTTCATGCTTGAACACTCAGTGTTGACATCAGTGTTGACTCATATATATATATATATATATATGTGTGTGTGTGTGTGTGTAAATAGAAAATAGGAAAGAACTCGTTAGGTAAATAATCCAAAGTTCTTTAGTATTTTTGTTATTATTTTTTTTTAAATAGTGCTCGATACAAAAGTAGAGCATAAATATAATTATTTATTTAAAAATATGATTCCAACGCTACATAAGAGTTCTCATGTTTCAAAACAAGTGCCGAAAACGTCAATATAATTATTTGAATTAAATTGAAAATAAAGTACTAAGCTCTGTTCCATCTTCAAGCGAAATTTTTTTTTGGAATAACTGATTCCTGAAATTTACGCGTTTTATAAGCATATTCATTATTAAAATTAAAATGACTATAGTAACGGCTAGAGCAATTGTTTAAAGTAAGGGTTAATAATTTGTATCAATATCTCAGTTACCTTCAAAGACGTCAAGTCAGGGTAAGGTTGGGGTGTCTAAATTTAAAGCGGAAGATGACATCGTCTAGTCTGGTTAAGTGTCTATGGAGATTTATTTATTTTTTTATTTTATTTTTTATTTTTTTCTGAAAGGCTTTTGTGTATATAAAAAAAATAATTCGCTAACATTTGTTTTTTTGACGACTTCATAAAAGGTTATCTTTTTTTTTGTAGGGCATTTAAACTATCTATTTAGACTATGGAGTTTAAAATTTGTATTTATTATTTTATTGTTTATTTGCTTTTTATGCTAATTATTCAATGCGAAAATTTGATGATGTCGGCAAAAAACCGTTAACTCATGTCTATTTTTTAATATATTTTTATTATTTAGAAACTTAATAATGTGTAGTTTTTCATGTAGGCATAAAGGGAATGGGTCATCCCAAGTTTTACAAGTTCTAGTTTTGTTTATAATTTTCCATTTTACTTTTGGTGTATTATTAATTTCCTTCAAATGCCAAAAATATTTAGATAGAGATGTCTGATTTCTTTTATTTATATTGTTGAAGGAGCACTTATGCTGCCTCCATCTGGTTTTAAATTCATTCTTCGTAGACCCAATGTATATCATATTAGTATTAGGACTCTCAATAGATGAGATAGTACATTGGTATACCCCAGATTTTACGCGGCATTTATTTTCTAATGGGAAGTCTTCTGGGTTTCTACAATCACATAATTTTTCACTATTTTTGTTTAATTTAAGTGTAGGGTTTTTATTAATACCGTTCTGGCATTGGGGTTTTTTCAGTATTTTATTATTGTGTTTTTATATTATACTTTCTAGATTTTCAGTGCAACTGTAACCTCATTTTAAGGTATTTTTATTAAATATTTTACTAAGTCTACTATTAGTAGGAAAGTGTTTTTCAATTAAAGCTAGGAATTTCTGTCCAATATATATATCTGTGTGTGTGTTTGCCCGCGTGTGTGTGTGTGCGCACGCATGTGTGTGTGTGATGTACACAGATCTATATATCAGACTAATAGTATGTAATGGAAAGACAAAATGGAAGAAATCCTTCAAAAGGATTTCTTCAGACTAAGTATCTTTCTATCTTCAGCATTTCTCGATATAAAATTGTAATCGGCATTTCTTGTAATCTGCTCCATATATATGATAAGATTTTGTCACTAAAGCCATAATTAGTCTGAAGTCCTTTCAATTGACTAAACGCCTGACGTAAATGTATATTCTTCCAATTTGTCATACTAATATAAATTGAATTCATATTATATGCATTTGTCTGAGATTGTATGTCAACCTATGTGCCATAAATGACACGAATCTGTTGACACCAAAAACTAGTCTATATTCGTGTTTTAAGCTTTGTCTTATGACCATAATAGTCGGATATCCAATGAGGATTGAAAACTCTACGCCAGTGTTTCACAAAAGATGCGGCTCATAGGTACGACAGAAGAGGATATCAGGTGAGGCGAAATGATTGAAAGACAAAGATTTAGAAACTGTTTAAAAAAATTCATATACCAAAAATAAATATGATTTCAAAATTTTAAATATTATTAAGGATTACTTGTAATTGCATGCATGAGCCGCAGTATAAATAGTTATATAGAACTATTGACTGATTTTATCATTGTGATATTTTTGCATTATATCAAGAATTAAGAATATAATAACTAGGGTCCGCAAATTGGGGGAGAGAGTTATCAATGATAAT
Source organism: Acanthosepion lycidas (assembly GCA_963932145.1). NCBI lineage: Eukaryota > Metazoa > Mollusca > Cephalopoda > Sepiida > Sepiidae > Acanthosepion > Acanthosepion lycidas. Next base: position 2,684,488 of record OZ010572.1, on the reverse strand, counting down.
GTTCTGACTTTGAATCTAGGTTTATCCCCCTTTAACTCTCTCTGTTTTTTATTGTTAAATATACTTTTTATCATGTAAAATTTGAGGAGGCGTGAGCAAATTTTAATTCGGAAAATGTGGCCCAGAAGAAAAAAGTTTGGAAACCACTGCTCTAGGCTAAGAGTTACCTGCAAAACAAGCCCATTAACCGTTACAAAATTTCAGGTAGTTATAATTATTTCTGTTGCACTGTCAGAATAAAGGGGATGATCTTCTTACGCTAAAAATTTCGAATTGAATCTTTTATTCGAAATTACCCAAAGCTGATCCGAATCGACAAGCACTTGATGAAGGCCGGAGAGTCCAACGGTAGAAAACATTGTGATAATAACAATAAAGATTAGGAAGATATTTCTAATGTAAATCATGTAAATAATGATAAATCCTTATCCCAAATAACCAGAAAGAAATTATCCAGTTATTCTGCTGACTTTCCCACCTATCCATTGAGTGCTAATTTTATACAGTAATCTTCATGTATTTATAAATACATATCCACATCCACAAATACTCGTGCACATATTACATCGATGTTAACCTGCAGACATTGTTTCTTGTTCCTTTGTTTGTGGGAAACCCATGGAAATTGGCACGCATTCGTATTTGTCTATCAAATATTCGTCACACGCAAACTCGCAACTTAATCAAAAAATAAATGATTCAAGCAAACTCTACGACGCCTAATTCGGTTTTTGTCATAATAAGGATTGAAATCATTTTTCTAATTAATTAAGCCTAATTAATGTTATTAGCAATTATAGACATAATTTCAATGAGAAATAAAATGTTACTTTTTGTATTTTAAAGAAAAATTAAATGTGATTTTTATAATTATGTAAAAACATTAAAGAAATACGATTTCACTGCAATTTATTGTTATAAGCTAATTTAAATATTTATATATTTAGTTAAAGTTTAACTAAATTTAATTGAACATTTTGATTAATCTGGAACTAATGATTATTGGCACATGTAAAAACACATGACTGAAAGAAACTCTTTTCGTTTTCGTCATACCTATATACAGGCACCCTCGATTAATGCGCATTCGATTAATGCGTTTTCCTTTAGTGTGCTAAAATTAGATACATAAAACTCGATTTGTGTGGTAAAAAATCCTTCAGCTCAATCAGTCTAAATGAAGATTGACTTTTTTTTTATAGTTACCGATGTACACGTTAGCAGCATTAATCGAGGGATTCCAGCTCATGTCACCGGGGCGCCTACCATAGAGAGATAGTTTCTAAACTAATCTTCCTCGACACTTCACTAATCAATCACCATAGAGTCCTTTTGTTGTTGTGATCATGAGCCAGATTAAAGGGGGCTATATATGGAGGAATCAATAATCCTGTGAGTTGAATTCTCACTAAGTGACCTGTTATGATGTTTTTGTGCAAGACAAAGTTAATATTAAACGTATTGATATTGAGCAAAAATTAGCAAATTAACGTCGCAGACTATTTCTACTGTATTGAGTTCGACCTTCACTGAGCGCTCCACAATTGTGGCCTTAAGCCTTACTAAGCCAAGCTTAGTAATTATTTATCCAAAGTCGAATGCATAAGCAGAGTAAGGGAAGATTTTAGCGCCATTAATAAATCGCTACTTAAAACCGAAGAAAAGGCCATATCGCACAGTGGATAAAGGCGTTAATTAGATCGAGTGACAGGACCCAAAGAGTGTGAGTTCAATACCTGGTTAAGGCGGTGGAGAATTTGGAGAGAAGATAACTGATAACTGACATCTATTAGACATGGCACGTGGAACTAGAACAGTCTACCCCAGTGAGCGAAATAAAGGGTCCAGTTCAACATTCCAGCCGAAACGTTGTAATAAATATGGCGAGAAAGATGTGGACAATAGTCCGAATAATGTAAATATTGTACATAATACCTCATCTCAGAAATATAGACAGATACCAAAAGTAATTTTATTAATTAAAGCCAGTCATATAAACGCATTTGAAAAGAGTTTCCTTACAACACTATGAACGGAAAGATCAATTCAAAAAGGCGTATTTCTTTATAAGAATCTCGTTTGAAATTACTAAGGTCTTTAACCTCTGAAGCAACAACAACAAAAGGTACTAAGCGACTACCGGATTTAAATACATACGAAGTTGGGCACCTCAGCGTGGTGTAATGGTTAGCAAGCTTGTCTACTGAAAAGTGAGTTCGATCCTCACTGGATGCCCCATACTTTCGGCCTTGTGCCACATCTAAGCTACGCTTGGAAAATCTCTACATACGAAGTAGAAGGACGTAATATTTTTTTGAAAAGACAACAAAGATGACGACAATCGTTCAGAAATATATAAAGATGCATTAATAAAATGCAAATAATTTTACTTGTAAAAGAAATGTATTTGTCTTTCTTCATCAAAGTCAAGTAAGAAAGACGACAAAAACAAGATACCATTTTAATACATGTTAACAACTAAAATAGATTCCATCTTTAATGATTTGAAGAGAAAATAAAAATAACATTTTTTATTTTTCCTATTTCTTTAGGGGTTTCGCTTTTTAGGTTAATTTCTTGGATAAGAAATTAACCTAAAAAGCGAAACCCTAAAGAGTCTTTGGATTCAAGAAAAGATGATGTGAAGTAATTGAAGAAATGGAGCAGAAGCTGAATTGAATAATGCGAAGAAAAAATATTTGCAATATAAATACGTCCAGGGAATAATAAAGAAGAAGAAGAAGAGGAGGAGAAGAAGAAAGAAAAGGAGGAAGAAGAAAGAAAGAAAGAAAGAAAGAAAGAAAGAAAGAAAGAAAGAAAGAAAGAAAACATAATTAAAAATAACTTATTATTTTACAGGTTTAAATAAGCAAAACCGGATATATTTTGATAAAAAAATAAGAAAATCATTTCTTTTATTCATTTTATCAATAGTCTTATCAGTTATCAGTAATTCATGTATTGTTTAACTCTTATTCAGTATTATAAAAATAAAACCTTATAAGATTTGGGGTCGATTTTCCCTTGCACTAAATATTCCCCTATTGTAAGTGGAAAAAAATTAAAAAAAAAAAAATTAAACTATTGCCAACATCGTTTCATTCGAAGCGCTAAATAAATAAAAATAAATAAATATATGATTCAACTGTTTCATTATTCCTGAATTTGTTTTATTTAAAACAATTTTTTTTTTTTTACAGTCTTCAAATACTGAATAGACTTTTTGTTCTCTTCATTCTCTTTGCATCATTTTTGGATTTTCTCGATACTTAACAAATAAGGAAAAGTATTTTCATTCACTTTAAACTTCAAGCAAAGAGTTTTAATAATCCTCGACATTATCTAAAACCTCTGAGCGAATTGTATTTTAGTTCACCATTAAAACATTTTTATGGCTATCTGGAATCTTGTCATCAAGAACATGACCCTCCTCATCTTCTTTTTGCTACTTGATGACATCTCTATTTTAAACTCAGTTTTGTATATTTAGAAACGGTAAAGTATTGTTTGTTTCCATTTCGTAAATGAATTTTTTCTTATGTTCAACTTTGTTTAGTTTATCCACAAAGCGAATGCATTCCGATATGTCCCATTATACCAGGTATCAGTAGCGCTACTCACACGCTGGCGAAAGGCATAAGAAAAATTTTAAGTACTTAGGCAACCTGCTTGAAAAACTAAGGGGAATAAATATGACAGATAAACTCATGGCGAGTTTAGATGCCAAATCCCTTCCTAAACACATGTTTAAATCTTAAAAAAAAAAACTTAAAACTTTTTAAAAAAGCATCTAACAATAAAAAGTATACGTCTGCCCAACAATAGCTAAAATAAAAATATCTCGTTTCATCACCAATCCATGCTATTTCATCTTTAACAATAATTTTTACAAGCAAAAGTTTGGATTAACAATGTGTTCGCATCTAAGCGGAATTCTGGCATTTATTTTAATCTGGCCCTTTCCAAAATATTTTACCCGCAAATCTACTTTACCGAAACCCTTGTAGATAGACTAAATAAAGTTGAACATACTTTAGAATTCCCTATAAAACGGAAACAATACTTTACTTTTCCTAAATATCATATTCCACCATAGTGACCATCACAATTCAACTAATAAAAATAATTTCATAAATTTCTATTCTCACCATAAAAGCAAAATAAAATCCGGTATAATCATCAAATTCTATTTAAGAGCACTCCGAATTTTGAAGAGAAGAAATCAATTGAAAAATGCTTTTAAGTTCCTCCAATGCATTAATTATTTCATATTCAATGCGAAACAAAAAGCTCGTAAAATATTTCAAAATAGAAAAGCAGTACTTTCTGAAAAAAAAACAATGAATCTCTCTCTCTCTCCTCGCTCTTCCTCTCTCTCCCTCTCTCTCCTCCCCCTCTCTCTCCTCCCCTATCTCTCTCTCTCTAGAAGATAGATATTTTGCACAACTGAAAAACTTATTTAAATAAAAATACAATGATATTCAGTAGAAACATATTCAGCTGACATTTTATTAAATTATAAACTTGGGAAACAAGAAAAGGTTATCTCGATGCGTTTTTAGATGCAACTGCAATGTCTGGATAAGGCCTTTCCAATAAACAATCTTCGATTCATGCAGGTAGTGTAACGGTTAGCGACTCGGTCGGAGAAATCGGCGAAGCGGGTTCGTATTTCGACTGAGTTCCTTATGTTCACTTTCACACACTCTCCTCGCTTCTAGCTACGTGTTAAATAGAAGGTTTACGGGGCTGACTGGCAACCAGTCTGTGAGAAAGAAAACTCAGAATTCAAAATCAGGCAATCGAGAGATGAACTCCGTCTTGCTACCTTCATGGATTATACGGGGATCGTAACGTGATAATTCCTTTCATTTATAATGCATTTTCTTCATCACAATCAAGCATGAATTATCCTATCAATTTTACGCTATTCTGTCGTCGGAATGAATGTTTTTTACTTTTAAAATAAGTTTAATGCTAGAATATATTCGTCTTAGTTTTACGTTTGCATTATTTGCATCCTGGAATCAAAGCTATCAAACTTGTTTCAGCTAGAAATCTCACTAATCTGACCAGGACCAAAATGAAAGAATATTTGCTGTCATGTCTGGGCTAAACTCGATTAGCGACTCGGTCGGATAAATCGGCTGCCATGTCTGGAGCTATCCACTTTCAGCCTTGACTTGAGTTCAAAAGCGTTTACGCAGTCTCGTGGGTGATGAATTGTTTTCCACTCTGCGGCCCTTTTCCCAACAGACTAAACGTCGCAAGACTATAACTATTGCCATGGCAAATGTTCAGACGAGCAACATTCCTTAGTTCCATCATTTCATACCTTTACATCTAGGACAGACAATACCACATCCACAGAGCCGAATCATCCCAACTTCATTCTTGTTTCATTGATACGGAGGAAGTTCTACTCAGATAGTATCTTCCCGAGAGCCACCATTTTGTGGAACAGGCTTCCTTGAGAATGCTTCCCTGATCACTTCAATCTTATCCTCCTCAAGTCTCGGTTCAATTGTTATCAATCCTACATATCATTATAATCAGCAGTTCCTTCTCTTACGTCTATACAACAATCTCATTTCGTAACCCTCTACCTTGAGTGGCTCTTGGGCCTTTTATTACGTGAATATTTAGTAAAAAGTAAAGAAAGCTTTAATCATAACTAGAAAAAAATATCATAAATTGCTGATTCAAAACAATTCGGAAACTATGGGGTTAAAAGTGAGTAGCCTTAAAAGAGATGTTGTACAGCAGTAAACTACGCTCTACCTTTTGTAATAGTTGAACAAGGCTCCCTTTCCTTATACGAAAAAATAGCGCTTACCAGAGATGAACAATGCCAAGGAAATATGAACGACAAAGACTGATTTGGCGAAAAGTGATGTTAACTGTACAAAAGCTATAATGACACTTTCTAGAAATAATGATTGATAATAGCAATGATGCCTTTTGAGAATTTGAATAAAAGCATCAAA
>OZ010572.1:2521001-2676001 GCA_963932145.1 Acanthosepion lycidas | reverse complement strand
TACAATGAATCATTCATACAAAAAGTAGATTAGTAAAGTTAATGATATAAAATGGCGAAATCCCTTTGCTAACAAAATTTTAAAGGTGCATTAACCTACAAATCACTGGATGAATGTTATGATCCTTGTTTTTAATAATTATAAGCTGTATAAGGTCTTTTTTAATACATGCGTATTAAAGAATGACTTTATACAGCTCATATATATATATATATATATATATATATATATATATATATATATATATATTAGAAAGGAATAAATAAAAAGAAGACATTTTTTTAAAAAGCCAAAACAGAACGACCGGTTTCGTCCCAGGACTTATCAAGTATTTATTCTGGGAATTTAAAAGCGTGTAAAACATTCAATTATCGAATGAATTAAATGGGGGGAAGAAAAAAAAATTGTTTGCATCTATGCAGACAAAATTAACTTATTTAATTCGTAAACGGTTTGGATGCAGTGACGAACCTACTGGAGAAGGAGTTATTTTCAATTATTCTTCCTATGAGCCTTCTAATTTGGAGACTTGTATCTTGGCTCACGGTTTGGATTTTTGTGTTCCATTTTTAATGCCTGACCGTGAGAAAATTTTCACGGAGTTTGAGGTTTTATATGCACAAGTTTGTAGACTTGTCCCTCACTCTGCTGAGTGATTTTAAGGCCAAACTTAATAGTTATGCCCATTCCTATGCTGGTTCTTCGGTCTCTTCATTAGAGTCCAAATGGGGAGAACAACACCGCCGGGTAATCAAAAATCAAAAATTTAAAAAATAATTATAACCTGGTTATAACTAAACCTGATAAGGGTATTGGTGTTGTTTGACTGGACTACTCTGAGTATGTTTCTAAGATGGATAATATACTGAGTGACACATCAAAGTTTATAAAATTAGGTCCAGTTGAGACCCATGATCATACTGCCATGATTGATGCTAAATTTCAAAGGCAATTATTAAAGTGGGTCAAGAGTGGTTTACTCTCCTCTGAGATTTCAGAGTTAATTAGACCCACTGGGTCCATTCGTCCCCGTTCCCTTACGACCCATTCTGTCTATGATTGGGTCTTCCCAGCATAAAGTTGCTAGTTGGCTCTCGAATGTGCTACAACCAGTTTTGTCGCACTTCAGTACATATTGTATTAAAGATTCCTTCTCCTTTGTGGAAATTATACGTAATTCTTTTACTAATGGTGGGTTCATGTGTTCGTTTGATATCTGCTCCCTGTTTACATGTGTTCCCCTGTCTGAGACTATTGAGATATGTTGCGATATATTGTATCGTACCCCGTTGTCTCCTCCTGATTTTCCTGAGGGTGTATTTGTTGAGCTTATGATGTTCGCCACTTCGTCTGTCGAATTTAGCTTTAATAATATTATGTATCGACAGATCGACGGGGCAGCTATGGGTTCGCCTTTGGGTCCAGCGTTGGCCAATATCTTTGTCGGTTTTCATGAGGCTTCCTTATTTACTCCTATTTTTCGACCTCATATGTATTATCGTTATGTTATGATACTTTTTGCCTCTTTAATAATGAGGCGGAAGCTGACAAATTTCTCACCAAATTAAACTCTGTCCATCCTGCCCTTACGTTCACCGTAGAGAAGGAGTCTAATTATTGTCTTTCCTTTTTGGATGTTTTTGTCCATAAGATTGATGACAAGTTTGAGACTTCTGTATTTAGGAAGGCCACTTTCTCGGGACTTTACACGCATTGGGACTCCTTTTGTCCCAGACAGCGTAAGATTAATTTAATCAAGTCCTTAATTTGCAGGGCATTTAGGTTATGCTCAGAGGGTTTTCTCTGCGGTGAAATTGATTTTGTTAGAATGACATTATCAAAAAAACGGATATCCGTTGGATGTTTTGGAATCTGTTATTCAAGATGTCATCAGTAAATTCCATAGGGAGAAGCCGCAATTAGCTGATAAATGCCCAGTTTATTTGCGTCTTCCCTATATTGGTACAGAGGGTGAGATCTTATCGAAACGTATTTTACGTTTAATTAATAGCTGTTATTTTTCAGCAAAAGTTAGGGTAATATTTGCTACCCGTTCTGCTTTCTCTTCCATTGGTAAGGATGTCCTACCTCCCCATCATGTTAATTCAGTGACCGATTTATTATTTTATCGAGCTCCCACTCCACTTTTCACCTTAAGGTCCTGGAGTCCATGTATATCAGATCCTGTGAGCCTTCCCTTTGTAAACAGAGGGAATGCTTGCTGGGTCTGAATATTATTGGACTCTAGTCTCGTTGTAATTCATAAATTTTTTTTCTTCCCCCCATTTAATTACATTCAATGATTAAATAATTTACACGCTTTTAAATTCCCAGAATAAATACTTGATAAGTCCTGGGACGAAACCGGTCGTTCTGTTTTGGCTTTTTTAAAAAAATGTCTTCTTTTTATTTATTCCTTTCTGTTATAAAATTTTGTACCACAAAAAACTTATTTAATATATATATATATATATATATATATATATATATATATATATATATATATATATATATATATATATATATGCGTGTTTGTGTGTGTGTGTGCATGTGTCCATATTACCCTGACATATATATTTTAGTAATATCTGTAGTGGTTATATTTGCTACAAATGTCATCTAGGCTTTTCATCCATACAATTAACTCAACTTTTATTAATTTAGCTTTTTAAATCATTACGCATAAAAATAAAGCATATATATCGAAATAAACCTAAACCCTGCCGAGACATTATAAGATGAGACACATTTATTGGTTGCTATTGAGTATTGTCACTCTCTTTTACTACAACACTGAAATATCACATTACTAAGAAGGGATAAATATGTATAATCCCATTCTGTATATACACGCACACACACATATACATACATCCATAAGCGTATATATATATATATACATATATATAGACAGAGTGTGACACCTCGACGTGGTGTAATGGTTAGAAATCTTGTCTTACTAGATCAATTACAACTGCGTAGTGAGTTCAATCCTTACTGGGTGCCCTATACTTTCGGCCTTGTGCCACATCTTAGCCAAGCTTAGAAAATCATTATATATATATATAGATAGATATATATATAGAGAGAGAATGCATAATGACTGTCAATTTCACTCATTCAAAGCAATAAATACGAAGTGTTTATCAAGTAAAGCTTCGTTTAAATATAATCTTGAACTTTTGACCAGCCATTATAATGTACATAGCAGCTTCTATATCTACAAATGTTCTATGTCTGATATTGGACGCTCATCGTCAATGAATATAGCAAAGATGATACAATATAAGTATGCGTGCGTGCGTGATGATTGTTACATTCTACCAACATAGAGCAGTGATCTAACATGGAATATATATTTTTATAAGTCCTCATTGTTCCACCAGTGCGCCGATTTAGCCTTGCACGACGTAACCGAGGGATTAGAATTGATGACTAAAGAATATAGGATTCACTTCTCAGAAAGAAACATTGTTTATAAGAAGCCCGCATAGTTTAAAGAAACTACAAAAGCTACTTTAATGACAAAACAATATGAAAGAAAAACGCGCTCAAGCATTGTTTTTACTACAATTTAAAAAGACACCAACAATAAAATCACCCGGGCAAAATGGAAGAGAAAAGCAAGGAAGAATAAACTTTCCTTCTCTAGAAACAGTTTAAATACGAAAAAAAAATGTTTTGTTTATGATTTTATTTCGGAAGGCAAAACAAAAAGGAAGATGATATTCACGAGAAAAATAAACAGATTTATTATTTCGTAATTCAATTTTATTGATGTAATTTTTTAATCGTCTGCAGCGGTGCTGGTTCGTTAGAAGCAATGATTTTGTCAGATACGTTCCTATTTATCAAAACTCTTTTCCCATGATTGTTTCTATTGCTTTTTTTTTTTTTTGTGAGTCTATTTCAATGATTTTACAGATTTCAAAACGCATTTGTATATCGCCACTGATTTCTAAATCTATTACATCCCATTTATAAAGTTCATTTCGTTTATAAAGTAAAGAAAAAAATGGAATATTTTATTTTCGACATTACCCATTTGATCCATCATCATCTACCATCTTTCATGCAATTTCATAATGTCATCTTCGTAGAACCTTTAATGTTTTTCTACAAAAGCTGTACTAAATGCCTTTTTCAATTTTGTGGATTCAGGATTACCCCACTTGTCTGCCAACAACCGCTAGATGGCGTTTGTAAGGCAGCATAAAAGAAATGGTGCAAATGCGTGTCTCCCATTTTTTCTTTTACTCACTGAATTCCATAGACATAAGATGTGTCTCTTTTCCGCTTTACATAAAGAGACCGATCGGAGCGTACATCGACCGAAACGTTGTGATAAATATGGCAACAAAGATGAGGGTGATGGTCCGAGCAATGTAAATAGTATACATAATACCTCATCTCAGAAATATAGGCAGATAATAAAGAGGCCGACTGAACACAATATAGAAAGTACTCAGTATACAACAGATACTTATGTTTAATTGACTACACACAGTTTTATCAAATAATTCCACCAAACCAACAAAGAATGTCTCACACAATCTTTTATAAGAACTTCATTCATATGCATGTACTATAATGACATCACTACATTCACAGGTCCATTCCTCGCTTTTGTATTTTTTTCTACTACTTTCTATGTTGGTGTTAATTGAAAATAAAATAGATCAACTTAATATTACTCAACAAATTGAATATATCAACAGAATCTATCTTACACCAATTGTAAGTTTACGATTCGTCCTTGCATTGAATATTGCTGTCATATCTGGTCTGGTGCTTTTGCTTTATATATATATATATATTGAGAAGAATTGAAGAAGAATCGGTAATGTTATCGGTCCTCACCTGGCATTTCGGCTTCAGTAATTTTCTCATCTCCACAACGTAGCTTCACATTGTTCTGATGAGCTTTCCTCTTTGGTACCTAGACTTTATGAATCTAAGCGCATTACTAGTTTGGCAGCTAGGTCTCATCATTTTACAGTTAAAATGGCTAAGTGTAACCGTAAGTTCTATGCGAACAGTTTCTTCTTTCGATCATATCACTTGTGGAACTCTCTTGCAACCTCTGGCTTTACACTTTGAACTTTGATCTTTAAAAATTTACATCAATGTCAATCGTTATCTTCTGTTCTCTTATTTCTTATTTTATTATTGTTTTCTCTTCATAATTATGATTTTCTCCTCATATTTTTCCCAATAACATCTTTGTATCTTATTGCCTAGTTTGGGGTGAAATGATTTTTTAAAAAAATATCCCTTCAACACGAGAAATTATTTTTTTTTAATTCAAACAATTTTGTAAAGCTCAGAATAAATCGTATTTCAATGGTACAAAGAGATTCCTGATTTCTATGCCTCCATGTTTTGGGTAAAAGAACTATTTTAAGGAAAACCACCGCCTGGTAAACCTGTTTACTAGCGTAATAATTTAATGTGATAAATAATTTATTCTTTGTTAAACGAAAAACAGTGAATCTTAGTGACATTCTATACAAATTTGCTCCGTCATTATCTCTACGAAATACGTAATTAAGGTTGTGATGGTAACGGGATGTAAATGTCATGGATGGCACTTGTTTCCGACACGAGTCATTTTCAGCTAATGTAGAATTTCACTTGGCTTTACTTGTTTACTTATAAAAATGTCGAATGGAAATTTGTTCACTGAAGGAGTAACATTGGTTCACACGAGATCCCTATCGGTACAAACAATAAAAAGTTTTGCTACACACATGAATAAGAAGCTGAAGTTCAAAATTTTGAAAATATTATCACCACGAAAAGTGATAGGGAATTCAAAAACAATTCGGGATAGTATCGATTCATTAACGCAATTTTCATGTCTGACTTTCCGAAACAATTTTTTTCTTAGATCATTTCACCCCAATCAAGGCGATAATGCCACTAAGACGCAAGGGGAGATAATGGAAATGAAAGAGAATAAAAGACTTTAGAAAGAACCAGAAACCCAATCTTAAACAGGAAACGAGGGATAAATCTCTACTCCTGTTCATAAAAGCGGCGAAGTGTTTAAACCGGATGTTGGGCGAACTTATTTCTTCTTCATTTCAAATACAGAGAGAAATTCAGACTTAAAATCAGATCTAATCCAGAATATGTACATTTGAATATTGACATCAGAAAATGGGAAATGCTGCAATTCTCTCTCAAACTGCATCTGGCGATTCTCGTGTTTCTTTTCATCTACACCGTTAGATTTATGGCCCCTGAAAATCTGTTTTTCCTTCAAACTTCCAATTGCAAGTAATTTAGGAAATCAAACACTTTAAAATTGACATTTAGACATTTACAATCATTCTTAACCACTCAACATTTCCGCTGCAATAATTGTAAAATAAAAATTCAAGAAGAGGAAACATTAAACATGATAAATTACAATAAGAAAAACACAACGAAATTAATAAAAATATGTTTCTTACTCTTCTTTTAAACTGTTTATATGTTGAGTTATTTTCCAAGTACATCCGTCTGCTAGGGTGACTGACCAATTCCTATTGCAGACACCCCCCTCTCAGATACGCTTGTATTTCTTCATCACGTACAAAAGTCAACTTTATACAGCAACTATGCTGAGCGAACATTAGTTACAACTTCTGTGGAAGGGGGCACAATTTGGAGCGATAAGTAGTTGAACAAGGGCAGTACGCGGAAGTCCTCGTCCACGATGACTCCTCAGTAGTTGCTCGCAGAACCATCGATGTGTTCAAAAGAGTTCTGGCTATCCAATTTCACTCACAATCAACCGGAAACTTGCGTTGCAGACGCAAAAAGATACTCTCCCTTAAGGTTTCTCAGTCTGTAGTGAGATATAATTTAGTCATATTTTGTACTGTGTTACTTTCACGTTCAGAATGATTGAATAAATGGATCAGTATATGTACATCAAGGTCATCCGGGGAAAATATTCGAATAAATCAATTTTTGATGAAGATACAATGAATGAAACACAATTAAATTCTGATAATAACGCTTCAAGTTTAACCGAAGATCCGTTGGAATCGGTCCACGTCCTGCAAGATCTGCAACAAACAGCGATAATTTTTTTATCGCGTGTTGATTGAAATCAAAGGAATCGAAGATTAACAGCACAAGAACTAAAAGGAAATCTGGCCATTCTATAAATGGCCCGGTAAGTATCCAGCAATTTTGAATATCACCTGTAGGTTTGTTTTAAATTATTTGAATCACCGGAAGAGGCATCCTTCTCCCCACTTCAGATTTGGATGTCTGTAACTAAAAACCGCTGCTGAAGGGGAGGGTATTTCGGACCGTGTACAAGATTAAAGAGAACGTTACAAGGCAGTGCTTGCAGACTCTAAAGAGAATTTTGTAAACTGTAGGAGGAACGCTGCAGTGAGTGTATGATGCCCTAAGTTGAGTGTTTTTAAGTGGACAAAAAGCGTTATTAACCTAGGTTCGACACTTTTTCATTAATATTAATTGACTGACTCGTTTTCTGATAAACCTCGTATAACTGAACTAAATTAATATCGCCCGAAGATCTAGGATCTTTTACACGCGTCAAATATTTGAAACCGGTTTCAGCTTTTGCTAAGAGGATATGTGTTTTATTCACTCATGATTCTTTGCCTGAGCAACATGCAAAAAGGAAAATCAGTTTTATCTTCTTTCTCGTGAACCAACCTCATTCCAAATAGGGTTATATTTTGCCGATAATTATAGCCAAAGAAATATTCTTTATAAAGCTTCAACATTCTTCATGAATTTTTTTTTTTTTTTTTTTTGATGCAGTAAATTCTTTATTCTGTCTAAGAATGCTTAAATCTTTCACAAAATACTAAGCACTGAAAAGCATTCTCTTTTTCTCTCTCTCTCTTCCTTTATCTGTCTTTCTCTTTCTTTATCTGTCTCTCTCTCTTTCTTTATCTGTCTCTCTCTATTCCTTTATCTCTCTCTCTCTCTCTTGTCCTTTATCTGTTTGTATCTCTCTCTTCCTTTATCCCTCTCTCTCACCCTTCCCTTAGCTATCTCTCTCTCTCTCGTCCTTTATCTGTCTATTTGTCTCTTTTTATGTTTCTCTCTCTTCCTTTATCTGTCTGTCTCTCTCGTTCTTTATCTGTCTCTCTCTCTTCCTTTATCTCTCTCTCTCTCTCTCTTCCTTTATCTGTCTATGTACCTTATTAAATTTGTTCAAAATTTTTCAGCGACAACTACTTTTTAAGCGTGTATTCAATAACTAGTTTTTTTCAAAAAACCACTGGGAACATTTGTACATATCTAAAATATATAAAACCTTTTGATCAAGAGTTCCATTTCTGTTGATACTGCTAATGCAGACACACACACACACAAAATATGTCTTATGGAAGCACAGGTGTTTAACTACCTGGTCACCATAGCAACGAATAAATTGCAAAATAACAGGATATCTCGTTATCCATCCATTTTTCTTTTACCTATCCAGAAATCCCACCCACTCTTTATTTTTCTATTTCATCCTTTCTTTCCGATTACATACATCCCCCTCCTCCTCTCGTAGTCTTTCTTTACTGCTTTCATTTTCATTTAGTTACTCTCTATCCCTCGTTCTCTCACTTCTCTCTCTTTCTCTCTCTCTCTCTGTCTTTCTTTCTTTCTATTTTCTTCTTCTGTGTCTCTCTCAGTTCAGCTTTTACTTTAAACATCTATAAAAAAAAAACCGATGTTTCAAAAGTTTAGATAGAAGTACACTGAATGTTTTCACTTTCCCATTCATTTAGGAATGGATTCAACCTAGTGATTTATATGTGAGGTAAAAGGTAAAGAGGTATTGTAGCTGTGATAGATTTAACATTGATCCCAGAATGATTAATTGAGCCAAAGAGATGGCGGCTACTCTGTGTTTTTCTTCATCAATGTCTCACGTGAAAACTGCGATCGTGCACACGATGCAAGAACATGAACACCGGCGACTGACGATGTTATTTGAACCAATGAAAGAAGATCATATCACATTCCACTTCAACACTGGTACCATTACTCAAAAATGGTATCCTGTATTCCACGTAGTTTTGTTGCTGTCAACAAAGAAGAGTACTATTATTGATGTTGTGGCATCGGTTAGTACGCCTCACTTAGAGTAGAGAACACTGCCATGGGACTGTGGAAGACTGGCGTTTTATTTGCAAACAGTCACATTTCCAGCTCTTTTGAGTATATGGCCAAGATATGCGTGTGCAGAGGACCGAGGCTATGAATCCAAGTTATCGGCAGCATGTGATACAAGCTGGGGGTGGCTATGAAATGCTATCAGCCGTTGTGTGTTTAAGGTCGTCCGGACCTCTCGAGAAACTGGAGATTTATCTTGACAGATTTGCCACCCACAGATCTTTTTACAAACCCCTTTATATCCCTTTATGTTCTCCAGTGATAATGATTTAATCTAACTAGTTAACACAACCTCTCCATTTCATGCGGGTGACTCGAAACTGATTCCAAGAACACCTGACTGGTTTCCAATTACGATTGACTCATTTAAAGCCAATTGAGCATGCTTATGGTATGTGGCTGACATTAATAAATTCCTGTAGCCATCCCTTATAAACATAGTTCAGTTGGGAACCACACTGGAATGTGCCTGGATTGATATAACCACGTTGTGTAGCCGCTGTTATTCAGACAAAGGGGGAACTGCATGTTATTAAGTACCTGATGTCAATATTTTGACACTTTTTCTAAACTCTACTGGAATCTAAATCTTGAATTGCATAGACTGTACAGATTTACATCGAGAGAGACATTTATAGACACACCATCTATTCTGTAATAGTGTGTGTGTTTTATAGTGAGAGAGAGAGAGGGAGAGAGAAAGTAAGGTTTCGCAAATGCTCAAGATGCTCTGTTTTTATTTTCGGAATTCTACGTATAGATTTTTATAATTAGTTTATATCTCCATCTGATCGTTACAGAACAAAACCCCGTTTTTTAATGTCCAACCCACAATATAAAAATTGTATTTCTATGTGTTCAGGTGTATGTAATATAAAAACCAACCTTTCAGAACTCCACTAATATTTATTACATTTTATAGAGTGACTTTTTAAAAAAAAAGAAAATTCTTCTTTTGCGACAAGGAAATTTCGATTTGTGTTCAAAGTTCTATATCAGCACAGATAATAAGACTGATGGAAAGATATCCAACTTCTCACGTTTAATGAAGAAAAATAAAAACGTTTCAGCCAAAGGAAAGCAAATAGAAGACATGCGTATCGGTCTGACCAAGAAAAGCAGGATCAAAAGTCATGAAACATTCATGTTGTTCATTTTCAGTCGCACATTTCAACAAGCTTCGGATATCATTTCTTAAGTTTTTTAATACTTTTTAATAAAAATTTTAATCTTTTCTCATTAAAATACAGATTTGGAAATGTGAGTCGATCAATCTTTTATCCACATTTATTACTTTATTTAACCTAAGATTTACAATGAGGTTCGATTTCATTTACATATGATTTGAACGTAAATACAAAGCCCAAGTAATTTCGATCATTATCTACATTGCGCTTAAATCAATAAATATTAGTATTTAATCTACCACAAGACTATAAGATCATTATATTAAACGTAATGTGAGAGACCTAATTATTGATACAGAGCAGGTTCTGGATGATTATACACTTAGGAGGAGGCACGGTGGAGTAGTGGATAGCGACTTGGATTGAGGAATCGGAGAGCCGAGTTCGAATTCCAGTTGCATCCATTACATTCTATTACTTATTGATACCCTTAAACAACTGGAAGATCTCAGCTCCGCTTCAAGGATGTCTGAAAACGAGACATGGAGCTAGCCGACATCGACCCCAACACCTGGGAGGCCGCGGCTGACGATCATCAACTTTGGAGAGCCACAGTCAGTGACGGCGTCACGATTGCCGAAGCTGCGAGGGAAGATCAGCAGGCAGCAAAGAGAGCCAGAAAAAAAGCAAAGACAGCTGCCGTATCCAGTTTCATTTGCGCCAAGTGCCTGTGAGAGTGCCGCTCCAGAGTGGGACTACACAGTCACCAGAGGCGATGTAACTCCATCGCTTAGAATTTTTTTGGAAAAAAAAAGAAGCGCTACTCCATCGTCTCCCGAGACGGACGGATGCCGAACCGAACCCTTAGGAAAGGTATTAATCCTCTTCAGACTGGGTTCTATAGCCTTGAATGGCAACTGGTCTAGGAGAAGGATAACTTTGAATTCAAAACCTGCGGAGGGTCGTTTGGGACACGTAGTATTTGGCCCTTCAAAAAGTGTGGTTGGTTCTGCACAAAGCCTTCACAACTATAATCAAATCATATGTACTGGTGTCTGGCTGTCGGTTCTTAGGAACTAAGCTGCTTGACCCTCATACGTCGAATACGACGGGAGAGTCTACCATACACTTAGATATTTGCGAATTTTACGGCGACAAGTACTGAGTATCGTGGAGTGCCTAGTGAAAACTGAACTCACCACAGTTAGTGGTCATCTCTTCATACAACACCGACAAATAACAATGAATGGATAGCTAAATTATAAGCACACACACACGCACACAATAGCGTTTCAAATCAAGAGTGTTTTCTTTACGCGTATGAGCCTCTAGAGGCTGTCAGATACGATATATGTCGAGCTATACACATTGTTATGTGCTTACAATTTATTATGTGTAGGCTGGAGAGAAAGAAGACAAGAGGGTGGTAACTTGTCAAAAAATGGTTAAATTTTCAAGTGCTTCACAGCGTGTGCTTAACACAACATCGGGGCAGGTGGAACAAAAGAGGAGGAGTAAAGTGGGCAGATCTCGAACAAACGAGGAGAAATAAGAAAAAAAGACGAGTGAGCCAGAATGCGAAGACGTTTAAATGTGATAAAAGAATAAGTAAAACTACCCACTGGTGTTAAACATTTACTTATTGCCGACACACGCCACTAGGCGTAAAGAATAACCTGGTGCCTGGAAAGAGACAAAAGAGAAAGAGAATTCAGCCGTAACGGAAAAGAATCTGGACAATGAATCTGAGATAAGAGACGAGAAAACAATGAATTTTGAAATTACAATGCGTGAACATCGTTTAGGTGTTAATTTGTCAAAAATGTAGTATTAGGTTGGTGCAAAAATAATGTCGTTTTCTCATATATATTACTATGTGAGAAAACGACATTATTTTTGCACCACTCTAATATTTGTATAGCTGGCTAAATATGGCGAGTTTTTACGAATACAAACATTATGCTACATTATGAAAAAACTGTTGTTGGGCATATCTGCCTAAATTGTTTTGAGCGCCCATCATAAAAGTCGTGTAGTTGTAATCGTCTTTCATGCGCCCTATTCCTTCAGGACATGGGCGATCATGGCTCTTCACAATTTCCTTTCCAGTGTACCTCTAAGCGACGTTTGACACTTTACCATCCCGCTTTGTCTCTGTTCTACCATCCATCCACACAAACTCCTTCCCCATCATTATTTTTGTTCACACTTTTTCATATGTTCCTTTATGCACTACAAGTTTTAGTAGCAGTTTATCATTTGTTGTACTTAATTTAAAGGACCATTTCTTGGAAACTTTCATAATACCGGTGCTTTTTAATGAAATAAACTTATAAATATAAATAAACTTCGCCGACATGAAATGGAATGTTTATATTTAATCAAATGCCAGGAGTCCTGCTAGGAAAGTTGATTCATTATGTTCTGCTAGACAGTTTTGCTCGCCATAATCTATCTTACACCTTTCTACGTCTATCATTCGCCCATACACTGAATATTGTTGCTACGTATGGTCTGAGGTCTCTGTTATATATTTAGAGAGTCTTGCAATGTTATCGGTCCTGTGCTGGCATCTCGGCTTCAGTCACTTTCTCACTGTCATAACATAGCTTCCCTGTGCCTTTTCTATAAATATTATCCTGTTAATTCTTCTGATCAGCTTTCTTCTTTAGAACTGGGTAGACGGAACACTTGAGGACCGTCGATAGCTGTGCTAGCACGAAGTCACAAGTCATCGTGACGGAGTGTTTGAGTCTGCTGGCGTTGTTTAGATTGTTGATTATGCTAGATAACACGCTCTCTCTGAGAAACTGTAACTAAGGCATGCTCAGCTGCAGTTACAGTATAAACCACAGGTTGAATCTGTGGGTTGTGGACAAACACAAATGTGTCTGAGCGAGAGTCTATAATAGGAATGGGCTAGACGACCTAATAGACGGGTATCCTTGAATATGAGTGGTCAACTATTATATATCAGGTCATCTCATAAGTTCTGTCAGAATTTTAACTTTTTGTTAAAATGAACGAAATTTAAAGAGTATTTTATAATGTCTAATGGAGCTGAACATCATTTTTATGTTTAGATGCATTTAAACTGATCAAATTTTATTTCAGAGAACAATAAAATTAAATTTTGTTTGATTAAAACCCTGCTAACATGGAAGTACCCAAGAATCATTTGAGACACATAATGCTTTATGAGTTCAAGAAAGGAAACTCAGCAGCCGAAGCGGCTAGAAACATTCACTCAGTTTATGGAGAGGAATGTGTGAATGAAAGAACTTGCAGAAGATGGTTTGCAAAATTCAGAGGTGGAGATTTCACCCTTGAAGATGAAGATCGAACCGGACATCCAGTTGAGTTTGATGAAAAGCTTCTTGAAGCAGCCCTTGAAGAAAATCCTGCTTTATCAGTTGAGGAATTGGCAGTGGTTCTCAGTTCAAACCATACAACTGTTCATCGTCATCTTCAATAACTTGGAAAAGTTCCTAAACTTGGAAAATGGGTGCCTCATGAATTGTCTGAAAACAACCTCAAATCCCGAGTTGAAATCTGCTCGTCTCTCCATTCTCGCCAACTCGTTTCACCTTTTTTGGATAGACTTGTGACTGGCGACGAAAAATGGATCTTTTATCGAAATGTTAAGCGTCGTAGACAGTGGCTTGGTAAAGGGGAAGGACCTCAGCCATAGCCGAGAAGGGAACTTCATGGGCAAAAAGTTCTTCTTTCAGTCTGGTGGGATCGCCAAGGAATAATCCACTTTGAATTCTTACCACCTAATGCAACAATTAATGCTCAAATATACTGTCAGCAATTAGAGCGTTTGGACCAAGCTTTGAGGAAAAAAAGACCTGCTCTAGTGAATCGAAAAGAGGTGATTTTTCATCAGGACAATGCGCGACCCCACACAGCAAGAATCACGTCACAAAAGATCGAAGAACTTGGTTGGGAGAAAATTCCTCATCCACCTTATTCCTCCGATCTTGCTCCTTCAGACTACCATTTGTTTCATAGCTTACAGAATCATTTGGAAGAAACAGCTTTTGTAATACAGGAAGAGGTTAAAAACTGACATTTGTGAGTTCTTCGAATCAAAGCCAAAAGAATTTTACAGTAATGGAATTAGTAAGCTTGTTAATAGATGGAAGGAAGTCATAGATAATCAGGGAAAATACATTGTTGATTGAATGTCTAATTAAATGTCACATTTGGTCACTTGTTTTCTTTATTCAAAATTCGGACAGAACTTATGGGATAACCTGATATATATATATATATATATATTATGGGATAACCTGATATATATATATATATATATATATATATATATATATATATATATATATATATATAATCATTTCACTCGATATGTGCGTAAATATGCATGTATGTATATATATGTAGCATGAAGGATATTTGCAATTCCACATTCTGCAGTTAAGCACTCTGTAGTGTACAATTGAAAATGCAGGTCAAATGAAGAGATGCAATGTTGCCACAAGAATCAGTGCAAATCTCATTGACTACATATACAAATCTTGTTTTTTCTTTATACATTGGGAATAAATGATTCAATACAGATTAAATATTTTCATGAATTTCTTTATTTGTTTTTGATATTTTATGCGCCTACCTTTACAAACATTGCAACTTTTATTTGTATTTTGAAATAAGACGAATCTAATGATAAAAATATACCTGTAAACAATGGCTTTTAAAAATAGCACGAAATCTGTTGACCTATTAAAAATATTTCTTTTCTATAAAGAAAAAATATCTTCTCTATAAAAACAAAATGTCTTCTCTATAAATCTGTAGAAACGCCTCTTTACTTGAGAGTGAAAATGTCACCATTGTCAACTTGTCCATCTTGATAGAAACAATCGTTCAGAATTTTTATGGAAGAAAATATACAAGTTGATGTTCAGCTTAATTCGAGTTGAACGATTATAGCGTAGCATCTGTTGATTTATTAGTTAACTGAGAAATCCAAGATTTGACTCGTGACATGGGCTTGTAACTTTTGAAATGGGAAGATTTATGAAGAAAGTTCCTATTTGAGATCGCAGTGAAGATCTTATATTACTTAGTGTATTTTTAAGGGTTTATGAGAAGATATTTCTAATACTTATGACTCGAGCTTTTTGTTACTCCCCCTGATTGACAGAGGAAAAAACCGTCATCCGATCAGATGTTTAAACTGGGTCCTGCTGAGTTCAAAAGCAAATGAATTCCGCAAGTTAAAATCTCTACGCCAATCATTTATTCTCACCATGTTATTTATTCATACAAATCTCTGAGATAAGGTATTGTAACTATTTACGCTATTTACAATTTTCGATCTGTTATCCTCATCTTTATTGCTATATTCATGATGTTTCAGCCGTGTACACTCCGGCCTTCTTCAGGTGATATTATTTAGAATTTCGAAGCGAACATTTTATTTAGTCCACTAGGGTAGATTGTTCTAATTCCACATGCTAAGCATTTGAAAAGAGCTGTGAATTCAATACCACATAGTGGACAAAATACTTGGTGAGTTAAGTTACTAAAGGGGAATTAATTGATATCCAATATCCAATGAACAAATAATATAACCAAACACACGAAAAAAATAAAATAAACAAAAAATTCAAATAAATAATAATGAAACTATAAATATATATATGTATATATATATATATATATATATATATATATATATATATATATATATATATATATATATATACAAACACAAATAGACGTAATAATAATAATAATAATAATAATCAACAACAAATAATTATGTAATTAATAATAAATAACGAGTAAAAAGTTATTATTATTCGATCAAGTTATCTCGGATATTGATGTGTCTATTACGCCAACTATCACGGTCCTGTATCAGAGTCGGAAGGTCATTAGGATGGCGTTCTGTATCATAACATAGCTAATCAATGTAGGTGTTTCCTGGGCGACCAGCTCGTCTTGCGCCACGGCTAGGTGTCTCCGCAGCAGAAGTTCATTCGCAAGTTCTTATTTTGCTCGCTAGCAGTGTCCTTCAAAGCGCATTCTGAGAGTCTTCGTGATAAAGTAAAACCTAGATGAAGAGCTAACTTCAGTGGCCAAACTGGTAGCGAGACGCTTTAGATAAAAAAAAACAAAAACAAACAAACAAAAAACGGTTTCCCTGATGGAAACATTTGATGCAAAATGATTCCTATTAGGAGCACAATTTTCTTTGAGAATTTCCCTCGATCAACATCATCATCTAAATAAAAAGTTAACAACAATATAAATTAGCTACAAATAATCAGATTCAAATCCGAAATTATTCTTGTTCGAGAATAGTTATTCTTACCTCTAGAATAATTTGAAATATATCGACCACCCAATAACCGCTATAACTCAATATTAAGCTGCTGGCCATAATGCACCATTCTACATGATTATATAAATATTCGAACTGAAAGACAACACACATGATTTGAATATTGCCTTCAAGCGTGAAACAGACTGTCGCAATTCGGTGTTAACCTCAGTGTCCACTTTTATATTTACATATGCCCTATCCCTGATATGCAGCACTTGTAATATAGCATACCTTAAAACTATATTTATATCACATATATATATGTGTGTGTGTGTGTGTGAGAGAGAGAGAGAGAGAGGGAGTGTGTGTGTGTGTGTTTGTGTGTGTGTTATTTACCTATGACAAAGGAAATGTTATTAATAAAACTCTTGTCTTAAGCATAAATCAAAAGTACACCTGGTACGAATCTTTTCATCATATATTCCCTGAAATCATTATTTATATAAGCAATGCATTATTTGTAAAGTTTACACTACATAAATGAATTAAAACTGATTAAAGGAAAACTAATGACATATTCTCTGGATTTATGAGGAGATGACAAAGCAAACGAGAAAATGCGATGAAATAATAGGGCAATATTATTAAAAAAAAGTATCAATATTGACGGTCATTAAAGTCTCGATATTTAGCGAATGAAACTAATTTGTGGAATAAGGTCGTATCGAGCAAAAAGTGTTGAGAAAGATTTTAAATGTGAAATCAGGTGCTGCTAAACTTTAACACGCTATTTTGTTGAGAATAAAAGACTCTCAAATAATGTCGATAGCCATTAAATAAATGACATTCCTCGAAGCCGTAGAAGTGTGAGAAAGTACTGAAAATTACGTTATACCCATAACACGTTTAGCAGATTTCAAATATTGGCTGAGAAATAACGGATGCATTAAATAAATATTTTAAGAGAATGCGATAAAATTTAAATTAAACATCTTGGCCTTTTTTCCAAAACTCTTAATTTCCTATAATTATTTTGTAAATATCATGTAAAATGTAAATGCAACAAAATGATGGATTAATTTTAATCAATAAAAGATACTGAAGATCTACATGATTAACTAATCAACATCTGATATTTTCACGCGCGGCTCGGGGTCTGGGGTAAGATATTTTATGTGCTTTCTATTTTAATTGTAGCCAACACGCTTGCATCTGGCTCGCATATGCAAATCAGAAACAATGTGCACGCGAATGATTCTCCGAAATTTCGTGAAGACCGGTTTCTTTGTCAAACAAAGCACATTACTCCTTCTCCCCGGAACAAAACCGGGTTATTGTGACCTATTTTTTCCGTAAGATCCGTAATGATCGCTTGGAATCACGCTCTATACCCGCATTTTCTTACTTTAGGACATCCAGGTCAACGGTAAAATATGAGAATCTCTATGGAGACCAAGTAATAATAAAGGAGAAAACTGGGTGTAAGGTTTTCCATTTGAATTGCCTGTTCTCTTTTTTTTTCTTTTGTTTTAAGAAAAGCTTAGGTAAATATTAGGATATACAACGGGCTTAGGCATTAAACCGTCCGTCTCTGACAAAAAATCAACGGATAATTTAAGGACCTATTACAAGTCAATGTTTTTCCAATGAAATTGATATTAAAAGTTGACCGTAGTCGGGATCATGAAACGATCCTTAGCTGCATAGAATGTGCTTCGCCAGAGCTACATACAGTTTGAAGTTCAGAGTTTTCCTTCTATTAGACCGGTTGCCACCCAAGGTTATAGAATCCAGTCTGTCCTGCTATTTATCCATAGCTAGTAGGGAAGATGTGGATTCATGCCTTTTCCAAGGATATTAGCACGTAAATGAATGTAATGGACTCGACTGGAATTTGAAATCGGGTCTCCAATTTCTCAGTCCGAGCTGCAAAACTGATATTAATCAAGCAATATTCGTCTAATGTACAGGATCGACGTATGTGAGGAATAGATCGCGTGAGTGTCAGCCTACATCTAAGTTAATTATAAAAATATTGACGATAGCTTGTTTTCAGTGTCTCATGTTTTATTATACAGGGAACGATGGGTAAGTTGTCGCGCCATTTTATATTTCTAATTTCGTACATTCGCGTTGTTTGTTTTTTATTCTTTTCACTGCACAGTAGGGTCAGTTGGGCACCGTCTGTTAGAAAAAGGGCAAAATGACGTAATTCACTCCGCCAGAAATTTGAAAACGGCATGTTGTAATGCTTGGCATTCGCACCGAATGAGCGTTTGGATGTCTATCTGAGGACAATGCAGAGGATTCGGAAAGAGTTGGATAAGTCTAATCGTGATTACGAAGGTACGGTAACTCAGAAAACTCACTATGATCGTTCTGATAAGAAAAGAATTCTCGCTTTTGTTGGTGAGGGCATCAGGCTCAACACGGAAGCCTACATCAAGTGCCTGAAATAGGTAATGCTGGCGGTGGCTGCTTGAAGACCCTATGTTTGGCAACAGGACTCTGCACCATGCCACACAAGCAGGAGAACCCAGTCATGGCAGTCAGACCATTTCTGTAACCACATCACCCCTTACATCTGATCACCTAACTCCCCAAATTGCAAATCCATTGATTATTATGTGTGGGGCGCAGTTGAGTGGGAGTTCAACAAAACTCCTTGGAACACCAAAGATGAACTGAAAGTAAGGATTATGGTAGCATTCACCAAGAGACCGTCCAGACGAGTTGCAGGAGATTCCAAAGTCGCCTGGAGGCCGTGGTTGAAGCTAATGGCGATTGTATTGACTAAATTTACTCTTTAGTATTTCAAGATATTTTAGTGTAATTTTCATAAATAGATCTGTTAAAATGAGATGTCAGTTTTATTTTCATTTTTGCTTCATTTGGACGACAATTTATCCATCGCACCCCGTACAAACTAAGTGAAATTTAAATTTTTGTTTAGAAATAAGTTCAAAATATATAGCAATATATATTGGCATAATACAATTTCCCATAAAGAAAGAATCAATTATTTTGTTACTTTTACATGTTAACAGGAACTCCTTGACATTTTCTAATCTTCATAAAGTCTTCCATTATTGATTTTCATTCATTTTACTACTATTTCCGACTTTAGCATTTTCCTTTTTATCAGTTTTTATTTTACCATTTTATCTTCTCTGCCTGAATATTATTTTCCCTTCTTGTCTAATCTTCTTCTATGTGTCGTGTCCCTCCAGGACGTAAGGGATCATGGCTCTCTACAACTTTTTATCTCGATGGCTCTTAGTATTAGGTTGTTGCAAAAATAATGTCGTTTTCTCACATAGTAACATATGTGAGAAAACGACGTTATTTTTGCAACAACCTTATAGTTTTTTCTCTCCCCCCATTTGCTAAGGTCCCTGTTTCGCCATCCATTCACACAAGCTCCCCGGATAAATGACTCACTGTCTCCCCTTACCTCTCTTGTCCTCGATATGCCCCGTGAGTGTTAAGTTTTCCAAGCCCTATTTCTTCATTATGTTTCCAAGGAATTTCAGCTGTTTTTGTTCTTTCTGTTGCCATTTTTCAAGCCTTCCTTGTTACTTACTCGCTCTATCCATGGAATTCTCAGTATCCTTCTGTAGAACCACATTTCTGCTACTTCTAGTTTTGTCCTCATTTGTGGGGAGATTATACAATATTTATTGCCATATAAGAGGATAGGTACCACATAGCAATCCAACATTCCTTTCTTTCTAAAAGTTCTGTTTCAATGATGCGCCGCAAATTTTCTCTTGGGTCATTTTTTGGAGAGGTCGTGGCCATTTCATTAATCTTAGAGTCTCTTAGAGATTTTGATAAGGTGAGCAATATTTAGCTTTGCAGAATTTGCTTCACTAGACTCTTCAACTTCTTGCTTTTGACTTGTACACCTCGAAATATGTTTTCTCAGGGAAATAACAATATTTATATATTTATTTCTATATTTATCCCGTCTTTTACTGTCTTCAAAATTAGCCTGGGGTACTTTCTCTACCTACCTAATGTTTTCTTGTAAGTTGCGTTGGTTGACTACTTCCATGGAAGGACCCACAGCCCTTAGACTGTTGACTGACTATTTCCATGCAAGAACCCACTGTTCTTAGACCGTTGGTTGACAATTTCCATGCAACGACTCACAGACCCTAGAAACGTGGTTGACTATTTCCATGCAAGGACCCACAGCCCTTAGACTGTTGGTTGACTTTTTCTATCCAAGGACACTTAGACCGTTGGTAGACAATTTCTACGAGAGAACCCACAGCACTTAGACCGTTTGTTTACTATTCCCCTGCAAAGACCCACAACGCTTAGACCGTTGGTTGACTATTCCCCTGCAAGGACCCGAAGCACTTAGACCGTTGGTTGACTATTTCCATGCAAGGACCCAAAGCACTTAGACCGTTGGTTAACTATTTCCATGCAACGAAATACAACCCTTAGACCGTTTGTTGACTATTTCCATGCAAGGACCCACAGCACTTAGACCGTTGGCTGACTATTTCTATCCAAGGACCCTTAGACCGTTGGTTGACTATTTCTACGAGAGGACCCACGGCCATTAGACCGTTGGTTGACTATTTTCATGGAAGCACCCTTAGACCGTTGGTTGACAATTTCCATGCAAGGGCCGACAGCCCTTAGACCGTTTGTTGACCATTTCAATGCAAGGACCCACAGCCCTTAGACCGTTGGTTGACTATTTCTATGCAAAGACCCACAGTCCTTAGACCGTTGGTTGACTATTTCCATACAAGTCACTTACAGCCCTTAGACCATTGCTTGATTATTTCCAAGCAAGGACACACAGCCCTTAGCCCGTTTGTTGACAATTTCTATGCAAGGACACACAGCCCTTAGATCGTTGGTTGACTATTTCAATGCAAGGACCCACAGCACTTCACTATTGGTTTACTATTTCTATCCAAGGACCCTTAGTCCGTTAGTTGACTATTTCCGCGAGAGTACCCATAGCCATTAGGCCGTTGGTAGATTATTTCCATGCAAGGACCCTTAGACCGTTGGTTAATCCTTTACCTGCAAGGACCCACAGCCATTAGACCGTTTGTTGACTATTTCCATGCAAGGACCCATAGACCGTTGGTTGTCAATTTCCATGCAAGGACCCACAGCACTTAGACCGTTGGTTGACTATTTCCCTGCAAGACATCTACAGCCCTTAGACCATTGCTTGATTATTTCCAAGCAAGGGCCCACAGCCCTTAGACTGTTAGTGGACTATCTCCATGCAAGAACACACGGCCCTTAGACCGGTGGTTCACTATTTCCATGCCAGGACCCACAGACTTTAGATTGTTGGCTGACTATTTCCACACAAAGATCCACAGCCATTAGACCGTTGGTTGACTATTTTCATGCAAGGACCCTTAGACCAGTGGTTGACTATTTCCATGCAGGGCCCTGCAGCACTTAGACAGTTGGTTGAAAATTTCCATGCAAAGGCCCGCAGCCCTTAGACCGTTGGCTGACTATTTTTATGCAATTCCCACAGACCTTAGACCGGTGGTTGACTATTTCCAAGCAACGACACACAGCCCTTAGAAAGCTGGTTGACTATTTCCATGCAAAGACCAACGTTCCGTAGACCGTTTGTTGACTATTTCCATGCATGGATCTACAGCCCTTAGTTAGTTGACTATTCCATGAAGAACCTAGCCATAACACTGGCCATAAAGATCATCCAATGTCACTCTATGTTCATCATTTAGAGAAATATCGTTCAAATTACACAAATCTCTTCGTGATTCTGACTTAAAATTAGTTGTTGATTTGCTTCCATGCATTTTGCCAATTTTCTTAATATTTTTATTTGTTTTTTCTTCTTACATCCCCAATTCTATTTTCTCTAAATCGATTCACGTCGCTCAAACCTATTGGCTTTTTTCACTTTTCGTCTTTTTTTTAACATTTTCCAACCATTTTCAGTTTTTCTTTGACCAACTTACACATTTCTATGTAATTGTTACTTAAGGTTTCTTTTATGTCTTTGCGCAATGTCCTTAATATTTTGAATCTTTTCTCTCTCTTTACCTTCATAACACCAAATTCTTCAAATATTTATTGATGGTCAATCCAATTTGCAAGCTTTTCATTTTCTTCAAATCTCTTCTGATTAAAGTCACTTTTTTCTTCTCTCTATCTTATTAGTATTTTCATTTTCTTTTCATCTGATTTTCCAAAGTTGTGTTGTCTTTCTATCACTTAATAAATTTACAATATATTGTCTTATGTTTTCATGTTATATATTATTATGACCTATGGCTATCTTGATTTATCTGAAATTTAAAAAGAATATACTCAATATATTTAGTTAGGATATAATGAGAAACCATCAAATTGCATAAAAAGATCACAAACCAAAACATGAGTTATTGGAAATATTTTAAATAAAAGTCGATATTATAAGCCGAAATGCACATACCATATTACTTATATAAATATGTCCTGTTGTTTTACTAACATCGATTGTGTAATACAAATTTTATCGGGGAAACATTGTCTTGCATAATAAAATCTGACACAGTGTATAATAAATCGAAAGACGTATCACAAACATTTCAACTTTTATGAATTGAGAGTTAAACACAAGTGAATATAATACGTGAAGAATTTAGTTTATTGCTTTTTTTTACTATTTTCTTTTAATTTTTAGCAATAAGATAAGTCGTTTAAATGAAATATATATATGCAGTCATGACAACTAACCATTTTGTGTTTTTGAGGAACATAATCCTTTTTCCCTGATGGAATTGCATTCCTCTACCTATGTTCATGCCTATGTGGGAGTATTTAGAAAAGATGGCATTTACAGATATGTAAATATATACATGTATGTATAAACGTAGATAAAAGGTAATGAAATGAAATGTGTCACTAGTATTTGGTAAATTAGAAAGAAAGGTCACATTGCTCGACACATTCCATTGTTTCCACTCTCATTAATGTTATAGATATGATAAGGAGGCCTTCACTGATCTCAGAAGCAAATCTCAAATCTTCTCGCTATATTAGCCAAGATAATACACATATTTCTTATTCTCTCACACTCTCTCTCCCTCACTCACTCTCTATCTCTCTCCCCACATGTATAAAGGACTCACCCGTCGTCCAGCAGCACAGTTCTTTGAACCGAACAGCCAGATTACCCACACACAGGATTTCATTATAGTGGTGAATGATTGTGCAGAACTAACTGTAATATTTGGAAAGACCGAATACAGAGAACTTCAGCCCTCAAGCTTGAAAAGATTGAGATGAGGCATTATGTACATTATTTACATTATTCGGACTATTGTCCTCATATTTGTCGCCATATTTTTTATTACAACGTTTATGCTAGACCACAAAAATCTCCTGAGCCGACCAAGCATAGAAATGAATACAATATGGGAACCAGTAATAAGGAGTGCCAGAGAAAAGCGATAATAACAACAAAAGTTGCAATATGAGCTCTGGTAAAAACATGGAAGTATAACAGCAAAAAATTGCAATATGAGCATTGGTGAAAATGGTTGCTGAAGACATTAGGTTTATAATACACACAAATTCATACCCAGATGTCCTCAAGGACACATGGCACAGTGGATAAAGGCGTTGGTTAGATCCAGTGACAGGACCCAAACAGTCAAATAATTATTGCAGAAATGAGAAATTCGAGGTCGAATAAAAATCAAAATTCTTACAAAACCCAACAGGAATGCAAAGCTCCAACAAGAGCGCTATGATGTTAAATTTCAACATATTTTACTAATTGCAATCAAAACATTCATTTCATGGTGAATTACAGATTCTATTTATTTAAAAGGACAACAAAGATGAAACTCGGTTGTTTGTGAGTTTCGTACACGGCAGGTGTTCCATTAGATCTTTGTTCAGAAGATGGAATTTAAAAATATGTTTAATATACAGACAACGCCTAGCAATATATCGCTCACTGCACCACCGACTGATATTTGTTATCAGAATACGTGAATCAATGGTCACCGTTAGATAGCAAGGTTTCTCTTTAAGTACACTTACACATCCACACGTTTACTTCAAGAGAAAACAGATATTTAAAAGAAAAGTTCTGAAGCGGAAATAGAGATATATCCATTGCTGGGGGAATGAACTGGCTTTTAGCCGATGGGGTTTTTCTTAGTTGATGTTAGGATTAAATGAAAAAAATATTATCAAAAAAGATTTCGTGCCAATTGCTGATTCACTATTTTTAAAATCTTATAGATTAGAGTTACGCGTTAAAAAATTGGTCACGGAATTCTTCCCTTTCTTTGGCTTTTCCTTTTATTGTTTAAGCGCCTGTGTCAAGGAGGAGGTGGTGTTTGAAGTTATTTTCTTCTCTACAGTTAAGCTTTTGTTTGCTTTGAGTTTTAAGCTGAACATTCAATAGCGCGATCTTCTGCTTCTTTCATTTGGCTATTAAAATCCCATCTCCAATACACATTCCATCAGGTATTAAACGGTAGAATGAACCGTAGTTAGATGTTAAAAGTACACAAATAAACTGAATCATAAACTTATAAATTTGAACTACAAACAACAATGTTCATATAAACTTTGCAAACTATGTCAACTGGATAATTTAAATTTTATGATAGGAACAGGATCTTTAAAATATCATTTGTAGTAATCCTGTTTTTCAATTAAATGTTTATTACCGAATCAATCGTTTTATTTACCTGAAGAGAAAGGGAGAAGATTTAGGAACAAAATCACTCAGCTGTCTATATTTCTGAGATGAGGTATTGTAATAATTACTTTTGTCCTTATTTTTATTGCTAAGCTGGTTTTGACTGATCGTGATTACTGCCTGCATGACATAGGTGGTAAAGTGACCCTTGTTCTTGATTAGGATCTGCGACAGTTTTCGTTCTGTTTTCATTGTTGGATCTTTACTTTACTGTAGCTACCATTTCTAATAAGGTTATTCAGTTTTACTGTATATTCCGATTTGTCCATCACTACAGTCGCATTGCCTTTGTCAGCTGGTAGTATGATGATGTTTTCATTCCTCAGTAGGGGTTCTGATTGCCAGCCTTTCCAGGTTCGTGATGTTTGATTTGGGCAACTAGGCTTTCTCCAGTATCTACCTCACTTTCCATCTTAACTCATCTGCCCGAGCTATTTCCTCGATTCGGGCAATGATGTCTAAGTATGCTATCGACCTGATAGTTGTGACGAAGTTGAAACCCTTGTTCAGTACTGACTCCTTAGAGGCACTCAGCTGGTGTTGACTTATGTTGATTACTGCCTACACTGGGGGTGATGGATCTTGTACGTCACCTTCTGATCTTTCAATCTGTTTCAGTTTTGTACTTGGCGGACTTTGACAGCATCGGATTCGTGTCTGACGGATTTATCCACGTCGTGCTGGATCCTCTTTCGGTCTTATTCATCAGTAATTCTGTTGAAGAAGGCCTCGAGCCTCTCGTAGATATCGGATTATCCAACGCTTTCTGGGACAAGGCCGTGTCCTACTTTTTCTGCGACCAGACGGGCTCTCTTTGAATTGACAGGAAGTCTTGGTGCCAAGCTTGAATTGATGAGTCGTAAGTCTCTGCATTGGTGTAGCAATGTTAGATTGTTAGACATTATATGCCAGATTCTCTTTTCTAATTGCCACCATATTTTTGGTATATCGGGTCCGTACCGCTTCTTCAATATCTGAGATGAGTTATTGTAATTATTTACATGGTTACAACAGCCCAAATAATGTAAAATAAGCCACTCATATGGAGCAACGACCAAAGATTGAACTCACTTTCTATAGCTTGTGAAACTAGCTCACTAACCGCTATATTCAATATAAAAAAGGCCCAGTTTTTTTTTAGTGAAAAGGTTAAATGTTTAATTAAATTATAAAATATTTTTAATTACTCAGAAAGGATGAAAAAGATTTCTACTGTTGATTTCAAAGTGTCAAAAAAGCGGACAATAAAGAATTGAAAGATTTTAGAAAATTGTTTTTATTTACTCTATAGTCATTTATCTTGATTCTGTTTGCTGTAATTGAGTAAAGATTTAAAGTTTACCTATTAATTATAAATGGACACATGCTTCTTATCAAGGCTGGTCATAATATCAACTTGCTTATGTCAGCGATGATGGAAGCTTTTTAAGTTCTCAGCGCACTTTTAAGTTTCCATGACATATTCGTCCTCCGATCATGTCTACCTGGGCAAGCGGATCATTTCATTAATTGCAGCAATTATTGATTATCCAATACATGCTATCCCCCTCTCTCTCTCTCTCTCTCTCTCTCTCTCTCTCTCTCTTATTCTCTCTCTCTTTCTCTCTCTATCTCTATGAATTCTTGGCTGTCTCTCTTTTCACTCAATATTCATTTTGAATGCAACGTACTCTCTCACTCTCAACTTCTCGAATATATATCTAACCACTTATTAATGTCTATCATCTCATATTTCTCTTTTAAAAATAAAGACAACCTTTCCCGTGATTTCCTTTAAAGTCAGCCTTTGACTTTTTTTACTTCTTATTTCTTATTCTTTCAACGTCTGCCTCGACGTAACGATTGACAACGAGTTCAATCCACACTGAGTGTGGAGCGTTGCGTCTTGGACCAGCACTTGGTTGGAATTTAGAGGTCATATCTTAGGCGATGACTGCAGCTGGATACTGGAAAAGTGGCGTGATCGAAAAGTGGTCCTGTTGTCGAAAATATCATGAACGAAACCCTTCTAGTTTATTAATATGCTTCAATTTCGACACGAGACGGCTTCTACTAGACTTTGGAAAACAGGGGAAGGTTTTCCCGCAGTAGGTTGCCATTTCTTTCTGCGGTAGAACAGTCGCCACCCAAGGCTATAGAACCCGGTCTATCCTGCTATTTATCCATAGATGGGAGGAAAGTAGAGGATTCATATTAGCACGTAAATGAATATAATGGATTCGAGTGTAATTCGAACTCAGCTCTCCGATTCCTCAATCCGAGCCGCTATCCATTACTCCATCATGCCTTCCTTAGTTAAGTAAAGTCGTAAATCTGGGTTCCCAGCCTACACTCGCCTCAAACTAAAATATTATGGCTCAGGTTAATCGAAGATAATAGTGTCGTCCCCAGGTACTTTGTGCTGACATGCACAATTAACGGGGTATTCTTCTATTCAATTCGTCTAATGAGCAACATCGTATATCGCTACAAGTGATCATTGCACGAAATCCTGTCCAAAACTGATATTCTTACAATTTATTTCGATTTATATTTTCATCCTTTTTCTCTTCGACATAAACCAGAGACATTGCTAAGAATTTATATATGCTAAAGATTTCTCGATCAATCCTAGTTCTTTTAAAGTAATTCTGGTAATTTCGTTACATTTAAGGAAGTTGGACGACTGAAAACTTTTCACTCCACGAACATTATAGGAATTAACAGGAAATTATAAGGTTATTAACACAGTAAGTACTGCGGACATTTCCGTCATTCGCAATTGCGTCAATAGACTACATTAACGGTAGTTTTCGTCATCTGCTGTTAATTAATCCATTTTGTTGCGTGATTTATATTAAATGATAGATGTTCGAAAGATAACCTTTTTGTGATTGTTTTGGTCATTGAAAAACAATCAGCTTTATATTCACTTGAAAAGCAGAGAACATTGTATTTGGACTGAAGAGGAACAGTACTCTGTTTAAGAGGTTGGGGATGGGCACAAAATTAGATTCTGAATGAGGAAGAAGTGGTTAGTGTTTTTGTGTATGTGTCTGTTCAGTTGTTTTATAATGTCTTGCTTTTTATAGATTTTCGTCTTTTTTACTACAACTTTTGTTTAAAAAATCCTGTCAACAAAATAAAAAATAATTATTATGTATTTTAGTAAAAGGAGATTAGGGAATAAATTGTTTTTTATACATGACTTCAGTTCTTGTCAGTATCGCAACTTTTTAAAGATAAAATGCACACACACGCGCACTTGCACACTCACACACACTCACACACATATACAAAACCTTGTTTCAGTGAATGCGGCATAATAAAATTATTGCTATTTTATGAAGGTACAGAATTGGGAACGCCTTCCCGTTTATGGAAACGAATAGACATTACAAATTCCCCCTGCCGCGAGGAAAATGAAACTTTCAGTCACCTCGTATTTTTTACAAGCGACATCATCCCTGGGGTGCCACCTTTTGAGACAATGAACTGAGACAGGCCGGCGGGAAAATTATCTTTTGAATGTTGTTTATGTTGGGAATCTTCTGAATTCCACATCAACCGAAAAACACCCGGAATTCCAAATGGGAAAAGAAATTGGTGAGTAGAAGAAATGAGTTTTAAAATTTGGACAAAAAATTCTGTTAGTAAAATTTCTTCACCACAAAATTCCGTTCAAAGACAAATAGATCTTCGAACTGTTGGGGACATAATAAATCAGATTATCGATTGTAGAAAAAAACGATAGAGTTTCATCAAAAAAAAGGGATAATGAGATGACCTTATCACTAAGTTCGTAGTCTGACACAGAATTTTGATCTGAACCATTAAATGTATAGAGTTATAAGTGATTAATAGATAAACGTTGGATTAAGTGCATTGACAAGAAAGGAGATTATGTGGAAAAGTAAATAATTATTATGCAAAATAATTGCCTTTTTTTCCTCCTTAAGCTGCAGACTTATTGATGTACCTATACATATATATATAATATACATTATGGGAAATATACACGAATTGAACATTGTGTGTGTGTGTGTGTGTATATATATATATATATATATATATATATATATATATATATATATATATTGTCATCTACAGACAGACTGTTTCGCTGTATCACAGCTCATCAGTGTGGCTAGACGTCCGGTTGCCTCTAACTAGGATCGAAACCCGGCTGAATTGACGTCAGTGGGAGATTCTTCTCCTAAGTCGTTGGCGCACAGCAGGGATGAAGGTGAATTCAAGTGTATTTATTTTTTTAGATAAACACACAGTGACCGAGTGACTCAATTCGATTTACCGAAGAGTCTTGCATTAGTAACAGTAATAGTCCTTCAACCGAAATAAATTTTTCAGGAACATATATATATATATATATATATATATATATATATATATATATATATATATATATATATATATGTAATGTTCAATTCATGAATTTTCAAAAACGTGAATCTACTTCAATTTAAATTTTCCTTTCATTAGATGACAATTAACACTTTATTAGATTTTCTGTGAAACAAATGAGCAAACTTTTAATCATTAATT
The DNA here is from genome assembly GCA_963932145.1 of Acanthosepion lycidas. Lineage (NCBI taxonomy): Eukaryota > Metazoa > Mollusca > Cephalopoda > Sepiida > Sepiidae > Acanthosepion > Acanthosepion lycidas. The sequence goes on along the minus strand of OZ010572.1, from coordinate 2,646,165 downwards.
CCTGTTGATTTTAAAAGTGAAAGATCTCCCCCTTTCTCTCTCTCGCTTTCTCTCTTTCGCTTTCTCTCTATCTTTCTCACTCTCTTTATATAAGAGAACGCTAGATTAGAGAGAAGAGGAAAGAGATGCCTGCGTATTTTAAAAAGGAAACATTGTAATTTGATATTATTATTGCATCTAACGACGCAAATCGGATTCAATTGAGTTTGAAGACATTTTTCCGCACTGAAAGTATCTGTCACTGGATTTTAAGCCCAAACAGAAAACATAGCAAACAAATGTGTATTTATGGATTTTTATCAATGATATTTTCATCTTCTTTTTCTCAAGCAGATCGCATGGCGTAATTTAATGGTCAGTATTGGGTCATTACAAATGACCCTTTGTCTTCACTGGGTGCTCCATACTTCATTCTTTGTGTCACATCTAATCTACTCTTATAAATTCAACATAAAAAATTACCTTGGATCATATTATTTCTTTTTCTTTCTACATTAAGACAGACTTTCTCAGAATTCAGACTAACCCAATACGCTTTCTAGTGCATCTAAGTTCGAATCACAGACCCAATTTTACCCAGTGATTTTTGGCATTTCAAGGTGCTTACAATAACAGAAACAATTACTTTCTTAAGATCCCACAAGTGTCCTATCTCATGTTTCAAATATTGATATCTTTCCTCTTTCTATTTTTCTTTCTACCCTTACCTCTCCTCTTATAGCAGTGTTCCAAAAATGTTTGTTTTTCTCCTTGGACTCTAATAATGTCTGACCTTCTTCCTTTAATCGTATTATCATATTTCGCGGTAAAATCTCAGAGCAGCTTTACACTCATTTTCTATTACTGGATGTGGTGTATGCTTAAGACACCTTTTTTCCTCTCTCCGGTTTGCATTTCCCACATAACATCCAGTTTACAATATTTAATATATTGACGATTCTCCCTTGTTGCGTTATTATTATTATTATTATTATTATTATTATTAACAACGACAAACAAGAATAATTATGATGACGACGATATACTGTGTACCTTAATTTTTGTAAATAAAAGCTGCATTGTATACACACAGGATGAAGAAATGAATGGACAGATTTTAGTTAGTGGCTCGTTTTAATTTGCCACATTGTTCAGGTGTTTTGAATGCCGAAATTACAAAAAGACAATTCTGATCATTGATCTTTCAAACCTTGGTTAGTTTCCATTCTCTGGAACCGCTCAATTAATAATTCTATCATCTCTGGCACCTTAAATGGTATGGTGCAATTAACGTTTCACCTCCTTTTGGCTTGACCAAACTGACAGGCCATAAATATTTAATAGGATCGAACGCATAGAATGTGATAAGCTTTATTGCCCAATCAAAATCAAGCAGTTGAATCAAATCACCATTGATCTACGTGACAGTTATGTGGACCGTTTGTCGCTCCAGACGAGTGGAAAATCGATTAGAAATCAATTTATGAATATTAGTAGGTAAACTGCTTTGCTTGGTTCGATAACCTTATAATACTAAAAAGGATCGATAGATCTTTGCTTTTTCAATGCTTGATCATTCGACTATGGGAACGAATGAAATCAATTGGGTCGACATCAGAAATGCTGCCATTATTACAGGAAGCTCACAACTTATGTTATTGATAAAATTCTGATCACACGAAGAAGAAAAATACTTTAAGTTTTTTTTTTTCTAGTTATTTCGGACACTTGATAATTGCACTGCAAGAGATTTTGAAGTGTTTTGTTTGATATTTATCACTTTTAACTTCCACCAGTTTTACAAAAAGTAGACGAGTTTATGTTTGATTATGTAAATTTAAGAGTTTATGAAGCAGTCTTCCAATAAGTATTATTACAACTATAATCAATTTTACAATTATTGATCTGTTAACTTTTGAATTGAAACCAAACAAAGGCAGGCAAGCATTTTAACAATAATGTTCCGCTGATGAATCATCATTGATAAAAAGCACTTAAAAGCCATATTTTCCCGTTAGAATTAGGACCAATTTTTTTTTAAATTTGACCATATGTAAACTTCTAAACAAATGCTAACCTGAAAGATAAATCATCATTATCGTCGTCATCCTCATCAGTCCTATGATCGGATGTGGTCATAGGGTCGCTGCGCAGGTGATTATCTAACCTGTTCCCTTTACATATCTAGGTTGAAACCCGGAGATGTATTCATTTATGCGTAGCGTGTCTTGGGAAAGAAAATCTAGCGGAGCCTATCCTTCTCCAGGTCAAACCATAGCCGATGAACCCCAACTGGAAGGCTCGTCTTGGATACGTGACCGTTATTTCTATCGGAACCTGTCCAAGGAGCCCTTCGTCCAGCGATGTCGTGTCATCACCGCCCTGACTACATAAATACCTATGTAGCCGAGTCTACGCCAACATGCTAGATGGGCGTTGACCATTCAAGGTTAACCCACCCTTTGACATTACTTATTTTTAATCTTACTTGGTGTCTAGCTACCATTCTCACAAGAAAAGCCAATGACCCAACCATGTGACAAGTAGTAATGACTTACATGGTACTCATAGAGTAACCCGACATAATGGAAAATAGAAACTGACAAATATAAAAGGTTGGTGGTCGTTTTGGCCATTTGAGAAGTTAATCGTATGGTGGATTTTTCAGTACCCCTTGGAGATCAAGAAAGAAAGTGGAGAATGTTTGGAAAACTCAACATTCGACATTTTTTTTTTATAACTAACACCGCTGGGAAGTGAGCAACTAACACTTTGAAATCGGCGATTACGAGTTCCTCTCTCTTTAATATTAACGAAAACATGTTCCCCCTCTTGTAAAATATCCTCCTTCGGACCGCACAAGTTTATCCCATTGTTTCTTTCACTTGCCAAAATAATTTCTCTTTCAAGATCGCTATCAACTGCCTCTTTATATCCTCCTTAATCTCGTCCACGATCTGTATCCTCACATTCTATTTTAGTTTTGAGAAAAGCCAAAGACGCTGTAGACCAAATCTGAGTATAAAGGAAGAGCTACCAGATCTGAAGAGGTGGAGATGCGATGTTTTGCTAAGATGTCCTCACACGTTCAACATTATCTTAAGTTCTATTTGTTGAACGCTTCCAACAGATTTTCGGCCAAGAACAGTCGATACCATTTTTTTCATCTGCGCTTCGCATAACTTATAATTCCCGAAAGCCTTTTCGTTTTTTCACAATTTCTGTGGACAAATGTGTTAATTTTAACGAAAAAGTTGCTTTCTATTCACTGGAAATACGACTGTCGCACAGTACACAATCTCATTCTATAGCATTTGACAGCCAACTGACTAAACTCACGAGAAAAAGGCCCATTCGCACATAAGCAGTAAAATTCTCTCTAACTGATAAAATACATCAAGGCCGCGTAACAGATTCACAAGTCAGACACTTATGTATCATGTGTGATTCACGCTTAGGCGATCATGTATCTTTCGATACATGACTGACGAGGCAGATTTTTTTCTAGCAGTAAGTTGCCATTTCTTTCTGCGATATTTCAAATAAGTGTATACTTTCTAGACTGACTTTGTAAATGTTTTAAAAAGTCAAATTATCACCCATGTTCTGAGGTTTTATCACTGGTGCCTAAACGGTGATATTCGTTATCGGTGAAGAAAATAAAATTCATCTTGTAAAATAAGTACTTGTCCAAAGTAAAACTAATGAAAAAGGAATTAAGATAAAAACATTTAAATAATGCCATTTTTAGACCGGATGAGTTCAGAAATTCCAGAATTCTTGTGGATAGAATGAAAAGAAACTTAATAACCGTCCCTGGTCGCTTATCCCCTAATTGCTAAATGTTCATTCTCATAGAATTTCAAATATCATTCCTTTCAAACAATTATTCACTTCTCAAATTTAAATGTTTATAAAATCTCAGAAATAATCTTAATTTTCCGTGACTCACGATTACATTTTGAAAGAGGAAAAGAGATTTTCATTTTTTATCCGTTAAATGTCATCTGCTGAATATTATTAGATGGGTGTCAAAGAAAATATACTCGACGCTTTTACCCTTTTCCTCAATTGGTTCTCAGTTGGCAATTCAAAAAGGACAAATTTCTCACATGAACGAAATTATGGAATTTGCCACACCTGTTATTTTAACATTATTTATATTATTCGGACTGTTATCTTCATCTTCATTGCCATATTCACAACGTTTCGGCCGTTGTACGCTCCCGCCTTCTTCGGTATGGTTCGAAATTCCAATCACCTAAAGAAGGCCGGAGTGTACAACGTCCGAAACATTGTGAATATGGCAATGAAGATGAGGATAACAGTCCGAATAATGTAAATAATTCAACTAATCATAATGCCTCATCTCAGAAATATAGACAGATACTGTTATTCTAAGTTTCTTAAAATTGAATTAATGGAGATACTTGTTAGAAATTTTTTATTCACATTTTCGCCTCTGGGTGTTGACTTCAATGTCCACTTTCATATATATATATATATATATATATATATATATATATATATATATATATATATATATATGTTCATGTGTTAATTTTCACGCTGAATAAAATCGAAAAAAGTTATCAAGTAAAAATGTGACCGATGACGTTTTGACTGAAAAATTTACTTTTCAGTAAAAATGCTATAAATCAGTTGTTGATTATTTTGAATGCTAATTTTCAGGTCATCAGGAATTCCTCAATTGGATACGTGGAGCATCACACTCTTCCTGCTCTATATTCCTAGTATATATCAATATTTTCTGCTCACTAGCGAAATAAGCATTTTTTTCTTTTTTTAAAAAAGAAATATATTTGGTGTATGAAGGAATGAAGTGAAATTAAGTTCAATCAAAAGGATTTAATATAAACTTTCATTTCTATTAATTATAATCAAGCATTCATTCGAATAGGAGGAATGTCTGCGGTAGACAGAGTTCAAACCAAAGTAAAGGCCACGATTTTCACTGTTCATTGTAAATAGAAAATCCCTACTTGAAATATTAGTTCCAGAGTTTACTCACTGCTATGCCGTCTATTAAGCTTTTATTAAATTTTATGATGAACGCAGTGGTGAAAAAGTTCTCATCTTACAGTTAAACTCAGTCATTGATGAATGTTTTCAGGGCGAAAGCTGACATTGCTCAAAAATATTTGAAAGAAGAAGATAGATATTTAAATTTTCTAACTTAACATAAAGACTAATATCTTCATTTCATAAATAAAAAAAGTAAGTTTTCTTTGTTCTTGCATCTTACATTTACTGATCTTTAATAGGAGTCAGTTTTATAACACGGGTCCCTTTAACAGAACAATATGTGTCGTCTGCTCAATTGGAAAGAACAAATATTTGTTACCACGGTTTTGATAATTAACAAGCCTAAAATGTAATCCAGTACCGGGCGAGAAAAATCAGACACTTCATTGGCTAATTTAATCCGGTATCGAGTGACAAAAGTTAGGCATTTCTTTGACTAATTTAATCCAGTACCGGGCGCAAATATTAAGCACTTCGCTGGTTAATTAACCAATTCTCTACAACTCGAATTCTGCGGATTCTGACTTCAAAGTCATTATGTTGATTATAACTCATTGTCGATTTTATTTGAAATTTAAAATATATCTCGAAACAGTTTCTTATTTATTTCATACCAGTTTTTGTAATTTCACAACTAAAAAAACAAAATTACTTTAAAATATGCTGGAAACAATTTTTTTAATGGCTAAAAGGAAATAAGAGGAATAGGAATTTAAAACAACAAACATATTCCAAAATAACATTGTAAAACGATATTTCAAAATTAAGACTGAATTTTATAATACCATGTTCTTAAAGAAAGTAGGCGATCATGACTCTCCACAGCGTCATTTTCTTTATTATCTGTGAATTTCAATGCATTCTTGAGAAAGATAGTATAGTCTACCCGTTTTACTTCTCTATGGTTTGGGATTCAGAGTTTTCCTTCTCTTAGACTGGTTGCCAACGAAGGCTAAAGAGCTCAGTCTACCCAATTATTAAATACGTAGCTGGTGATGAAGAAACTGATCCGTGCATTTATCAAGAGCATTTATGTAAAAATAAACGCAACAGATAATCCCGGAAGTTTAATATTTTTTATTTTTTTTTTTTTAATCTTTTTTCGCTTTTATAAACTTCTTGCAATCATTTTCAGAAAACAGATAAGAAGAGAATACAATGTATAATAACAGTTTTTTCTTGTTAAATTACTTATGTAGATTTATGTCACTTATAAATTTTTTACTGATCTCGTTTCAGCGGTCCAAATGTCTGGAGTTGGGACAAAAAGTATAAAAACCACCACCACTACCACGACGGTATTAACGTCAGCGACAATTAATAAAAGTGTTTCCCTTTCTAAACGAAGAACCACTGCCGCTGTCACAGCTCTTCTTACTGCAATCGGTGTCACCTTTACTGTCCACCAACCGAGGAGACCCTTGTCAGCAGTATGGCAGTTTGTGTGATCAACCCATCTTCAACTACTCCAGCATCAACGTCGACATCATCAGCATTGCCAATAAGCTCCTCATTGTTGTCGTCGTCGTCCCCTAAGCGTCGGTCATCAGCAGGGCCGGGACAAGTTCAGCCAAAGCGAGCCACTCTTCGTTCTACGCCGTCTGTTACCTGGATAGCGGTTGCTCGCACGACCCCCACTCATCTCGCACCCAATAGGAGCAGTAGTAACGCTCGCGGCAGGGACGGTCAAAGCAAGAACGACAATACTAGTAGTTGTCGTTGTGACAACGATAATAGTAGTAGTAGTAGTAGTAGTAGTAGTATCAGTTGTGGCTCTTATAAAAAAAGAGGTGACGTTTTCTGCTACAGTGATTGTAGTAGTAGTAGTAGTAGTAATAATAATAGTGACGGTAACTGGCTGAAGGAAGCCGACTTCACTCGTTATGGCCCTAGAGGGAAGTTTAGAAGGCACCTCGGATAAAAAGGTAACTCGCTCACATGGATCTCGGAATAGAGGAGGCTGGGTTTGTGGACTCGGCTTTACGGAAATCTGAGGTGGATATTACTTAATTCTGCTGGGAACAAGAATTAACTTTTCAAAAAAGGCAAAGGAATTCACCAGAGCAGAAAAAAAAAGTTGACATCTATACACTCTGGGGCCTAAGACTAATTTATTTACCTCATCTTCAACGGACTGTTTTTACTTCATCGAACAACTTGATAAAAATTTCAACAATCCTTTGCAATTAAAAAAGAAAACTATATTTTTTTTTTTTTTTCAAATGTGTGATATCTTTTGTATATGGGGAAACCCTCCTGGTGTCGCTACAAAATATTGAAGTCGTGATATGGAAATAAAACTAAAAGAACGAGGAGAAGGTTGATTGCTAAACAAAAACAAAGAATGCAAGACCAACCATTCCCCAACTTACTAAGGACCTGCTATTTCTTTGGAGTACTGCATCTATGTGCACTGATTGCTTGTGTGTCTGGAAATTCTGCCGGTAAGTGAACTTTAACAAAAACAATTAATTCGAGCTTTTCCACCAAAATTATGTTTTGTTTTTAGTTAAAATAGTTTTTAATGTTGGAATGAATCTTTAAATTACTCGTAATGAAAGTTTGTTTTTGTTTTGTTTTTGTTTTCTTTTTTAATATCACAAATCGTTTTTTACATACAAATTTTAAACAGTAGTAGCTCTGTGAACTTGGTAAGTTCGTGTGTAAATGTTTACTCTTCTTTGTAAACAAACCTATTTTCATTTTTAAAATATGCAAACGTTAACACTACTGGAAACCATAATTTGTAATAAGAAAAGAAAATTAGAGTATCATTTTCTATGAGTTACGTAAATGTCATAAATCATTTTTATTTAGTAAGATAAATTCTTAAATGGCTCTGGTTCCCAAGAACCGAGTTTAAATTAAGAACTTACTCCACATCTGCTTCTTTTTCACTCATGTGTGAAACGAAACAAAGCATAATTTAAGTAACTTTGTCAATGTCGGCTTATTGAGGGTGCACACAGTAAGTGAAGTTTGTTGTTAGTTCAACACTTAAAATTTAGTCGATTACGGATGACACTGATTGATCTTGTTAAAACTTGGGTTTATTATTATTTTACAAAGAGTGAAAGTTTTCAGGAAAAAATTAAGATGCTTTGCCCCGCTTAATTTGTAATATAGCCTTTCGCTTTTATTAAAGGACTACTTATTATTTCATTATAGAATTATTTATTTCATTATAGAATTATTTATTAGTAGTTTAAACAATCTGCTCATAAATTTATAAACAATCTATTATTTAGCTTCAACTTTGAATTTACAACTTTTTTATTTCCGCGTTGTTAAACGTTTTTATACAGCAGCTACATATTAAAAAAAATATATATTTTTACTTCCTCCAAATTTTAAACGTTAAACGCTACCTATTCATGCCATCTTATTTTTCATTTTCCTGACTATAAAACTAATTATACAATTACCTCTGGAATATATCAGAATGTAATCTAATATTAAGAAAACTATAAAATAATCTTTTTATGCCTTACTTTCAAAAAGGTTTAAGTGGAGTCTTTACTTGTAAATTGAAATGAATATCAATAAAGAGTATAACTTGAACACTGTTAAAATAAATTTAAGGATCTTTCGATTGCCTTTGTTTTGAGAGCCCTAAGAGATAGAGAGAAGCTTCGGAGTAAGTTTTATAAAAATCATCAGGATATTGAAACAGAAACTCATAGGAAAGTGCAAGTGAATTTGTATTGAATTGTTACACAGATTCACATATGATTTAAACGGTCGTAATATATGAAAGTGCACATCTATTCAACTCTACATTGTTATGGCGTTTGAGGAGAGACAATAGCTTTCACATCGGCCCCAAGATATTTTTTTGTGACACTCATAAACAAATCGCGTAAGGAAAATTGAAAACAAAATTTTTGAAAGGATTTTTCTTGTAAGAAAAACTTTCAAACTTTATATATGTTTAACAAATTGAAGATTTTATTCAGTTTTTGTCTTATTCATGTAGCTCTGTTCAATGATTTTATTTAAAGATCATTTTCCTACATGATCTTTTTACAAAAGAATCCATTGTTTAATTCAGACGTAATCTAATAGGATTTTTTGATCGTCAAAATGATCAAAACCTTTTGAATTTTAGAAAATTACATACATATTATCTTAGAAAAATAAAATAGTAATTTTGCACCTGCCTCGTTTCAAAAGATGTGACATATTAGAACTTCAACAACCAGATTACAAACGATAAAGTTGTTTCCTAAAACCAATTATTAGAAAATTGGTTGGTTCGACAGTTAAAGCAACATTAACAGTAATTTTAACTTGTACCCTTATTATTAATTATAAATATCAATTATAAATAATTAATTATTAATTGGAAATATTAATTATAAATATTTCACAAAGTTCTCAGTGATTGACAAGGAGAATTTAAAATTTCTATCGAATTTTATAAGCCGGATTGCTTAATGTATATCTTCGAAATTTTATATTAAAGGAACATGTGTGCGCATGTGCCGGTCTGTTTGCGTGTAAAACATTGTGATGCACATAATGATTTCAACACAGGTTGACGTATGAACGCACGTACGTCTCACGCTGCCAGTCGAAATTGAGAATCATTCATTGACAAATATCGTAACATTTTTTTAACTGTTTTTATTAATATTATAGTCAAATGACTGAAAATCTTGAGAAGGACTGTAAAAATAATTGTATTCTCAGTCCTTGTTGATACGTTGTGTCAGTGTTTGACACACGCCAGTAAATTAACAGTTGATTCTCTCTGTCGCGACTTAATTGTGGACCTTTCTTTATATTTATTTTCTCTCATAAACACGTGTGTTGCTTATTTGTTTAGTGTCCTCTGGCATAATCCCCACCCACTTGATTGACCCAGCGTTTGACAGCACACAATCATTATCTCAAAGTAGAGGTTGAGTAGATTCACTCATCTTGTGTTGTCAGGGAAAAAGTCACCGATGTCATATGAGTTTTTCATCCTTCTTTACATTTCTGTTAATGCACACTGATCCATATATGCCTTGCCATTCGAACTAATATATTCATTTTGGTTGTTATAATCAAAACATTTCGACTGTTGTACGACTCTTCATCTTCAGGTGTCCGTTGTCGTATTCAGAATTCTCAGAATTTTTAATCAAACCCTATATCTATCGTAGTAGATTGTTCGTATTCCATTTTCCATACTTCTGAACAATCGATGCCTGTGAATTGAACAAAATTTCCAAGAAGACTGCCGAATACGACGACAGACACCTTAAGAAGATTGGCAGGTACAATGACCAAAACATTGCAACAATCAAAATGAGAACGTTAGTCCGACTTATGATAATAATCCCTTATCTAAAAAAGATGTATATAATGCCTTTACCTACATACAAGCATTATATTTAGTAGTGAATCTTCTATTGTGTAATCGGATGAACACTTCATTTTTTGTCACATTGAAGATCTATCTAAATACGAAATGACAACAGGTTCGAATTTGGTCGATTCGGGCTGGGGCAGTGTTACCCTTCTAATCTAGTTGACCATTACTACTGAGTAAACAGTTCGATACTCATTCAATGCCCGTAGCAAACTAAATTGAGTAAATGACAACTTTTGAATTTACTTAATGAGGTAATATATATCAAATTTTAAATATTCTTTTTTGGACCATCTTTTAATCGTTAGCTTCGTTTGGCACCGCGCGGAATTATTATTAAAACTAAGTTGCCAAATATAGTTCAAGGGTTGAAATTTTTCGTTTCAGTCACTTTATGTATACTCGACAAACGGAGATTCGGTCACCTTGTGTATACTCCATATACGAAGCGTGTTGTAAAATACATTTTTTAAAATCAATCCATCCCAAGTAGGGCGATAATGCCACTAAGACGCAAGAGGGCTATTGAAAGTGAAAGAGAAGGAAGAGAGTTTACAAGGAATCGGAAACCCGTTGCTAAACAGGAAACAAGAGATAAACTTCTACTCCTGTTCAAAAGATCGAGGAGGAGTGTGAACCGGACGATAGGCAAACCTACCTACTCTTATTTCCATGTTGTAATAATTCTTTATGAAATTAACTTTTCGAGGAAGAGAATGTTGTGATCGTGTAGATGAAAAGCAACTGTTGGTAAAATTAGAGATTGTAGTTAAGTGTAGGTTTTGCAACCCTCAAAGAACTAAAAGCTATCTTTCTTACTTTAGACGAACGTTTAGAAAGAGTATTATTTAGCTGACTAATACGGATGGTCGTTATTACTAAGTAGTGAATTCGATCCTCACTACGTGCTCCATAATTGTGGTCTTGCACCAAAGTTGAACTTAGTAAATTAAAACACTTTTTAAGTTGAAGATAAAATCTTGCTTTTCGTGGGAATAAACTAAGACACACTTTTAAAGCACTTTCTACACCTGACACATAGAATTCTATTTGAAGAATGTATTTCCTAATTTAAAAAAAAATATCGGTGTAAAGTCGATTAAAGAAAAGCTAAATAATTATTGGAATTAAAAGAGACCTTGAGTCTGGCGTATAAAGAGTTTGCAACTCTAAGGTTTGCGCATTATAAGAATTATAAATGAAAGTCTATTTGCCAAATTCTTAAAATAGGATTTTAATCTTAACTGGATAAGAATAAAACTAACTGATTATTTTATTAGGAGCCGATGGATTATTAGTCTAAAAATTTAATTCTTTTGAACTCTAGATTGTGTTTTGTCATTACTTTTCTGTACTAAATACAAATGCCATTTTGAATAATCATGCTGGCGGGAATTTTTCAACCTATGAAATAAGTCGGGTAGCCATTTTAACGTGATGTAATGGATTGTCTTGTTAAATCATTTACGACTGAGTAGTGAGTTCGGTCTTGTACTAGTTATCTTTATGAAATCACTAAAAAATAACTGGAGAATTTTTTTTTATTCATAATTGTCCTGGGGAGAAAATTATTTATCATGTAATAAGCGTTTCCGGGGTACGGAGCGGGGAGTGAAGGAAAGAATTTTATTTTGTGTGCACCTTTGTACACAAAAGAATGTGGGATATTGTCATGTTATCTAATTCTATAATGTAATTAGTTCCTTTTCAGAAAAAGATATGATATTAACCAGACTTAATATGAAAAGAGAAACAATCTGCGAACTTGTCACTAAAATGACCTGTAAATGGATCTCGTAAAGTGAGATTTTCATAGGACATACGTAATAGAAGTTCTACTAGGGTTCATTATTGACGATCACAATCTTCGCAACATTGGATTTGCAATTGACACAGTGTTGCTAGCAGACATAGAAAGGAAATCCTACAGAATGATGTAAAAGAAAGCGAGAAGAAAGGACTAATCCCAAAATGACAACTACGAACTGAAGAGGCCAAAATCAAGCAAGTGCAAATATCTCGGAAGCGTTTTAACAGAGGACGGAAAATGTGACACCTAAATCTGAAGGCGCGTTGGAATAGTCAAAAATACATTCCAAAAACTAAGCAAAGTATTAAGAAACAGGAAAATTTAGTTAGATACAAAGAAAACGGTACTGCACTATAAGAGTACTGCAATATCAGTCCTCATATATGGCAATTAATGCTGGACAATCTCATTACAGATGAAGAAAAGATTTGAAGCAATGGAAATGTGGTTCTACAGAAGGATGCTGAGAATACCTTGAAATGAACATGTAAGTAATGAGGAAGTGTTAAGGAAAATGGAAAAAAAAGGAACTCGTACTTTGAATCAGAAAAGCAGTTGAAATTTCTAACGCACATAATGAGAAAAGAGGGCTTCGAAAATTTAACACTCACATGTCATGTTTAAGGTAAATAGTAGAACAGGAAGTAACACATAACCTACCTTGTGTAAATGGTTGGCAAAACTGGGATTAGGAGAGATACCAAAAAGACAGACATTGCTAAGTGCTACAAAGGACAGAAAATTGTGTATAGCCATGATCGCCCACGTCCTGAAAGGATGAGGCAAATAGAAGAAAATATTATTATAGATATAAAAGTTATGCAAACTCAGTAGGAAAATGCAGAAAAGTATTTCTCTTGTTTAGATATCATCTAGCTATGATGATAAAATACATCCGGCAATAAATTCTCTGATTGGGGGATTGGAGGTTTTGAAGAGTGTGAAAGTACCTCTTAACTGTTGACCGGAGTGGTAGAATCTGTTAGGGTCCCAACTATGAGAACAAAGTGAAATCCCAAACAAAAAATCAACGTCCTTTTTATAATAAAAGGACCAACAACAGATTTTTTTTTTTAGCTAAATGACAATTAATACTAAAATAAAAAAAAAAATAATAATACATTTTTATAGTAAAATTACCAACAATGCATTTTATAATCTACAAAATATATTTAAAAAATACCATTACTCTGAAAGTATAAATTATGTACAAAGTATCTGTGATTGGAATGATAAAATTATGTACAAAATATTTATACTTACCTGGCTTATGTCAGAAGGTATCCCCCAGACGAGGCTCTGCCGAAGGACAGTCTCGACTCGTGACACCGTTTTTACGTGGTCTATAGGGAATTTTTGCCCGAGCGTACGGGCACGGATACCCCACTTAAACTCGGCCTTGTGCCACACCTTGCAGCATGGGGCAGCGGGTAAATAATTATGTACAAAATATTTAGATTTTGGCATTAAATAACCCATAGAGATGTTCATATGCCGCTAAACAAAAGCAACGAACTTGTCTAGATAATAGATGGGAAATCATTAATCTCATTGAATCACATAAAAGATAAAGGCTCCACGCAAAGTGATGACCCTAATCCTCTAATCTCTATTTTGACAATGTCAAAATAATCCTTCATTTTTTTTTTTTTTCTTTCCTTTTTTTTTTTTGTTGACGATCACTGAGTCGTTTACGGTCAATCTAGAAACAATAAATTTCTGCTTCTAACTATTTAACTGATTCACGCTCTTTCTTAATACTTAAAACTATATTTTAATCCGATTTTATGTATATAATTCGACAATATTAATTCAGGCTTTCTCTACGCCCTATTCTCCCGTTCAAAATCTTGAAAAATGTTTCAACACTGGCATGTCATGATCAGTGAGAGAAAATAGTGATTTGGTATAACCATTATTATAGACGTCTATATCCGGACTATGATTTTATCATTTTAGTTCTTCTACTCATAACGTTTCGACTGTTGCACTCTCAAGCAATATTCAGGTATTTATTGTCTTACTGTATATCCTTGTTGACATTTTGAACCCAGAACCATTTAGCCAAGCCACTTAGGTAAGAGTGTTCTCATTTTTGCTTTCCATGAGTAAGGGAGATAAATCTTATCCATAAACTATTTTGTCGCTTGTCCATTTCTTCCACTGAATTAAAGCATGGTTTTTGTACTACCCGACCTAGTAATCGAACCCACAGCTGCCAGGGAACTAAATATGTTGGAATGAATTCTTTTATTCTTGGACAATCCAGTCAATGTTTAAGCGTCATTTTTTCAAAACCAGAGGCTCCTCGATATTTCTTCTCCCCCTTTTCTGTCCATCTGTGGGGGGTGTTAATGACATACAGTCATACCTGATTTCGATGCTACTCTCTGACGTTCTTCTATTTAGAGAGCGGCTGATCTCACCCTTGTATTCCTTGTCGTACAAAATTTATACACTTTGGTTCAGTGGAAGAAACTGACAAGCGATACAAAAGCTATACATGCTAAAAGAATTTCCCCTCATCAGGATGGACATCTACTCCAATAAGGGGCCCAGTTCAAAATTCCAACAAAGTTACCAGGTACGAGAACAGCTACCTGAGGAAGGTCGGCGGGTACGATGTTCGAAACTTTGGGATTATAGTATCAAAGATCAGGATACTAGTTCGAATCTAAAGCATATGATAATGTTAATTTGTCATCTCCAAAATTCGAATTTAAATTTGTTAAACCACGTTCCTAACTATAAGTCCCACAAACTAGTAAAAGAGTGTCATGCTTCATTTATATGAATGTAGATTTGCTCATCTTTGGTTCAAAATAAGAATCTACCAACATGGATGTTCAATCATTTTGACAATTGGAAACTTAACGAAAACTTCAAGTCCCCCATATACCTTTTACTTGCATAATTTTTTTCAGCTCCGATAAGATGACCAGAGATTATATCATTATTTGAGCTAAGCAATGTACGAAGGAGTGCTGAAAAGTTTCTTGGCTCAAACCAATTTCTCGGTCAGGCCAAGAATCTTTGTATAATGATGGCACAGTCTATGAAGGGAGACTTGGGGAAACTCGGGGTGGTGTAATGGCTAACAAGCTTGACTCGCTAGAACAACTACAACTGAGTAGTAAGTTAGATCCTCACTGGGTTCCCCCTACTTTCGGTCTTGTGTCACGGCTAAGCTACGCTTGAAAAATCCCTATGAAGGGGGCTTCTTTATCAAATGTTCTTTAACATATTCGATTCAAGTCATGAGATAAATATAAAACAATATTCAAAAGAAATTAATTCCCTGTCAGACACAAACTAATGTTTGAGAAAACAATTCACCAGATTATTTCACTTCCAAAAAGAGGCTAGCTAGCTCGTTATGTAATTTCTAAAATCAACGATACTCATGAGTTATATCGTTAACAAAAATACATTTTGTGTACAAACAATTCAATATTGAAAAAATCCTCATAATAAGTACAATTCTTCTGGTTGCCTTTATACGTGAAAAGTGAAATTTCTCATAAAATAACTCCTTAATTCTAACTCTCCATAAAACAAATACAAAAATGTTGAATTTTAAGTGTTTATTAAGCTTCTTCTCGCCCAAGTCGTATTCGTCTGCGGAATAAAACTACTAACTGTTGCGCTATCAAGAAGAGGGTCTGGAATTTACATATTGATTGATTCCACTAAACTTTCCTGATGACATTCGGTAAGAAACAAACTCGTATCAATGCGCTCTGACAGCAGCAATATATTAGCACCCCCAAGGTCATGTCAGAGAGAATTGCGCTAGAGACAGGAAGAATTTCTTGTAATAACTTCCCAAATTCGAAATCATGGCTTTTATCTCGATACCATTGAGAAGTAAGCAACAATTTTGATCCGACCAAGCAGATAAGGTGACATGATTACTACAATCTTTATTCAAATTTTTAATTAGTCTTCGTTTTAATGCATTATGGAGATTGTAGATTTATTAATTATAAGCCAGCATTTCAGCTATTCAACAAAAATAAAATCTCCCTAGATGAGATTTTTTTTTTCGATTGTTGATTATTAACGATAGCAAACATAAGACTAGGCTAATTGAATTAAAAGTAAGTATAATTGAACTATGAATGACAATCGGCTTAGAATTAGAATAAATGTTGTTAATCACACTTCATTTTATATAATTTAGGACGATTAAGGATTTTTACTTTTCATTTATTCATCTGAGATTTTATTAAATATTGCATAGTAATTTCAATATCCGACTTTTTTCACGTCGGAGTCATTTTTTTTTTTTTTTTTTTTTTTTAACAAGGCCTGTTTTTCTACAGAATCTTAAAATACATTGTGAAGAGTGATTTTTTTTTTTTTTGATTTTTTTTTTTATTAAGAACTTTCAAGTATATCCAGCCATCCTAAGCAAAACCATCATCTTCGGATAGTTTAAGTTTGACCATTCCTTTGTTTTTTAGAACAAAAGAACGTTAGCTTCTTTAATTTCTTGAAAAATAAGAAAGTTAACAACAAAGAAAATCAAGAAACTAGTTTACCAACTTCTGTACTACAATGACTAAGCTTAAACTAGTACTCCGTCTTTCTGCCTTTCAAAATCGCTATTTAAAACCCTGGCTTTTACTGGAATTCGCATAATGAAACCCTTAATGTTGATTGGAAGTATGCAGCTACACCAACTACTAAACGCGCCTTCAGAACTTTGTTTCTGTCTAATAGTTTTCAACATTAATCATAACCTTTTGGTAAACTTACTGATATGGTGTTGGGAGGGAGGATGTTGATAAAAAGTTTCTATCTAATGGCACTATCTCCCAAAAGTGCGCATTTTTTAACTTAGCGGTTACCCCCTAGCAAATAAAAACTTTAGTCCTTTTTAAGGATACGTAACTCCACAATTTAAACCAAGAGCCCTTAAAATTCCCTTAAAATTTTTAATGGCTTAAAATTCAAATATTATGTCATAATAATCTATCCGCACGAATTTCATTCAAAATTGTTGAATCATTTGCGAACGCAAATGACAGTTGAAATTTCTAGGGTAGGAAATCAGGAAAGACGGCTTGGAACATTTGTACTCACTGTACTTATCGAAAGAGGGACAAAGTAAATCAGCGCATAAAATAACCTACCGGGCTTGTGAAAATGGATGACAAAACAGGGTTTAGGAGCTATAACAAAAATACAACATTTATTAGGTTGGTGCAAAAATAATGACGTAATAATGTCGTTTTTTGACGTATTTTTAACGTCAAAAAACGACATTATTACGTCATTATTTTTGCACCAGCCTAATACTAAGAGCTATAAAGGACAGGAAATTGTGGAGAGCGATGATTGCCAACTTCCTGAACAGACACGTTACATAGAAGAAATAGCACTAATCAGTGAGTCAAAGTAGAACATGTTCCAAGGATGCGAGTTCAAATCTCACTAGCGGCTCCCGGCAATACTGCTTACATAGCTATCTAGGAGCGAGGGGTGGTGAAAATAGTAAAAAGAATTAATTTGGAAGGAATATCAGTCATCCATCGATAATAATCGCAATTTTTAATGTCAGAAAAACTCTGAAAGGTATTCTTAAAATCCCTTTCAGACTAATCAACCAAATCGTTCTATCAGAAAATTTAATTTATCGCATCTGAAATATTTGCTTCTATTTACATGACAACTCTTTTGACGAGCTATGTTGCCTAGATCTACCAGCCTTTGATCTTCACAGCCAAAACCCGCCATGTACGCTGCTATGTGTACTGCAAGGAATCATCCCTTGTTTAGTGTTGACCCGGTATCTTTCTGACCTATCCTCTTCAACGGCACTTTTTACCTGCTTTTCTTACGTACACAAACCTCAATAAATAACCCTCTACCTTGAGTTGCCCATAGGCCTTGTATTGAGTGAACAATTAGTAAAAAAAAAACTAGTTAAAAAAATGACTTGCGCGCGCATCAGTATAAATATAATTATACTGATGCGTTTATTTGACCCTCGGTTTTAATAACTTTATTTACGGGTTATCGAAAAGCATCAGTGCACAATCTGTCTGGTGACTGATCATCGCAAAAGTGAAAGATCAAAAACGAGTATTTTGTTCTACAGGGGAGATAACTGATTATTTGCTACAGGTTCAAATACTCGTAACGACCTTATCTCTCTTCTCTTGGGCTAAATAAACTGTTGAAATTTTCATCATAACAAAACAGAAAAATATGTCATTGTGATTTCTTTCTTCCTTCTTCTCTTCCTGCTTCTTCTTCTTTTTCTTCTTCTTTTTCTTTTTCTTCTCTTTCCCCTCCTTCTTCTCCTTCTTCCCCCCCCCCTGCCCGCGTAAGTGACACTTGTTGGAAGATGCAGACAAGTTCCAATATGTCTGATATTCAATTGATCCACTTCATCTAAGTCTTGTCATCACCGTGAAAAGATCATCACGTTTCTTTACATAACTGCCCGAATGCTGTACAGAATATCATTGGAGAATTTAAATTATAACTGATAGGAAAATCCATGAACTAATTATTTACTGACTAAAAATGCAATTTTCTTTGATTATTAATAATGGTAGTAATTACCCTTCCCCCACCCCCGGACGGAATGAGACACAATCTTGGGTTTAATGTGGAGAACCCGAGCGCGTACACACGGGCCAAGAACAAAATGACTGCAGTTGCTATAAATTTCGATCATTCTTTTTTATTTCCCCTTTCCAGAGCACAAATAATCTTTACTTTTTGAATAACTATTCAAAACAGACAAAATAATGGCCATGTGAACTTAAATGAATTTAATCTTTGTATAAAATTGCAAGGTTTTCCTGAAATAAATAAAATGAAAAAAGAAATAAAAAGAAATCCCTGAAACTTGAATTCTTGGTTGGTTGGTCGTTTTTTTTATCAACACCTATGTCTTATTTAACACCAAAATCTAAATATTTTGTACGCAATTTTATCTTATTTTAGCTTTTTAGGAAATAATAATGCTTTTAGAATTGGAACTCGGCTCTGATTAACAATTCCGAGCCGTTATCCATTACACCATCCGCACATCCAAGCTTACAATACTTGGTCTTCCCAAGCGGTCATTAATCTAGGTAATGACCAGGCCCTTCATTGCTTAACTGGTGTTTCAACGTGATATGGTCTTAAGCAAAACTCCTGATTGGAATCTTATACTGCTGTCCCAGTTTTGTCATGTTTTAGGGAGAAAGCAAGAACATTGTCGTGTATGCCAAATTTATTTCGATGTAAGTATTAAAACTCTAAAAACTGCTTATATACTTAGCCAACCCGAGAACATCACATGTAGGAAGTTTTATTAGCACGAATATTTCAGTCGACTTATGAAATAGAAGTGCTGAAAACTTTTTCTCTCCTTTTGACTTTCTATATCCGAATCTCCCTCGCGTATTAAAAAATAAAAATAAACTACCTTGACTCAACATTTGCAAAAGAAAAAAAAATGTCATTCAATCATGGAGCCCGCCCACAAAACCTCTGATGTTGAACCTTAACAATAAAACGAATAAATTAACAGAAAAGAAACTTTCAGGGTCGGGGATTGTCTTTTACACGTTCGTTGATGACGAACTCCTACTCTAGACACAAACGCCAGCCGAATGAAATTGCTATTGTGTGACGCTATTTGTACTCGATCAATGTCTGTCTGCATTTCCTCTCCAACAGGCCGATGTAGATGGCAAACTAGTAACGAAGTACCATTTTTGTACCAGTAAACAACTAGAAAATAATGGTCCGATACTTCACATTCAATTCCAGACCAACTAAGCTTATTTCAAATTTTTCCATAGCATTTAATTAACTATAACCCAAGAGGTTATTCATGTAGGTACCAACCAGAGTCGAAGGTGAATGGCGCCGATGAAAAATGATTTTTAATCAAATTACAAGTGAGATAAAAACGAACAAGATAATAAACCGAGAAAAATAAATTCAAACGATTTTTCAATGTTTCCAAGTTTACAGTAATTGTTGTTGCTTCGTTTGTTTTTGTTAGCGTCTCAAAAACAGTAGCAACAAAAAGTGGAAGAAGCTTAAGAAATTTTAAATAACCATTTTGCTGAAATCATATTGAGATTAGTAAAGAAGCTAGAAGAAGCGGCCAGAACCTCAAAGCTGTGATTGTATTTGTCTATTACTCCATCCATCGTGGCAAACTCGAAGAGATCATTTTAGCATATGGGATCCCGCAAGAGACAGTATAAACCATCATGAAACTGTATAAGACCTCTCGCTCAATGGTCCAATCTGCCGATGGACATACGGAGTTTTTAACGTTGTCGCGTGAGTCTTGCAGGGAGATACGCTTGTCCCTTTCCTTTTAATTATGTGTCTAGATTACGCACTACGAACATCTAATGATCTAAACACAGATCTGGCGTTCACCCTTGAAAAAGCAAGAAGTTCACGTCACCCATAAAAAAAAACAGACGTAGATTACGTAGATGGCCTTGCCTTGTTGTCAGACAAAATTGATAAAGGCTTACCAAACTTCGCATCTCATCGAAGAAGCGGCCAGCGAGATTGGTCTCTACATTAATGCTGGCAAAACAGAATTTATCAGCTACAACAAAGAAAGGAGAAATTAAGTTGAAAAACGGCAATAACTTCAAATCCGTCCAGTAATTTGTTTACGTCGGCAGCAACATCCAGTCAGCAGAGAGAGACATCAAAATCCTCAAAGGCAAGACCTGGGGTGTCCTTGATGTACTGAGCACCACCTCGAAGTCTTCCCTCTCTGACAAAATTAAGAGGGACTTCTTTAAGTCCACGGTAGAATCTGTCGTGTTCTACAATATAGACACTGACGAAACACCAAGAAGCATCACACAAGGATACATACACAAGGATGTTACAAGTTGGAATGGACATCAGCTGGAAGAAACACCCAACAAAGAAACGTCTATATAGACACCTTGCTCCTATCTCAGTTTCGCTAAGAGAGAGAAGACTTCGCTAGCTGGTCCCTCCTGGAGAAGTAAATCAGAACCTGTGAGTGACACCCTCGTATGGAACCCATTGCGCGGCAAAAGATCGATTGGAAGACCTCATCACACCTACATTGACCAGCTTGTAGATGACTCCGGATGTCATCTACAGGACCTGCGACTGCGATGTCTGACAGAGATGGTTGGAACGAACGAGTCAGAAGAATCCGGGAATAATTTGTGACCTGATGATGATGAAGAAGAAGAAAAAAAACCTAGATTTCGTATGACTGGATTAGCAATGATATTCCTGTACTATTTGTTCGTTTAGTTTTGCTTGGTGACGCTAATTCTAAACTATAAGTAGACGATTTCCAAGCATCAAAAAATGAACAACGTCGATACTGCTAATCCGGTTGTATAAAGTTTGGTTTTGCTGTTCATCCAAATATGATACCAGTCATTAAACCAGTCTGGTACAACATCCTGGAAAGTTTAAATGATATATCCTGAAATAGTCTACGAATTAACCGTAGAATTGGATTATCTGTTGCCGGATCAGCAACGATTAATATCAATGGCTTTCCACATCGGCCGAGCAATAAATAAAACCTGATTTTGATGTGCCAAATGCTCCATTTATTTGAAACTTTTTCCACGTGAATCTCTCTATAGAAATAAAAACAGGATCAAAATATAAATGATCACTCTAGTAGAATAGGTATGTACGACCTTGTCAAGAAGTGTACATAATGAAATCAATCATGCGTTAATGTTTTTTTTTTTTAATTCTTTTCGGTTGAACGCTTGACAACAAAAGAAATGTTGAATTATTCTTTCAATTCAACAAATCAAAAAAAAAAAGTCGAAGCTTGTCTTACAAACAGGCTGAAGTTCAAATCCTAGTTAAATATTAAAAAGTTGACTCCCTGCATTTTTTTTTTTTTCGTTCATCAAGTGGGTTCGTTTGTTTGAGCGATTACACATTGGCTCGCTTGACTGCATGCATCAACCAATATGGCCGTTATTACCAGTTTGGTTATATCGATTTGTCTTCTACTTCACATGGTCTCTCTCTCTCTCTCTCTCTCTCTCTCTCTCTACTTGTTAACTCTCAATAAACGTAATACTTTTTCCTACTTTCAATGAATTGATCCACAAGGAGCTCTCAATTTAGACATGTCTGTGCGTCTGATACAACATATTAATAAATATCAGTAAAACGATTCTGAAAACTATTCTAATCAAAGGAAAAGAAATAATTGGGTAAATTTTCCCGGGGAATAAAGAATATTTATTGCATTTACTGTTCAGACGAAAACTGCTGGAAATAAGTTTGTGATGACAAACTCTACAGTACAACCGAAAATTTAATAACTCATTTTTATAAATAACATTCTTTCACTGTAGCCATATGGCTAAAACCCCAAAAAGACTTCGCTTAATTTGATATAGGGAACTCAGTCAGGATTGAACCATCGTAGTATTATTTACAAATCTAACCATCGCTTTACAGCTGTCAAGGTTTAGCTTATTAGAATGGCTCAAGGCTAAGGGGAGTAGGAAAAGACACTGCATCAAGGTACCAATTAGAAGTGGCTTTGAAAAAAAAAAATTTGAATATGTTGATTTTTTTTTGCCTGGTCTTAAACACAAAAATTTCACACCATTATGAAATTTAAAACTATAACAACTACCAGGCCGACATTCAGACATTCGATTAGTTTAGTCTGGCACAAGAAAATAGTTGAAAAAGACGATTGTGCTGCGTTATTTATCGACATGGGGCGGCTATATTGGCTTTCAATCTCGAGTCAAGTTCTTCTTTTAGTTTTAGTCATTTATTCCATGCTTTGTTTCCTCTAAGTTTAATCTCTGTTTAGCCCAGAGATTAAACTTACAACTACCATGTCACCAGATTCACGAACCAATAGGCTATTGTACTTGAAGGTCGGAGGACAAAACAACCGAATCATTGGTATATAAAAATAACAAAGATGAGAACAATCTTCCGTGTGTTAATAATTTAAATATAAAATTCTGCTTATCCCAGAAATTCATACAGAAATTATCTGCATCTGTTGTATTACTTAGAGAAAATATCTGGCCATCATTTATAATGATTCTTTAAAAAAAAGTTATTTATTTCGATTCATCTTGTATTTTCTAGAAGTAAACCTGGCCTCCAATTTACCAACTACTTTCCCCAGAAAAATAAAATCATAAACTCGACAAGTCTTACGAGGCCCGACATAAAACTGCTTTTAAATTCGCTTCTGTCGTAATTAAAAGTAGAAAAAAATTTTTATCCTAAAAAGACAAGTTTTAAATTCTAATAAAATGAAATTGTTGACATGATTAGAACAGGAGTGAAAAAAAAAAAAAAAAAATGAAGTTGTGGGCGTCAAATGCATCACCGAAGATAACTGAGGATGGAATTCGGTTCCGCTTGACTAACTTATGAAAACTGGAATTTATTTCTTCACGCGAAATAAAATCTATTGTCTAATTTAGCGAGAATTTTTTATTACTTTTTTTATTAAAAATTGCAACCTCCTCCTCCACCACACACACACACATATATATATATATATATATATATATATATATATATATATATATATACAGTGTAACCCGGATATAAGAGATTTTATCTGGTCCCAAATTAGAGCCATTCTTACCTAAACAAAACAGACCAAACCCGGATATAAGAGAAACCCGGATATAAGATACTTCTTCTCCGGTTCCGACAACTCTCTTATATCCGGGTTACACTGTGTGTATATATATATATATATATATATATATAATTAGAAGAGTTCCAAATTCCTGTTGATTCCGTTTCGTTCACTTCGTCCTAATACCATCTCTCCCTCTATCTATGGCTTAAATAACAGGGAAGACTGTAGCCAATCTATGAAAAGGAAAAGTGTTAATTCACACCTGAGCGTAGCGGTGGCGGGGGATTCACAATAACACAATGCACCATTTGACTGTTATCAATCCTTTCAAAAAATGTGGCCCGTTTAATACAAGTCTTCAGCACAATATTCAAATAATCCTGATGCAGTGTCTAAACTGAATTGATGCGTCCTCACTAAATCAATATATCATTTATATAATTATTGAATATAACGGACACGCAAGATTTTGTGAATTTACCTGTACTTTAATAAAGAATAATAAAGCTTATTTTCTATAAATGTATAAGCGAAAAACTGCCGCCCATATATATATATATATATATATATATATATATATATATAGTGAGACACGGATATAAGAGAAACCCGGATATAAAAGAGATTTTTCTCTGGTCCCAAATTAGAGCCATACTTACCCAAAGAAAATAGACCAAACCCGGATATGAGAGAAACCCGGATATAAGATACTTCTTCTCCGGTCCCGACAACTCTCTTATATCCGGGTTACACTATATATATATATATATATATATATATATGTGTGTGTGTGTGTGTTCAAAAATTATAACATAAACATGTTATAACAACACTACAAAAATAGGCATTTTGTTTCAAAACTTCTGGTGTCTTCTCAAGACATGGTGTTTTGGTTATCGGAATTTTATTCCGTCTACACCAGTCCTATACTTTATATTATATATATATATATATATATATATATATATATATATATATGAGAGTGGTGTTGAAGTCTCACACTTATACACACACTCTTACCAATATATAGACTTACACACATCATGCACACTACCAAAGAATTAAAACATAACATACACTTAACACACACATCCTCCTCCCAGCAATAAAACTGTCATAATGACCAAGAAAGGAATTTTGCGACTCATGAATCTCCCAGGTCTCTATTTTAAAAACAACTTAAAAGAGGCCGTTTGACCAACAAAAGGACTGATCAATGACAGGACCGAAAGAGTGTGAGTTCAATACCCGGTTAAGGCGGTGGAGAACTTGGAGAGGGGAATTAACAGGAGATAACTGACATCCATCAGACATAGCACGTGGAACTTAAACAGTCTACATCAGCAAGCGAAATAAAAGGTTCAGTTCGACATTCCAACCACCTGAAGAAAGCCGGAGCGTACAACGGCCGGAACGTTATGATAAATATAGCAACAAAGATGAGGATGACAGTCCGAGCAACGTAAATAGTGTAGCGAATATTCAGCTAAAACGATGTCAAAAATACAACCACGTTTTATTTTATTATTTATCTTATCTTATAATAGTGGTTCACTCTAATACTCAACCCCTCCCCGAGTGAAAGACATTACAACTAAATTTCTTCAGCACTTCACCATAGATAACCTATCGGCTTCAAAATGCAGCATTTTTTTATTTCATTTGATTTTGCTCCAGAATTACCACCGTTGTATTGTTTTTTTGTTTTTTGTTTTTTTTGAACGGGGGACAGTTAACCCCTCCCCCGCACCTGACTTTAGTTGTTAGCGTAGTGCTTTTAATCACTGAATCTTCTAAAGCCTAGAGTACAAAATTATTTTAACGAAAAACGCAGTCGAGCTATCAAATCCTTAACGGATCATCGTTAATCTAGGAGTTTGGTGCAAAGAATTAAAAAAAAAACTTACACTGTGTATTAAATGTATTTTTAGTGTTCTTAACAAAATTATTTTTAAATCGTTTTTGTTCAGCGATTTCGTTAAAAGAAATATTCACAAATACAATAAATACGTTGACAGGTCAAAATCTTATGGACTACAGTCTTATACTCTCACATATCTGATATACAATGTGTATACAAATACTTATAAAATCCTGAATACTCTCATTGTATAAATCGATGTATTTTCGTTGATAAAATGGAGCATTTATTTTAAAATTATGGTTTAGTTTTTCTTTTTTGTTTATGGAAACCGATTTTAACTAAAAATATATAAACTTCTCGCCAGTTTTTGGAGATCAAAGTTGGACTTTTTTCTATTAATTTGTTTAAACTTCACTACAAATAAAAACCTGAATATTATATTAGGCTATAGTGAATACAGAAAAGGAAATGTTTTCAAATAAGAAATGTGTGCAAAGATGCCTTGATGTTTCCATCTGCAAAATAGGGATAGGTATTCAAAGTTTCTATCTGGCTAAGAGGGTTAAATGAATGCGACAGACAAAAATCCTTTATATTAGTTTAAGAGTAGACGTGGCATTTATATCTTAATAAATCTTCAGATGACTGCACGCATGTATACAAATTCCTTTCTGAATGCTTCTAAAAGCTTAAGAACTCGACGAGATGCTGGTAAAATGTAGAGGAATGCCTGCCTAATCATATAAATATCACAAAGAGGTTTCTCCTAAGCATAAGAAGGCGTCTTCTTTTTATTTTCTTGCAGCAACCGCTCTACTGTAAAGGCGATGAATTATTAGACACTATTCGCCTCTCACCTGACCTCCAACGCGTACACTTGTGGCATACACTAGTTTCTTAACGCTAACAACAGAGTGAAAGTAACGGGTTTCTGTACACAAAAACTGATAATTGGGTTTACGAGTTTACACATCTGTTTGTGTGTATTGGGGGTTGGGGTCTGCACGTGGACAAGAGTGCAGGGCTAAAGTGGAGGGGGATGAAAAGGAGGTTTGTCCGAATATTGCCGCATGGGCGTCGCAGACGCTGCTAATTAAGCAAAGTCAAATCTGTTTCGAATGAATCGCGCGAATACATTTCCTTTTCACACATGTTTCTATTTATTGATTTTTTTTTTTTTTTTTTTTTTTATGCTGTGTCCCTTCAGGAGGTTTGCGATCATGGCTCTCCACACAATTTCCTGTCCTTTGCAGCTCTTAATAAATTGTCTTTTTCTTATCGCTCCTAATCTTTGCTCTGCCATCATTTGCTCAAGCTTGCTAGGCAGGTTTTGCGTCGTTTTCCTCTTTCCCTCTTTCCTTCAATCTTTCCTGTGAGTATTAAATTTTCTAAACTTTCTTTCCTCATTATGTGCCCTCGAAATTTCAACTCTCCCTTCCTGATGTTAAGTATAAGTCTCCTTTTGATTTCCGTTTTCTCTAAAACTTCGTCGTTGCTCAAATGTCTAGTCCATGGTATTCTCGGCATCCTTCTGTAGAACTATATTTCTTTTGCTTCAAGTCATTTCTTCATCTGTGAGGAGATTGTCTAGAATTCACGGTCATATAGTAGGACTGATTCAGAACAGTTCAGTACTCTTTTCTTTGTTTCTAACAATTTTTTTTTTGTTACTTGATACTTTGCTTAGATTTTGAAAGGCATTTACAATGCGCCTTCGGATTTCTTAGCAAAGTACACAAACATACATCTTATGTCTTCTCCACCTCCTCCTTGGTCATTTCGTTTAGTCAGGCCTTTGTCCCGTCCTCCACCTTGGTTACTTCTTCAGGCCTTTGTCCCGTCCTCCACCTTGGTTACTTCTTCAGGCCTTTCCCGCCACTTCATAGGGTCACCTCGTCAGGCCTTTGTCTCTTTCTGCTCCATGGTCGACTCCAGGCCTTTGCCCCTTCCCCCTTTTCCACATTTTTGTTTAATTTCTTCTCTATCAAACATATTTTCTTCCATTTTGCCCTCGAAGTTAAATTTACAAATGTCGACGTGTTCTATCTCACCACCTGCCACGTATTTGACGATGACTTTTTTTCAAAGACGAACAAAGAAACTTCTCAAATTTCGTTTATTTCTTTTTATGTCCACAAACGTTCGATGAATTTTCGAATTTTGTATATTTCATCAATATTTAGTATTTATTCTTCATAATTCTATAAAGAATATAACATTTTTTATTACGTTTTTGACGGCAATTTTTATTTAACGATGATCGAATATTTTGAGGATCATCCAAATATTCAATCAAAATGGACACTTACAAGCGTCGAATGAAGTTTCGGCTTTCGAAAATGTTAACTAAAGTTAATATTTTTTATACTAAAATTCACAGCCAGGCCCAAGAGCCACTCATAGAAGAGGACGTGTGATATGAACAAGTAGAAAGAAGTGAGGACAAGGAAAATAGATAGCGACTGACCTTTGACCCTGAAAATGTTAAGATTGTAGCATGAAAGAAAGCATCACCGTGAGAGTCTGTTTCACAAATTACTCGGAAAAAAGCGGAGTGGAACATTCTCCATACAAATGGGAAATGTAGATGATTCGACTCTGTGGACGGAGATGGCAAAAAAGAACCTGAGAAAATAATAAGAATGGATAACGAGTAAGAGAAAGACTTTTGATTTCTGAATTTCCATGAATAAAATAAAATCTGTCGAACATTTGATCAAATAGTTCTCTGGATATCATCATTCATAAAGTTAAGGATATTATTATTATTATTATTATTATTATTAACAATCAATGAGGGCCATTATAACAGATTTTATCATGGATACGCACCTAGTGGTTATCAAATCACTAGGTGAGAGAAAATCTTGGCTGAAGTCATTGCGTTCACTTTCACAGAAATACCCTTAAAAAATTCTGAATACATTTTTTCTGCGCGCTCTCTCCCGAGATATGGGTTAAATAGTAGGACCTGACGAAGACTATTGGTGCTGAAGAAACACGAATTCACCTGAACAGATGTAAAAATGAAAACGAACAACCATTATACAAATGAGAAATGCCATTGATTTGAAGTGTAGCTTCAAGTTGAAACTTGACGGAGAGTGTGTCGAATATTTCACCAAATGAGAATATACGATGAAGATGAGATCTCCTCCCGTGTTTCAACACCGGAAATCCAAACCTCGCCATTTTAAATTGCTTTATTTAATAATAATTTTTGTTGCATAAAATAACGAAATATGATAAAAAATAATTTTCATTTACAAAACAAAAATGCTTTAAGAGTAATTTTTTATCTAAATGCTATGTAATAAATGTACATTAAGTAAATTTTCCCATTGCTTAGGTACAGGATTTCGGTAATTTTAACGGTTTCTTTGTCAGGCCGATAAGTCTTCAACAGTTCTCGTGTGTATGAGGAAATATATAATTTCCTTAGTCTGATGCATGGTCCTAATAGCCATTAAACAGTTTCTCAATACGCAGGCGAATTCGCATTTATAGAAATACGTTGATTTTCTCGCCCTTGTCACTTGCTCTAGCAATTAGGAAATTAAGTTCACTGTGTAAAGTGGATTACCCATATTTATTGTGACAATATCTTGGCGACCTGATGGTCAAGATGATAGATGAGGTGTCAAAATGCGAGCAGAGTTGGATTTGGGTATCTCTGAGGCATGAGTGAAAAAATATAAACTCATCTGGTCTGTTCATTTACGCCTTTTTTCTCAAGTAAGGCAGTAAAGCCACTAAGACACAAGTGGCTACTGAGTGTGAAAGAATAAGAAAAAAGAGAAATATTATTAAGTAGCGAGGACAATAAACGAAGAGCAATCAAGAAGGCAATAGACAACGATTGACATTGCATTTAAAGTTTTGAAGAACAAAATTGGCTATAATGCAAGAAACGGGAAGAGAGTTCCACAAGTGAGAAGTGCGAGAAAAGAAACTGATAGCATAGAACTTACGGTTATATCTAACCATTTCAACTGTAAACTGATGAGACCTAGCTGCCAATCTAGCACTACGCTTAAAATTCATAGTGTCTAGATACCATAGCGGAGATACCATCTTATCAGTTACCATAAAAGTATTTATAGAAAAGGCACAGGAAGGCTATATTACAGCGGCGGGAAAATGACTGAAGCCGAGATGCTAGGTCAGGGTCAATAATATTGCTGATTCCTCTTTAGATTTAATATATAGCAGAAGCATCGAAGCATTTGTGGCTGATCTATTCAAAGCATGGACGAATGGTAAACTTACAAATATATAAGATAGTTTCTGGAAAGAGAAAAATGTCTAGTACGACACAATGTATCAACTTTCTTAGCAGCTAACCTAATAATTGATTCAATTTTCATTTCATGTGAGACTGAGGATATTACCCAGAGAGAAGGCGCAACATTATGGATGGCACAAAATCGCTCATTCACAAACTCAACAATTCGGGGATTGAGGATGGGGTTTATTGCAGATCCCCCCACCCCCCCAAAAAACTGTGAAGACGCCTGCCTCGAAATTCGAACAGTTGGTTGCGCCTCTGTCAAATAAGCTAAGATTTCTCACAAAACCTCGTCTATCACCAACTATCTTCTTTAATGCATTTTCTATGAAAACAGTTTCTCTGATTTTAGAAGTATTAAGCATCTCAGGGAAAGGGTTCATTATTTTGACTTCAGATCACAATTTTTCTTTCAGCCTTGTGTATCATAACTTGATGAAAACCTCAAATTTCGAATTCCTTCACGAACATTTGGTCGAAAACCACACGTGCTGTTTTTTGTCTGACAGTAAATTAGTTTTCCATTTAAGATTCACTCTCCTCAAAAACGTTTATACGCTTTTCAGTCATTTTCCTTTTTCTTTATTCAATCCTAGGATTTTTGTCAGATGTCATTGTAGGCCTGTCTGATTGAATTCCAATTCATCTCTTAACTGAGAAGGAGCTAAAACTTTATCAGGTGCAAGACATTGTGTGGCCAGTTGAACACATGTCGCTACAGCAGCTAATTGACTTGTGGCATTGTATTTAAAACCAATGAAAACAGAACAACGTTAAGTGGCCAGTGTGAAATGTAGAGAAAGAGGTAGCACATGGAAATCAAACTCCCTTTTAATATGAAGTTAATTTTGGTTTTAATTTTCACCTGTGCATTAAGAACCAGACAATAAGCAAATATATGGCAGAAGAAAGTGAAGTTTTTTTTGTATGATTTCTTTTTTTCATTTTTTAACAGATTTACAAGTCTTTGTTATTCTAAAGTCAATTTAAATTACTTTTATATTTGCCGGGTCTCCAGAAGGGAAATAAAATCTGAGCATTTTGAATAAAAATCTAAATCCATGAAATAATATTCACTATATTCTCTTTTTTCCTACACAATATTCGTGGCGGGGGGGTGTCCACAAATTTGTTTATGTTATTCTGATACAGTAAGGTTCGAACTCCTTACACTAGATAAGACGTTGGCAAGATTATTTGGCAAAAAATAGCTTTATAGCAAGAAGATTTTAATCATTTCCCTCCAAGAAAGGCAATAAAGTTACTAAGACGCAAGGGGGTTACTGAATGTGAAAGAACATGAGAGAAAAAAAAACCTTATTAAGGTGAGAGCAATAAAGGAACAGGAATTAAGAAGACAGAAGATAAGAAGATGACATTGAATTTAATTTTTTAAAACTCAAAGTTGATTGGAAAGTAAGAATCCGGGAGAGAGTTCCACAAGGAAGAAGTACGAGAAAAGAAACTGTTAGAATAGAATTTATGGTTATATCTAACCATCTTGACTGTAAAATGATGAGACCTTGCCGCCAATCTAGTACTGCGCTTAAATTCATAAAGTGTAGAGGAAAGATCATCACACTAAATGCCATGAAAGTATTTATAGAAAAGGCACAGGGAAGCTGTATTATGGCAGTGGGAGAGGGACTTAAGCTGAGATGCCAGGTCAGGAGTAGAAACATTGCAGATTCTTCTTTGTATTTTATCAAGAATCTCTAAATACATAGCACAAGCGCCAGACCACATGTGGCAGCAATATTGAAAGCATGGACGAACGGTAGACTTATAAATATATGAGATATAGATTCTAGCGAGAAAGATCGATTAACTCGACAACGTGAACCAACTTTTCTAGCCGCAGACTTGGTAATTGATTCAATATAATATTTCTATTTCATGTCAGCCTGGGAGGGAGCAATCTGCCACTTTTCTGGAGCTTAACATCAGCCATACTGATGGAAGGTGAAAAGGATTATCTTAGACGATTAAAAGAGATTTGTTAACAATAAATTGGAGCGTTTTTTTGTGTTTTTTTTTTTTTTTTTTTTTTTTTTTTTTTTTTAGATCATCTGCCAATTTGACCTTATCGAACCGATCAAACTTACTATTAAGACTGGAGTAAATAGTTGTTACATTAGCATAGATGTCGATTTGAGAAATGTTTAAGGTCGGTGATGAAAATTAAGAACAATATGGATCCAAGGAAAGAGCAGGGGTGAGGGAGGTTGTCACCTACGTTAATGCAAAAAGATCTAAAAGAGACAACTTATATTTCGCAATTTGATAAGAAAGATTGAATCAGTTCAAACATTCGTCCAGAAATACTCTTTCAACTTGGGAAGAAGACCAGCATGCCAAAACCCTGTCAAATATCTTCGAGATATTGAAAGCAACAGCTCAAGCTTCACCATTTTATCTAAAGCTGGACAAACTCTTTCAGCAGTAATCATTAATACATCAGCAATGGGCCTAGGAAAGCAAAAGACACATTGTTTATCTGAATGAAGAGCCAGCAAGGCAAGATATCCAACCAATTCAGGGTGGATTATAGCGTCTAATACTTTACCAGAAAGGGGTAGAAGGCTAATAGGACAATAGTTAGATGGATTAAACGGTTCACCTGAGTTCATAAAGATTTGTATTACAGAAGAGGATTACTAACAAACAAGAAAGCAAAAAACAGTAAGGTATTTATTGTACAGTTTAGATTGAACAGGAACCAGTTCAGAAGCATATTTCTTAAGGCCCATTGCAGGGATACCATCAAGTCCATATTCTTTGTGGGGATCCAGTTTAGAGATGATAGCAGAAACCATGGACGGAATTACATGCAATTTTATAAAGACTCAGTTCTAAGGGGAAACACAGGCAAAAATAAGTGAAGAGTAAACTTTGAAGAGAATTTACGAGCAAAACATTTTGCTTTATGAGCAGATGTTAACATTTCAAATTAAGAGAAGAGGAATAAAAGCTTACTTTTATTTAAACTTACTTTTATTTATTTATTCTATTACAGAACCGCCAATAATCATGAGAACGAAACTTGTTAGCGGCTATACGGTGGCCCCGTGTGATTCATGAACTTCATGAACTGTGTGATTTATATGAGAACGAGTTTCTTTTCATTCCTCATCCTCTGGCACACACGAAATTATTATCGATATTTCACCTTAAGTAAGCTTCCACTTTGCCTATCAAGATGAAAATCAAAACTGATAAATTTTACTAAACAAGAAATTTATTTTCGCGCTTCCTTCTCCCCCATCATTTCCAGATTCATTTAAAATGTTAGAGTAGAAATTTTCTTTTTTTTTTTACCTTTACCTATCTTCCTTAAGAAACTGATCTAGACATGTTTATTCTTTTCTCTCGTTGATATGCAGAATAAAAGACAGTCACGTTCTCTCATTTTCATAAGTAATCATTTTTTATTACTTTAAACGTTATTTTTAGTGGATACTCGTATTTGAGTAGACGCTCCGTTTATTGATTAAACAGTATATATATTTTTTCGACGGCGGACCTGAGTGTTCGAGAAATCTTATTAAAGAAAAATTTGCGCTGTCTGACAAAAACCTGTAATCTAAATTTACGAAACCTATTTTCTCGAAATAAAATCTTTGGAAATTTTATATTGACTTTTGTCAGACTTTTCCCAACTCAACGTTTTTTTTTTTTCAATCGTTTCTCTTCACCGTTTTTTCTTTTCGTTACAACAATATTAGTGTTTACTTAGGAAGCGTGGCACAAGGTCATAGTAGCAGCAGCCTGATTAGTAGTAGTAGAGCATGAAGGAAAGATCAGACGACTTAGCGAAACAAGTTTGCTAACGAACTCAATATGGCAGACGACTGTACTAGGACAATACTGACCACCAAGGACGCAAATAGTTCTTACTATTGGTTTGAATTCAATTCTCACTGATGATGAAATGTGGTAACCCACAAAAAATCCCGTGCCTCTCAAAGCCCAATAAGATGTTTTGTGAAAGGAAAAAATAGAAATATATTACAAAACTGAATGTCATGACACTATTTCCGTAACGCGTGAGGATCGTAAGGGCACCGTATGTACTGCATCTATGGCTTCTGTAGTGTGTCTTGGGTAAGATAGCCTGGAGGAGCCCATTCCTTTTTAGGCTGGCTTTGAATTCAGTTTTCCTTCGCCTAGATTGGTTGTCAGCTCACGGCAAGTGAGCTAAGTCTGCCCGGCTATTTAACCCATAGCTGGAGGAAAATATATCTATGTCTTTTCCAATGATATTAACGCGAAGTGAACGAAACAAAATAGTCTGAATTGAACTCGTTATGCAGAATTCAATTCCAGTGCCGATGACAAGACTGAATACAGAAAACTAAAAGTAATATTCAAGGCTCAGATGTAAAAGCGAACAATTTATATTAAAATATGTTTAAGGTATTGAAGCTATATCTTGTGAGCCACGTCTCTTTATTCACAACTTGTAATGGTGAACTGTTTCTTGTGTGCGTCTGTGAAAACAATTTCCTCTCACACGTTTCCATTGATTAATCCTATTTTTGCACTCTCTCTAATCTTCCTTCCCTATAAATTACCAGAAATTTATCTGTTCTAATGGAATCTTTTCTTTTTAAACAAGTTTTTAAAGACTTCTTCATTTCACTGACATCTTGACCCTACGTTTCCTGTTTCTCTCTATTCTTTTTTTCCCTCGATAAACCATTTGAAAATTAAAAGAAAACAAAAGGAAAAGAAACTCCTCTACTTTCCTTGAAACCCGCTGCAAACAGAAGGGGAGGTAAATCAGTCTGTGGCACGACATCGCGTCACTGGTCGTTGTTATTGGGACGGGAAGCAAAAGAAATACAATGGCATTTCTTAGGTGATTTACAAGCTCACCTTTTGACAGCCGACATTTGTCGGCGTCATTCCGTTTGGGAAATGCTGGAAAAATGTCCTTAAAATAGGGTATGATGGAAAATGAGACCCAAAATGATTGAAGTTTTTTTGGGTTTTTTTTTAGTTTTATGAATATGCATTTTATGTTCAGATTTTATAAATGGACGACACAAATTTGGCAAATCGACTATACAAATGTAATGAGTGGATTTATCAAAATGAAAATTTATTCACGCATATTGGAATTCATGTTAAAAAATGAAACAAATGTTTGCTTGGAACAATTTAGCAAGTAAAAGTTGAAAATTCCAGTTCTATATAGGCTGGTAAGCCATGACTAGTTTCGAAGTTTGAAATGTTAAATAGTTTTTATTACTCTACACAATGACACGACGAATTTCTTCATTTTTACAAAACACCATTTTGGTCGATAGATTCTTCAGCTTTCTTCAAGTACCGTCACTTTCTAGAAGTCTTTTCTTTTTTTATAAATTTCTCTCTCTCTCTCTCTCTCTCTCTCTCTATCTCTATCTCTTTATCGAAAAATATTTTTAAAATGGAGAATTCCTAATCGAATCCAAATCTCCACAAAGAAAGATCGTGAATTCATTATTTCGCACAATGAGCTTTTGTTTGTTAGTGTTTATTGATACGTATTCATGAAAAAATAATTTGCGAGGGTGAAAGAGACCAGTTGATCCAAGATCAGAAATGGCACTGTAATTATTTGTGTATAATACACACTTTTTTTCAACATTTTTAAGACTAAAATTTAGGAGTGTACATTATATATCAAAGATAAATATTAACTTTTCTATAACCGAGAGAATCTTACAGAAAGCAAATTATGACCTGAACTAATGCAAAGCAAAGAGCTTAAAAACACTAATCATGATCATTGTCAGAAGTGTTTCAACTTTAAGGACCACTGTAAAAAAGTGTGATCTTTCATCTTCAGTATGACTGCCCGTTTCAAACATGCTTTGGCTCAAACCCATTCGTGTTTCCTCGACACCCACAGAGTTGGTATCTGTGAATTTTAATGCGATTATGCTGAACGAAATATGGAGGCACGCAAATGTTAATTGAGTTAATTTGATCATAGACTAGTCTTCTATATTTGTGATCGTGTATCAAAAAGTTCAAAGGTCATCGAAGAACCACCATAGTCACAAAGCTGAACGGAGACAGTCAAAGTAGAAAGATCCCACTTTTCCTTTGGAGAAGTTTACAATCATGGAAGATCTGCAACGAATCCACAAACTCGCACAGGACAGAGAAGGCTGGCAAAATATTGTCGAATCAATATACAATGTCACTAAAGATGAGGGAACATTTTAATTCATAACCTCAAATCTAAACAGTTTTGATGATGATGGTGTATCATAATAACAATACTAATGAGAAATAAGAGCAGGGACACTGCGATTGGCTAGTTCAAGTCTCACTGGGAAATCTTTAGCGTGACCTTGTACCAAACACAGGTTAGTGAATATTTGCTAGAATTTTTAACTACTGCATAACCTCCTGTACAAATTTGTTCCTCGAGTTTTTTTTTTCTTTATTTTTCACATAAACTGGTTTGACGTTCTTAATACAGAGATGTGAAAATTATCAGGAACACTTGAAATCCTCTTAAACGTTTTCTATCATTTTTTTATGGCATCTCCTTTGTGGACACCTGTTGGTACCATTCTGTCTCGTATGTAACCACTATTACCTCCTCCAAGAGGACTTGTCTTTCGCTTTTTATTCGATAGAAACGTTCCCGTGATATTAGCAAATCAACAGTAAATTTCAGTTACGAGAATACGAGTGTTATGAATGGAGTACTTCCAGTTTTTATTAGGACAAATTTCCTTTTTATGATAAAGTTCTCGCGGCATTAGATTGATTTTGCTTAGATTAGTCTAGAACAAAATAGGAGACAAGTAGCCTGCCTGTACCTTTCATCCGAGATTGAATACTGATCATTAGCAACAACTTTCATGTCTATCAAATAAGTTTAAATACAAAAGTAAAAAATGAAATTAGTGCAAACACTAGTTGTATTGCTCGATTTACATTCATTGGAAACAAAAGGAGTTCTATTCTATCTCCACTTTTATGCATGCATCACAACAATTAAGCAATTTATTTCTTTAGCATTCCTGATTATTATATATTCATTTATATCTTATTAATATTATTAATATTATTAATTTCTTTTCTGATTTTCATACAAAAAATAGAGTTACCACCCTTGATCTCCAAAAGTTTTTTTTAATACCAAAAGCGTCCATTTTAAAATTAAAATTTATATTTCTTATTTTCAATCTTAAATGTTAATCTGGGCCTAAATTCACATTCAAAATTAAACTACAATTCATTTAAACACTTAATAATCCACCCTAACAATAAAATATTCCACGATAATCAGAAATGTTTAACAAAATCTGTTATCCCAAAATAATACGCACTTGAAAATATCATGCAATAAAATATCTGCAATAATAATCCATCTTAACAATAAAATATCTCGCGATAACCAGAAATATTAAACAAGCGGTGTAAACCCAAAATTGGCACCTGAGAATTGCAGACAGCATGAAACTCTGAGTTGTGCAATCATTGTGGGTTATTATGTATATTTATTTAAGATGTATATATATGTGTGTGTATGTATGTCTGTATGTATAAAGTGAACATTGAAGTCAACACTCAGAAGCGACAGACTGTTTTATGCTATACACAATCATCGCCTATGAGTGTTGACTTCAATGTACACTTTTATATTTATATACAAACCATATCTGATATTGAGCACTTTACCCCATAAATATAGCATACCTTAAAACTATGTTTCTTCATATATATATGTGTGTGTGTGTGTTGTGTATTTGGGTAGCAGTCCCTGTTTTATACAAGTTTCATTAAAGACCACTGACAAAGTAATATTTTATTTTTAGCAGAATCTATGGTATGTTTTTTTATGTATGTATTTAGAGTTAAAGGAATGTTTTATTTTCCAAACAGTCAACATATTGTAGAAAATACGAGGATAGTAGAGCCTCATCCACATGTAAAAAAAAAAAAAGAAAAAGACTAAAAATGATGGATATTAATAATAAAGAGGAAAAAGGCAACACAGTGAATAACATCAACTATAAACATGGCTGCAATGTGTTGATGGCGATGAAGGAATGCTACGACCGATTCTTTATCGCGAATAATTTATGTAAAATTCTTTCGCTCTCATCTTGTCATGTTTCAATGAGGTGCAGGAATAAAAAGAAACTTGAAAGCCTTATTTCATTTTGCTAAACATTTTAAATTCCACTAGATTCTCAAATTTTTACCTTAATCCCACAACGAATCGTAAATGAGTTCAACTTATATTTCTTGCACCTTTTGTCGTAAATGATTTCCGGTTATATGTAACTTATTTTTTTTTATGTTGTGTGTAGGTCACTCACTTCAGCAGAATTGTGCATGTAGATCAGATTTGTTAAATGCCGATGAGACGCTGAAGAAGAATGGTGCACGGAGATCACACTCTGAAATAGCGTCGTGTTTCTTGCAAGTTTTCGGTCTTCTTTGTGTAGAGAACTTACCTGATTTATTGTTCGACATCTGAACTAGAAAAAGTTCTGTGTGCTAGACCGAAGATTCTCAGCAGAAGCGTTTGGTATAAAGACAATTAATGATGCAATTAAGGATGCAAATAAAAAATCCCCGTAGAGTAACGAAAATGATTCCATATCATTTTCAGACTACGACATTGTTTAATGTACATGTGAATGAAATTAAGATACAATCGATTGATTCCTGCTTTTGTTTATCGAATATTGATAATGTCCAAATCGTGTTTTTCCCCACTCCATGAATTAGAATGGATAAAAAATTAAATTTAGCTGTTACTAATTTTTGTATCCATTGTTTTTGCAATGCTTCATCTATAGCCAGCGTTTTTAATCACGCCTTTGTATTTTATTAATGATTTAAATTTAAATGTTATTCTTAGTTATCACCTAATCACAAAAAAGACCGCCATTTTTATTATAAGTTGGTCATTTCTTGCTCTGTACATATTTTACCTATTAAGTATGTGCAAAATTTCCTTGCTGTTAAAAATAATTTTCTAAGGATTCAATCGCCAGTTTACGAAAAGTTACGTTATAAATTTTTGCATACACCTAATATTTACACGAAAAAAACTTACCTATTTAATAAGCCTAAATATAGATAGAAAACCCCGAAAAATGAATTGCTTTCAGTTGTAATTGTCTGGGTCGATGGATTACTAAACATTGTTGTACGGCAAGGTGAACAATGCACTTAATCCAATCCCTTCTTTAAGTCATAACCATCCGTCCATAGACGATCATGGCTCTCTATAGATTAATTTTCTTTATCCGTAAAATGTAGTGACTTTGGATAACTATTTCCTAATAACCTTCACAAGAGTTTCGAATCCATTAATCTTTCTCCTAAACTAGCTGCTACTCAAGACTAGAGAGCCTGGTTTACCCTGCTATTTAATCCATAGCCGAGGGACAGAAGAAATAGATTCATGCATTTCCTAAAGGCAATATGAAATATTCACGACTTCTGCGAGTTTCTCTGATAAAGAAATTAGAACAAAAATTGAGCATAAATATCGTTGTGAATGTTTTACGATAAAGTGAGTTTGAAGCATTTACTTTTATATGTGAAAGATGAACGTGAAAATGTTTTTATAATAGCAAATTACCTTCCCCCTTCAACCAACCATCCAAAGTTCTTTTTCTACAGTGACTCTTGCTCTGACCGAAAAAAATCATTTACTTTCTATTTTTGGTGTTCACCTTTGTCAGCCTCAAATGCAAATAACGTCGTCATCTGCAAAAGCTGAAAAGACAAGTGATTTGATTAATTTTGTGAGCCAACGAGGGTTAGGCTTAACCAGGGTTATCTTCAAAGGTCTTGATTCCATAACTGTCAAGGAAATTACTATCGGACCACCTCTTGTCGCTTAAGTATTAAATATTTTCTCAATGATCTTTTCGCGCCCTAAATCTGTGTGGCCACTGTATGGGAAAGTGGGTTTACTTTCAAATACCAAATCATCTAAGAATACCTAAAGGAAAATCTTTACCGATTACCTTTACATAGGCATGTGTGTGCGTACACATATATGTGTGTGTGCGTACATATATATATGTGTGTGTGTGTATATTCGGATACAGATCAATACAAATAATCATTTCTAGCATACAAGTTTTAATTATCATTTTTAATTATTATTCGCTTAATTGAGAGCAAATAATTTTTGATTTCAATCCAAACATTTTATGCCTGAAGGTTCTATATAACAACCGTCTAGAGCGACTTCAAAAAGTCTCAAAGTAATGGATTATTTAATTCAATGAATTTCTTGATAAAGTTGTTGCCTGGAGAAATATAACGTAACATTTATAATAAGAGGTCGTGTACGCATGCGCACTCTAGTGTGTTCATGACATGCATTGTCGATAAATTCCTCTAAGCGTAACGAGTAAGTAACTTCACAGAAAATCTGCTGCGATCAACATTCAATATAATTCCTTTTAGATCACATTATACAAAATATAAAGAAGAATGAAGTCAAAATTGCTAATACAAGATAATCTTGTGTATATACAGTATAATCTTATCTTTTATAATCTTATCTTGTATACATACACCGAGGCACGCTTATTAATGAAAACAAAAATTACATTTATTTTTCAATGCAATTCATTCAGTGGTTCATATAAAAATTGAAATGTCAATTGTTATCTTCTGTCTTCATAATTCCAACTCTTTTTATTGTTTTCTCTCTTTAACAGTGTTTTGTTCTCATATTCTGTAACACTCTCGGTAATACCATTGCATCTTAGTAGCTTTATTACATTGCTTGGGGTGAAATGATTTAAAAAAATATATCCTTTTTAATCAAAAAATCCTCGACATTTGAAAAAAAAAAAAATATCTGAATAAAGCTGAATTTTTTATAATTAATCCATGAAACCTGAAAACGATCCAGTTTTCTTCTATGGAAGGACTTTTAGCTTTTCCAATCCAAATTACAAAAATCCAATCTACTTGTGGGGCATATAAATCGAATATTATGTCGTGACATTTCAGATCAAAATGCAGTTACTACATGCAAGTCTATGAACTTATTGATACATAGCTTTCATACAGTGAGAGAACGAAATAACTCTAGGGCTCTGATTTGGTGACGAGCAAAATTTCTTGAAATACCATCTTCTCTACCCATGATGGTAATTCATATCTCATTCCAGTTCATTATCTCCCCCACCCCTTTACTACGTTTATCGTCCTCCACTAACCTTAGGGCTGGGCCTTCTGTTATTGTTTTCCTCTTTTCTGACAACATATTACCCAGCTTTTGTGGGTGAAGGCGTAGCACTTGACATTGATTCTAAGGCTTAACCCCCCCCCCTGTGTGTGCGTGCTTGTGTGTTATCATCAATGACCTTGTCTCCAGCCTTCTTCAGGTGATATTTTATCTCGTGTTGTTGATTATTTCTGTTTATACAACGCGATCTGATCTACATTATTTCGTATTTTTTTCACACTCTCCGTCGTATTTTCCTACAATGCAACGCAGCTTACAGCACACAAGGAAATATTTTAATAAGCCCTCTCTGGGATAAATATTTAATAGCAGGTCTAAAGCTAGAAGGAATTGCAACTGTCAAAGCATTGAAAACTATCACGACAAAATTCTATGACTCAGCAACAAGACCTCAGGATAACTGGAGATAAATCACAAGTCAGGTTTATGTACGTAGAAATGGCCAAGAACAGATGCTGCGCCAAACAGAATTTTACTTCAAGAATGAAATGGAACTGAGCGACTGAAACGGAATCAAAAATACAATATAATAAAGATGTTGTTAGTTCAAAAGCAAAACAACTCTTATCAAATGTCTAAATGAAATAGTATTATCTATCTATATCTCTGAGATGAGGTATTATGATTACTTGCATTATTTACTTTATTCGGACTGTTATCATCATCTTCATTGCCATATTCACAACGTTTCGGCTGTTGCACTTTCCGGCCTTCTTCAAGCGATTACCTCTCTGAGATGAGGTATTATGATTACTTGCATTATTTACTTTATCCGGACTGTTATCCTCATCGTCACTGCTATATTCCGTTGTACGCTCCGACCTTCTTCAGGTGACAGGAATTTCGAATCGAGCCCTTTATTTCGTCCACTAGAGTAGATTTTTCTAGTTCCACGTGTCATGCCTCTTCCGGATGTCTCAGTTATTTCACTTTAACTCAAGTTTTGGTTCACCACTGCTATGGCTTGGTATTGAACTCACAACTCATTGGGTCTAGTCACTGGATCTAACCAACATCTTTGTCTCCTCGGGATCATCTGTGTATGAATTTTTGGGACTTATAAACCTAACGCCTCAGCAATCATTTTTTACCAATGCTCATATTGTAATTTTTTTCTGTTATCATTATTGTTGTGAATATAGCAATGAAGATCAGGATAACAGTCCAAATAATGTAAATAATGCAAGTATTCATAACACCTCATCTCAGAGATATAAACAGATAATAACAGGTTTAAAGGCGGAGGGAATTGGAATTGTCTAAGCATTGAAAACTATCGCGGTGAAAGTCTATGACTCGACAAGAAGACCTCAGGATAATTACAGATAAATCACAGGACAGATTTATGTACGTAGAAATGGCCAAGAACAGACGCTAAGCCAAACAGAATTTTACTTGAAGAATGGAATGCAAGGGAACTGACCGACTGAAACGGAATTTAAAATATAATAAAGATATTGTTAGTTCAAAAGCAAAACTTTTATCAAATGTTTAAATGAATCTTTTTACCAGATTTTAATTTACTTTTTAACAGAACTGCATATTCCGATTAATTTGTAGTCTTCCATAAATGACCTGACACATGTACGCATGCGCACTCTAGTGTATTCATGACATGCATTGTCGATAAATTCCTCTAAGCGTAACGAGTAACATCACAGAAAATCTGCTGCGATCAACATTCAATATAGTTCCTTTTAGATCACATTATACAAAATATAAAGAAGAATGAAGTCGAAATTGCTAATACAAGATAATCTTGTGTTTATACAGTATAATCTTATCTTGTATAATCTTATCTTGTATACATACACCGAGGCACGATTATTAATGAAAACAAAAATTACATTTATTTTTCAATGCAATTCATTCAGTGGTCCATATAAAAATTGAAATGTCAATTGTTATCTTCTGTCTTCATAATTCCAACTCTTTTTATTGTTCTCTCTCTTTAAACAGTGTTTTGTTCTCATATTCTGTAACACTCTCGGAATTACCTTTGCATCTTATGATTGCAAGTTTATTATTCGTCTTCTCACGGTTGTGGGATATAACACAAGGTCGATTTGACGTGTAGTTAAGTTATCGGCATTTGAGCAATAATGGAGGTGTGCTACCACAGGATTAGTGTACTTGACGGTAATCTTCCCTCATAGAATGCAGAGGTTGA
This sequence comes from Acanthosepion lycidas, assembly GCA_963932145.1. Lineage (NCBI taxonomy): Eukaryota > Metazoa > Mollusca > Cephalopoda > Sepiida > Sepiidae > Acanthosepion > Acanthosepion lycidas. Next base: position 2,602,778 of record OZ010572.1, on the reverse strand, counting down.
GGGAATATAGTACACTTTGATCCCAGTCTAAAAGCCGGAAAAAAGGAGGCTTAAAAGAAACTAAAAATAGTTTGGGTGCGAGATTATAATTAAAGGTATCCAGTGAAGATTGAAACCGCTACATAGTTGTAGCGGGACTTTGGAACATCGACGTGGTGTAAATGATAGAAAGCTTATTTTGGTAGTTTAATTGTGGCTGAATAGTGAATTCGATCCTCACTGGGTATCCCATACTTTTGGTTATGTGCCACGTCTAAGATACGCTTTGAAAATCATTATAGTAGTAATGGCCTTTCAGACTACCACCCTGACGTACTTAGAATCGTTTAATTTATTCTTACGAGAAAAGATAGGTTACTTGTTTTTCATTACATTTTCCACTGAAGTCTGGCAGTTTGTTTTGGGTTTTTTTTTTTTCAAATATGTTTCAGGATTCCGCCAACCAACTTTGATTTTTGTGTTTCTCTGATTTAGTTCTCATGAGAGAAATTAAACTTAATCTATGACATTTATTAAAACTTTGTTTATCTTTAAGGTGAGAAGTAAAGTTCAAAGCTACCGATATATTTTTTTCCATTCAAAATGTCGTTGTGCCGATTTGCCTCTTCTTTTTTTCAATTCCTAACAAATAAATTTATCGGTGGATTAACTTTGAATAACAATGTATTCTTGCAAATAGAATTATTCGATCCATACTGTTCCTTCTCCATTGACCGTTACTACCCCAGATTATTCCGTACAACTGGGACAACAGTTCGAATTATTTTTAGTCTCTCTTCCTATTTAGTATGCATCAATCAAAAGAAAAAAGGGGAGGCTATAAAAGGACATTTGAACTTAAGTTCTATGAATCAACATATTCTATACACGATAACCTGTTTTGCTATGTGAATATTTTTTAAACTCTAATAACAAGAATATTAAGAGAAATCCTTCTAAATATGAGATCGCAAAAAAGCATTTTATTGTAAAAGATAGAAGGTTGTTTATTATGATTGTTTAAAACAAATAAAAGTGAAGTCGTTTAAAAAAACTGCATAGCAGGTTCATTAATGGCGACAAAAGAACAATATGAGTATGTGACAACGTCAAACAGTTGAACGACTCTTTCAGAGCAACCGGGTATGAAACTGCATAACCTGCCACTGATTGGCAGGAAAAGTTATAAAAATCATTTGAATATTCGAATTAAAATTTCACAAAGAAATAATTTTATTGCGTGCTACAAGTCTATAAAATGAATTATTTGACTTTTGTCATTTAGAGTTAAACTTTAATTTTAAATTTAGAATTTATTATTAAACAGACAGGATCTGTCCACTTGTCATTTTTAATATTTTAAAGTTTTGTAAAGTTTTCAAAACTCTTAGAAATAAATACTAAGTATTTTTTACAGTAGAGAAGTAAAATTAATTCCCAAAAATCACTTATTGCCTAATAGAAGTTAATGTTATTAGACGTATTGAGTATTTCGTTTTTAAAATAAACTTTACTTCTAATAAGATTAATGCAAAAGTTTTCAGTATTTTTTACAAAACCTTTATTCACATAAATGCATAGCATATTTATTCAGTTATTAAAGTATTCTCACGATTTTGTTAAAGCTAAACTGTGTATTCCATCACAAAAGAACGACACCAGTTTTAATTCAAGGAGTTCTTCCTTATTTTGTCTCTGCTAGCCAGGAAATAATCGTTGCCTGAAATGAAATCTTAAAGGTGATAAGTCTAAAGAAAATGCCATATCTTAGTTCCATTGTCGTGTATCCTTTCTGTGAAACCCTTTTGAGATCCAATTCTCTAGTTTCCATATTAATTCTAAGGCTTGTAAACTGCGAAATTTGCTCAGGTTTCACTATCACCGCAGGCATCAGCGTACCAATCTCTGCTGTCCGGAGACGGTTTTGCATCTCGCATTATAGTCCAATAATATCGCAAAGGAATTGAAACAAAAACTACATTTCTGATCGTAGCTCGAAGACAACGAAGTGCGGTATCACAGTGAATTAATCCCGACGTGTTTGTATTTAACGTATCATTATCATCAATCCTTTCTTGAACTTAGGCTTTTACCGATTAAATAGGAAGAATAATGTCACATATGCATTTTATATTCAGCCATGAAATAAATCGAAATTATCACTTTTCAGTAAGCACTTCTTAAAGAGAAAACAGGGATAAACATTAAAGAGTTTAGTAGAAATTTAATGGTTTCTTGATCATTTCCCTAACAAAGTGGGGAAAGATGGCTCTGGCAACTATTACATTAACCTTAAAAATTCATGGCTGAATATAAAATGCGAATGTGATATTATTCTTCCATCTTGTTGCAGTTCTAATAATAAATCAATTCTGTTGCATTTGGAATAAAGCTAAATATATTAAATGTTTGCTGTTTGAATATTTTAAGTTTGAATAACCTGTAATAAAATGTCATAACGGAAGCTTGTAATTGTAAAATCCATATTTTGAGAAGAAGAGAAGAAAAACAAAGAACAAATAATAATTATTTTGCCGTGAGACAAGTGTTGTTTCATTTGCTACAAAAGTTTTTCATTTGTATTTTTCATCTACTCGCTTTCATTCATTCATCCAACTTTAGCTCATATTTCACGGCAAATCTTTATTCTCAGCGACTTGTTAAAGTTAAAAACAAAAACGTGATGCGAAACGGATAAGTTCAAATTGTCATTTGTTATTACTGTAGCTTCTAAAATCCTCTGCATACATTTTCTCTAAATAACTATGTATTCACTTTCTCATTCTCGAATAAACTTTAATCAAATAACTTTGCTTCTTTAGAGATTTGCATTAAAAAAAACTTCCGTTTTAAGATTTAAGGAAACGGGAATTCTGTAGGATTCTCAGTTTAACTTTCTTAGAAATTCAAAATGTTTAAAACGATCACATAAAAGAACACAGAAAATATTTATTAAAAAAACATTTTATTGGATCTTTCTTTTCTTCGTGTAAGATCGACTGTGATATGAGTATTGTTCTTTCTTACATTAAGTATTCACAATATAATCCCTTTTTTTATTTTAAGCGCGCACACTCTCTAGCCTTCCTCAATAATACATCGTAATCTTCCGGGGCTTTCCCCGGAAGATTACGACATATTTTGAATAAAATCCTTTTTCTATCAAAGAATTTTAAAACACAATGGATCACACTAACTATGACAAGCAACCTTTATAAATAAACAATGTTTAATAATTCAAATTTAAATTTCGAAATTACATGAATTCTTTGTTTTAATATTGAACTATATAGTTTTATATTTGCACTCTTTCACCTCAGAGGACAGGGTGAACATAGGCATAGAAATCAATGAAATTGAATGATTTTTTGAACAATTGTTAGACTAAGAGATTTCATTAAGGTTGAGGAACTAGAAAATCCAGCATTCCTTCTTCAACCTTGAAGATATTTGTAGCCGAGGGAAATTGTTTGGCTTATTCTTTCCACGCTCATGTCTGAACCTTAAGGGCAAAGTCTACTCCGATGCATGAGATCACTATAAAAGTGCGTGATATTTGCATATCTGACGCCAAACTGTCATTTGGTTTGTCGTCTGCTTGTCTTATGGCGGATATCACAATGTGTCGGTTCCTGTGGAATTTATCTTTGAATTTTCCAAATCTCTGAAGACATATAAAACAAATGTTGAACTGCCTGAGGCAAGATATGTTTTTTTTTTTTTCTCTCTCTCAAACGGCGAATTCAGGTCCAATATTCTTATCGTCTAAGATTTTTCAAACTGATCGTTCGTTCTTGTGACTGGAATTGTATATTTTCTGATAGCCTTTATATAAAATCTACTTAGACTTAAAATCCAAACGATGGCCCATATAAAATTACTGGCATTTAACATTTCATTCATTCAATATTTGAACATAAATATTGTTTTTAATTTATCGAGATGAAGTATTGTCGATTATTATCAAATTCCTTCATCTTATTTTTATGGTTCTTTATCCAAACTTTTGAGAGCGTCATTCTACAATGGTGCTGCAAGCATCGGAAATAGGTTTGAATTCGCATCCCTTATATTTAACACGACATCTGCCTTATCGATTAAGCTACAAAGACTAACGGTTTTATTTCATAACACTAAGATTTCCATTATTAGTAATATTATTTCTTGTAAATTGCTCTACTATACGAACTCTAAGAACTACGTTAGGAGTGGAGAATTTATAGATTCTTGCAATATGGATATTTGTTGTGATTTACTAAGCGTAGCTCGTCCAGTGTGGATAAACCTCACTACTCAAAAATAATACCCAGACTAGATAGTTAAGCCTTAGCCAACCTACTCCAAGGAGTCCTTGTAATAGTGCTTTTGAAACCTGCAGCAATATTTTAAGCTTCTATATTGAACAAATCCAACTTCGATAACAAATTTGAAGCCAATAGCATACTCAAATTGACCGATCGTTAATCACTTTCTTTTCTTTAAACTAATTCTCACCTGAGCAGCAATCTAATTAGAAAAGAAAAATATCACGGCTAGCATACGTAATCTGTGGGATAAATATGTGTATCGATAGCGTATGGCGAGTGGGGACATCCGTAATTTCGCTCTGGCAACACTACAAGTTGTTGACTTCTTTTTTTTTTAGTTTAACGGAAAATGACTTGAAAGTGAAACAATTATGCATCTTTATTTCCGATCAATACGGATTTGTAAACATTGTTTTGCACACACGTTATTAATAATGAACATTACTTGAGAAATGCGTTGTGATGTGAAAAATGCAATATTCATTGAAATGACAAGAGTATCTCTATGAAAGCCTTGTGTCTGATATTGAACACGTTTCTTTTATAAATATAACAAATTTTAAATAACATATATGATGAAGAGTTTTCGATTTTGGCACTCAACTGTTTTACGTTTTGCAAATTAAACTTTGCAATTTCCGCTGGTAAAAATGATTATGATTTATTATTTTATTTGATTGTTAAATTTATAAACATTCTAAAAAATTATCTATAATACCATAATATTAAAAAAATGATAATATTCTTTTTCATTAAAACGTTCGTTTCGTGTATTTAAAATCTTTGGTTAGCTTCTCTTTGTATTGTCACGTGGTCTCTTTTTAACTAATATATATTTCTCAAATATTTATGGCAATTATTGCCAAATCTTTTTCTTTGGTTTGTTTTCCTGCAACATTGCTATGTCTTATAAATTATGAAATAATGTTCATTTCGTAATCTAGAAGCATTTTGTAAAATATCACATCATTTTTTTCACATTTCCATCTTCAGAACGTCGTCGACCATGGCTCTCCACATGCTCCTATTCGTTATTTGTGAAGTGTCATGACTTGTTGGTAACGATATTGAAGAAAGTTCCCTTTAGCTTATTACGAATTTGAATTCATAGTTCATGCGTAGAATAGTTGGATTCATGCCTCTCACAAGTGCATTCGTGCAAAAATGAACGGAACAGACTCAGCCGAAATTTGAACTCGATTCGCTAATTCCATTTTCCGCCCCGATAACTGTGAAACTACCCGCACATCCAAATATAATTGGCTTAAATAATTTTAAACAAAAGATGCAATGCAGTAAACTGGCACGAAATATCTGAAGACATTTAAAAAAAAAAAAAAACAGGACAATTATTAAAAATGTCTACAAACAGTAGAGTTTGTTGATTTAATTGTTACCTAGATAACACATGATCTAATTGATACTAATAATTACCTTCTAAGTGCAACGAAGCTGTTATTTCTTTCATGAATGTTTAAAGAAGAAAGACATATTTACCCTTTAAACAAATATGGCCTGCAATTTGATCAAAGCTTTTTAAATGTCGTTAACATGTTTTATTGGTTTGATGCTTATGTCTGGTCGTCCAATAAATCGGAAAAACCTTAAAGATGTACGATAACGATTGTCCATCACGACACACAAGGTTCTGAATTACTTCATGTATGGATGAAAAGGAATTAATCAAACAGAAACATTTGAATTGTGGAAGGCTTCAATAATATTCACTTGATTCTGCTGGTCATCACAATTTCTGTCACTTGAGCTGAAAACATTTGTGAGTTGATTGAAGGTCAGCATATAAAAGTAAGTTTGTCTACAAAATAATTATTTGGATCAATCTTTGAACATCTGCTGTGATCTTAATATTTAATAGGCATGTCCTGTAAAGAATTTATTCTTCTTCATTCTGTAAAGAAATTTAATATATGATAAAATGTTTGTTCTGGTCATTTTGATTTCACTTCGTTGACTTAATGTTACATTTGCAGCACAATTTTTACTATTTTAAAATGATAATTTATCATATATATTGTATAATATGGCAAGTGTTATATTCAGCTTTTTCTATAATAAAATTACCTCTCTTGTAATGTCTGCATCAAGTATCAATTTCTTTGATATGAAAATGTAAACTCTTCCGCGATATTTACGAAGTTCTCCTTTGTCAATTTGCTTAACTTGACTCTTCTTCAGTAATTGATTAGATCAAACAATATACGATGAAAATCCTAGATTAAAATTCACTTAAATGATTCAGGCTACAGACTTATTGATTCGCCTTCTCATCGGTATATATTCTTTCAAACAAATTTAATATAAAAAGTGAAGCAAACACAAGAAAGAAAAATACTAATCTTTCTGATTTTATTATAATTGCAATTTCAAGTTTTATGCAGGTATTTTCACAACTTATAATGTAATAAACTTTTTTTTTTAAAATGATAACTCAGCGGGATAGAATTTAGATTAAAAGTCAAGAAATAAAGAATAATAGAACAAACAGGCTTTAAAAAGTGAAATACGATAGATGAATGTCTAACATCATGGCGACCAAAATAAATGGTGCGACGACTGTAGAAAACTTAACAAACGAGCGTTTGGATATTAATAAAAATTGTAATCTCATATATTTGAAGTAGGCGGGGGGGTGTCACACACCTCTAAATCAAGTTAAATGAAAAACAGATTCGAAATATAAAAATGAGTTCTTGTCCGCAAAGTAATTCCTGATTTTTAGTGAATACTGAGTGCGTGTTATGACTCATCAGGTAAAAGAATCATTTCGATAAATCTTGTTTATAAATATACGCATTGAAATACATAAATATATACGCATTGAAGCCTTTCATTAGGTCATTAAGTCAAAAAAGTTCTTGTTTCACTTTTTTTTCTAACTAACCTTTGTAGACTGTCAGTTAATAATCTTGTAAAATCTGTCATCTCGTTTATAAATATCGAATTCTGACCTGCATCAATAAACTTATTTTTTTTCTTTATATCGAACTGACAAATTATGGAATCTGTTTTTCTCTCCGTTCAAATAGATTTAATATCGTTTCCATTCATCCATTCGCATTCTGTCTGTGTTTCTGGCACTCCATTGATGTGGATAGGAAAAAGTATGTAAAAAAAAATAAATATGTTTATGATTACTGATAAAACCAGAGGGATGGAGACATGAAGATGGAGACATCAGTCTATATTTCTGAGATGAGGTATTGTAATTATTTGCATTTTTCGGACAGTTGTCCTCGTTTTTATTGCCGTATTCACGATGTTTCGGTCGTTGTACGCTCCGGCCTTCTTCAGATGATTGGAATCTCGAACTGAACTGTTTATTTCAACTACTGGGGTAGATTGTTCTAGTTCCACCTGCCATGACTCTTCCAGATGTCAGTTATCCTCTTTAATGTCCTCAAGGACACATGGCCCAGTGGATAAATGCATTGGTTGGATTCAGTTACTTGACCTGTAGAGTTGTGAGTTTAATACTTGGCTACCACAGTGGTGAACATGAACTTGAAAAGTTGGTTTCTAAAATCTGAAATTTTGAGCTTCTAAACCAAAGTTTTAACTAAAACGATTTGTTTTGGGTCTTTTTGATTTTTTTTTTTTTTTTTTTTTTTTTCTTATTTCACAGTTTCTTTTCTTTTTTCTTTTTCTTTTTTTCACCATTATTCAATAAAACGGACAACTTACAGACTCAAGGATGCAAGGAGTTTCTGAAACAAAAACAGAGGACAATAAAAGAAGAGGATTCAAAAAGAGAATATGAAAATTGACATTGCATTTAAATTGATAAGATAATTGATAGAAAAGCAGATAAACGAGAGAGAGTTCCGCAAGTGCGAGAGAATAAAATATTAGTATAGAACTTGCGATTACAATTAACAATTTCAACAGTGAAATTTTGAGACCTATCTGCCAATCAAGTGCGCTTAAATTCTTGAAGTCAAGGTACCAACGAAATAAGTTCGTTCTAACAATTACAGTGAAAACATTTATAGAAAAGGGAAATGGAAGCTGCGATACTGCCGGTGAAAGTGATTGAAGAAGAGATGTCTGGTCAGGACCGATAACGTTGCAGATTCTTTGGATTTTATCAAGAATCTCTAGATCTAAGACAGAAGCACCAGACCAAATATGGCAGCAATATTCGATGAGATTTATAAATGTGCAATATAGATTCGGTCAAGATAAAAATTATCTAGCACGACATAATGAACCGATTTTCCTGACAGCAGACTGAGCATTTGATTTAATGTAATCATTCCCCATTCTGTCTTTGGAATAATAAGGCGCAGTGGGTTGCTTTTTCTGATAGAAGACAAAAATGGGTCTTTAAAATCATTTTAAAATGGCTACTTGAGGGACGTAATTTCTTCTTCATCAACTTCTAATGTGTTCGCCACAATTAAACATTACTTTAACACATTCCAGTTACTAAAACCCTCTTTTTTTATTATTGTACTTCTGCACACTTATAAAATCCATATTCTATTTCCTCTCTTTGTCTTCAATATTTGACACGACTACGAATCGCGTCCTTACACACAATACGAACTTAACGCATTATTGTGCCGCATCTGTCTAGCCATCCACTTATCTAGCTGTACATCGTGGGCATCAATTTAAACAGCGACGTGAAAACCTAACCTATTTGTGTCTCCTCAGCTTGTTTGGAAGCGCTAGGTTCATCCAAACTCAATAGATGCGCGGCTACTAATAAAATGTTAAACTTGATGCAATGATAACATGCGTCCAAGAAAATAGATTTCAAACTGTGTCATGTACAATTTTTATATAAAAAATGTTGTTTTTTTTTTGTACCGTTCAACAGATGTTAAATACTTTCACAAAACACGCTAAACAAATAAACGCAACAAAGAACTTTATTCTAATTTAAGTTTAAAAAATAAAAATATCGTTGTTTCTTTATTAGCAATAAAATCCCTTCTACAATTGTCAATCAATGACTTACTGAATAATGCTAGCGACTTACTTTTTCTTTTTGTGTGCCCCTTCTCTCTTCATGACGTAGTCGATCATAGCTCTTCATAACTTCCTATCATTTGTAGCTCTGGGCAAGGCTTGCTTTTTCGTTATCTCTCTCACAATCCCAACTTTGCTATCCACTCAAATATGTTAAGAAAAAAATATTTCGCTGTTTTCAGCTGTTCCTCCTACCATCAATATAACCCGTTAGTGTCCAAACCCACCTTTCTCATTATGTCCTCTTTACTCTCTCTCTCTCTCTCTCTTTCTGATTTTAAGTATAAGCGTCTTATTTTTTTCATTTTTATTAAAACTTCTTCGTTAATCACATTTTCAGTCCATTGTATTCTCAGTATCCTTCTGTCGAACAACATCTCTGGTATCTCAAGTTTCTTACTCTGTGAGGCGATTGACCAACATTCAATGATGCATAATAATTTAGTACGCCTTTCTTTGTTCTGTTCCTTAATACTTTGCTCAGCTTTTGAAAGGCAACGTTCACCATTCCAATGCTCCTTCGTATTTCGGTGTCACAATTCTGTACTCTGAGCACTTCCCTGGTATTCAAATTCCAGTGCTTGCTCGATTTCGACATCCTCCAATTCGTAGGCTTTTCCTCTTTTTGATAACCATGCATTCTAACTTTTTTTTTTCTTTTTTTCTTTTTTTTTTTTCTTTTGTAGTTTTTTTTTTTTTTTTTCTTTTTTTTTTTTTCTTTTACAATTGATGGTTAGTTCTTTCTTCTTCGGGATTCTTGTAATTTCCTTTCGGTATCTACTATCAACACTGTGTTATCTACTTATCTAGTCTTACCAAGATTGTGTCCATTAATAATAGATCCTGGTAGGATTTCTAGTTCTCTCAGAACTCAGGTAAATTAACCGCGGTTTGAACGAAATGAATGGCGCTCAAAAGATCATTATCTTTGTTTGAAATTGAGATGTGACAATTTGAAAAACGAACATTTAATCTAGTGTATGTGTAGTTTCGTTATTTTTTCGTCTCGCCAGAAAACTTTGCCCGGTACGCATAGGAACTTTTACACCATATCATGTTTTGTCATTTTCATGTCCCTGTGCGTTCAAGTCAAGCTGTCTGATTATATAAAGTCCATGGGTGAAACGCACCAACGCATGACACATTTTTATGTCGTGCCGCCTTAAATACAAAAGCAAATATTAAATCATGATCTTTCCCCTCAGATCATTTCAGCGAGTGCCAACAAATGGATAACCTGGGTGTCTTTCTTGGTGTATGTCCTTTGGATTCAAATATTGTTGAATCGAGAAACTTGATAGCATCGTTTAATGAAAACAGCCAATGACCTGTCACAGTTGTGAGTCGATGTCGCCTAATGTTTATCGTAGAACTTTGGTCTCGCTCGAGTGGATTAAAAGAATACAGGGCTGAGTAAAAACAGTGAAATATATTCTCTTTACTACATGAAGACATTTCTACATATGAAAAACGAGAGAAAGAGAGAGAGAAAGAGAGAGAGAGAGATCATTAAAGCATATATATTTTGTTCGTTTTGAAACAAGCAAAATCGGATTTCAACAAAATCAGAAAACATATATATATATTAGTCGCTAGTTTTTCACTTGGATTATTTTATTATTTATCACTTGGGTTATTTGGTGTAATAAGCTGAGCTAAGTTTGACACAAGGCTATATGAAATGGAAAAGTGCGGAAAATATCTATTTGTTGTCGAGGAGGAAAAATCCAACTATCTTAGCCACTGAGTATGTCTGTACGTTATATTGGTATTTGATATGTCCCGGAAAGGGATATATTTGAACAAAGTAGCTAAGTGGTTTTGGCTACTATAACCAAGTAGAATACGGTAGCAGTAATCGACTGGTGCGGGTCATAGACGCAGGTAAGAAGTGTAGATCAATGGCGTAGTCCAATGGGCGTCGTTATATATGTAGCTCTCAGAGTAAGGCTCTTGACTCTCCTACACGTCCGTCGGTATTTATGACGGACACCAGCCAATCATATTCCAGTGAGGGGGAACACAGGTGTACGCAGATTCCATTATATCAGTATTTACTAATTTTAGCTTAGTCTGACACAAAGCCATAATTATGGTGCACTCGAACATACAATATTAGTATTAATCTACGACAGTATATATATTTTCAAACTGTTTAATCATTAATTCTCTTTGATCCACTCGGCATTGTGCCTCTCTTAGATTTAACATACATAATTAGACATCTTTGTTTTGTAATAATATATTAATGAGTTTTCATTTTGTGTTAAATTTGTATTGGGCAAATTTGTTGCACACACACAGACACTTTCTAAGTTTTCTGCGTCCTATTTTTAAAAATTAGAGATTTGGGGGAGGGGTAACAGCTTGTTTATGGCCACTATTTAATCCTGTGTCACCCTCCACCCCACGTTGTGATTATTGAAGTCTGACGAGGCACCTCGTCGTCACAGTCGAAACACCTTCCACAACAATTAGCAGCTCACGGAATTACAAGAAGAAAGTTTGAGTCGGTAAAATCCAGTTTTAATTGCCCCAAAATGATCGACTCTAATCACTTGACAACAATAAGATTTTATTCTTTTCAGCTTGTTGGGGCTACGAACCTTCAGTGCCAAGAGAAATTATGGATTTTTACGGCTGATTTGTTTTTCTTCGAATAAATGAACCAAGAACTGGAATTATTTATTATGGTTTTAACCACTTTTTCACTAATTTCGGAAATAGCTTAGGTGGTTTCTATCAGGAACTAATTTCTTTTTCCGTTCAGTACCTTTTATTGAATCTTCTCAGAAAGATTGAATATATATTTTTGATTGATTGAATATATATAGTTGAAAACTAATTCTATGTTTTGTATTCAACGTTTATTTACCCTGTTGAACATAGGACGGGTACATAGTACCAAACCATTCGCCCACCAGTGCATTGTAACCTTCACTATCTTATCAACATTTGCTTTTTTTTTTGTACCTACATTTATATTCGTTACAAATTAAACTAAGACTATTAAAGGATGACAAATTTTCGCGGATTTTTGACTCTAGTCAGGGCTCTTTTTTTCTTTTTTTTTTTTTTTTTTTTTTTTTGTTGTTGTCCAAATCCGTGAATCTCTCGAAACAACACGCTATATAAATTTCATCATTTTTTTTATCCATAATAATTGAATGTATTAATTACTTCAGCTTTTTGATTTTTAACAAGTTGATGTTAAAAATTTCCACAAAATTTTGTTGATTTATTTTAAGATGTAATGATCTATTATTAGTCTCTAATTCCTGAACTTGGCAAACCATTGAAGAAACACACCTAGTATATATTTAGAAATAAAAAAAAATGGCGAAGCACCAGATACACATGAAATATTTCATGTTATTAGGCAAAGGAATAGCAGGAGCGGCTGGGACTAGGTGTGTTTCTTCAATGGTTTGCCAAGTTCAGGAAACTGAATTTGAGGTCAAAATATTCAGTGATAGACGACAAGAATTTGGAAACGAAATTTCTGGATGATGATGCCAATCAAGTTTGGTTTCATTTGATTTGGTTTGTTTTACAGCATATCAACCTCAATGGGTTATTTAATACCGACAAGATTTTTAGTGCCTGTAATTTTTTTTTTTTTTTCAAAAATGTCTTGCTGGTAATAGTTTTTTACAGAAATGTATTGATGGAATTAAAATCTATTTTTACACTTTCATAGTGTTTTGACCCCATTTTGGGGGTTAACTATTTGCCCATAGCTGGAGCCCTAACAGGTGCTACCACCCCTATTCGGGATGGACCTAGGAACACCAGCAATTAAGAGGTGGTTCCACGCTCATCAAAACCTCCTGATAAAAAGCCTTGCTGTTGGTTGTAGTTTATCGTCTTACCCAGGTCGGCTCATTTTGTGTGTGGGGAGGGGTCTTACCCCTCTGCAAAGGTGCAGTCAGCGTATTCTGAAGCCCCAGCCGACAGGGCGGATCAAGGTTGGGAATGAGTGAAATATTTGATGTCGAATTCCTCAACACTTTTAAAACGTTTGGAAAATATGGAGAAGATTTAAAAAATGGGAACATTTTTTAAAAGGTTGATTTAAATTTTTTATTCTTGCACTAATAAATAGAAAAGACAGTCCATGTAACTAAACTTGTTGAATTCTTGAATTCTTGAATACAGAATAAATTAACGTAATTAGTAGGCCTTTTTGTTTAATATGACTTTTTGTGTTTCATGTGAATAACGTAAATAACGTTGTTTTTCACTAATGAAGAATTGGTTTGGAATAAAATCCGTTTTTTCTGATGATGTTGATTGATCGGTGAACACAAATCATCACCATCATCATTTATTCAGTCAGCGCATTTTGCGCCGCTGTAGCCGCCATTTCCCTCAGTCTCTCTCTGTCTGATGCTGCCCTTACAGCTACCGTCATTCCAGTTCATTTTTGGCCCCCAGGACTTATACATGCGTACAGACGTCACGCGTAGTACTGAAATATTCTGTTGCCAACAACCAGATCATTTCCGGCAAAGAGGTCCACGAAACGGTCTTCCTCTGGTTTCTCTCGCCAAGGCCATACCGCCCTATGTGACGGCTCTTTTAAACCTCTTTGCATTCAAATCCTCCAGAATAACCTGGAAATCTAACACTTCTTCGACCATCCCGTAAAACCTGTCGACCACCTCTTCCTCTGCAGCTGCTGCCGGATCATACACTTGTACAAACATGATATTGACTGGGTTGGCAAACATCCTTAGTTTGATGATCCTGTCATTAACAGGGTTATATCCCAGCACTGCTTTCGCCGTAGCTTTGTCCGCCAGGAATCCAATTCAACCTCTTCTTGTGTGTTCTTTCCCAGTGAAGTAGAACGTACGTCCACTCATGGTCGTAATCCTTCCTTAACAAGGCCTCAAATGCTCAGCAACCCCAAGGATGCTGGTCTCAGATCGCTTCATCTTTGCTGTGGCAACATTGAGTTTTCCATTTGTAAGACTTCTAACGTTCCACGTAGCGCATTGAATAGCACTCCGTAGGAAGACTTTGAATCTTTCCATAACGGAAACATCAATAGTGTTACTTTCCGATGGCTTTTGTCACACTCTGTCATTAGCAATAACCGAAGTACTGGAATGGTACTTCTCTTACCCAGTGTCATTTGTGTGAGTGACATCAGGCCTTGGGGGTCTCACAGTCCCTCGATATATTTTTTATTTCTGTTGTAATTGTGGTTCATGGTGATATTCAAGGCACCGGGGATGTTGAGGTTACCCCCGTCCTTTCTCTCAGAAGTTCCCCCGCTCACTAGAAGCTTCGTCGTCCAGGCTGGCGACTAGCCAACTGTCGCTTGGTACAGGTGGGTTGGCGAGAGGCGTCCCCCTTCACAGGTCGGGTCGGAAAACCGTTCCGACTACATTCACACAGTTTAGCTGCCGTTAAGGTTACCCCGTCACTCCTCTCAGAATTTACATAAAAAGCTAATCAAATGCTTCAATTAAAAATATAAAAAAAAACAATTACTTATAAAATAAAATCGCTCACCGCTTCCTCCACGGGGATAACATAAATAGTTTTATTATTCTTTTTCAAACCTCCTTTAAGGTTTTCCTGTAGACACAGACAAATAAATGGAGAAAATTTAGTATGGAACATTGTTTAACGGCATATCAACACCTCATGGGTCATTTAATGCCGAAATTAAATTTTCTTGTGTGCTTTGAAGTAATAAAAATATGTTATTCTGCTTACACAACTGAGTACATGGTAGATGATACACAACTTTTGTGCATATACGTGTTTGTGTGGACATAATTACTAGAGGTGATGATATGTGTGTTTTATGCTGTAGTTTTGTTAAAGTTATGTTTTTGAATACAGTTTGATTTCTTTGAGAAATTGTAGGATTTTGTATTTTGTAATTCCAGAAAAACATGTATGGCTAGTAATTTTACTATAAATATGTATTTTTATATTTTCACAGTGCTTTGTTTTTGAAGGATTCGCTATTTCCCATAGCTGGGTCCCTAACAGGTGCTACCATCCCAGATCAGAGTGGATCTGGGAACAACTGCAATTAAGAGGTCGTTCCATGCTCCTCAAAACCTTTAATCTCTCGGATGTAGTTTATCGTATGGCACACTTCCCCTGAAACAAAGATTATGTGTAATACATGATTTTTACTGAATTAGCTGCGATAAAAAGGCATAACGTGTTTGCCACCCCACGTATTTACAGATTTGGTATATAGTTATAGTTAAAAAAAAAAAAAAAAAAAAAAAAAAAAGCAACACTGTCCATCCTGTGTAAGACGATAAACTACATCCGCGTCCTGGGTAAGACGACAAACTACATCCGCGTCCTGGGTAAGACGATAAATTATATCCAGCACCAAGACCTCTGATCAGGAGGTTTTGAGAACTGCCTCTTAATTGCTGGTGCTGACCCGGGGTGGTAGCACCTGTTAGGATCCCAGCTATGGGCAAATTGTTAAACCCCAAAAGGTGTCAAAACACTGAAAGTGTAAAAGAGGTTTTAATATCACCAATACATTTTTGTAAAAAAATATTATCAGCAAGAAATTTTTGAAGAAAAAATTTATTATCAGCAATACATTTTTGAATAAATATTACCAATCATACGTTTTTGAAGAAAAAAGTATTGCCATCAATACATTTTTTGAAGAAAAAAGTTTTACCAGCAATACATTTTTTTATAAAAAAAATATTACTAGCAATACATTTTTGAATAAAGATATTACCAGCAATAAAAATCTTGTCGGCATTAAATAACACATTTAGGTTTATATGCCGTAAAACAAACCAAACCAAAGGAACACTGCTTTCAACGATAGATAAAGTGGATTTGGTTATTTCTATCAACTAAAAAGACAGCTGGAGTCTGTTGACGGCTGTGATGAATGTGTTGTGTCCTCTTTTTACATCAACCATTCAAAGCAACTCGTGCCATGCGGTTCATATTATACAAACGAAACGTACGTTTTCAATAAAGAATTTACCTTTTCTCCTGAAGTTAACCGTAACGTTAATATTTTTTTTTATGATCGCAACATGCCATCAGTCATTTGCTTACGTAAAACGATCTGTTCAAACAATAGTCGTGTGTTGCTGAGTGCATCGACTTTAATCAGATAATGTGTATAGTTTGTAAAATACTGAATAAACATTCGATAATTTTGCTCAGAAATTAAAGGTACGGAAGCAAAATTCAATCTAAATTCTTCGTTAAATAAAGCGGGTATGTTAAGAAAAACGCATTCATTTGTTTGTCAAGAAATCATTCGACAAAAGAACACTGAAATTTGATAGCGAAGTATGATTTCTATTACATGAGCTATTTCGATTAATAAGAATTCGTGCGAATATTTGACGCTTGTTCCTGTAAATACGTCCAAGGGATTGCCAGTAAAATATTTTATAACTAAATATACATCAAATACAGCTTATACCTGAAGAAGGCCAAAGAAAAATAAGCAGAAAAATAAATCCAGGGTATTAGTAGGAAAAAATTAATTTAATAGTAACAAAAGAATAGTTGCAGTAATAGTAGTATTAAAAGCATAATGACCACATTAGTAGAAACCTTTATTAACCAATAACACAAATCGCTACAGACGCCAAAGTGGTCCCGGATCGCGCGTGGACATATTTATCAACATCAGTTATTTCAGAGTTTTTCCCCCGTTAGCAGCGGGACAGCTTGGCATGTCTAGATACAGGCCTCTCTGCAACTGGTCAAGATCCGGGTCTTTGTAAGGTGCCTCATGCTAATAAAAGCAACAGGAAAACCAGAAGTCAGCAAGACACGGTGTCCTGTGAGCACAATGTTTCTAAAGTTGCTGTGATTTCCAAGACAGTGTCATTTTTTTACCTCACGCCTCTTGCCCCTCTCTGCCTATTACCCCCGTAATTGCTGAGAGAAATTGGTTATAGATGTTTCCACCCCCCCCCCGCCAATCTCAACAAACTCTTTGTTTACATTGCTATAAATCTCTATCGAATTAATCTGACAATTTGAAAGATTATTTGACCTGCCAAATAAGCCAGTTAATGCAAACTCTATCGGACACGCAACTTGATAAGACCGACGACTAAACTTATATTTCTAATAGAGTTCGTAGCAGAAGAAACTGGAAATAGGGCAAAAATAGTGTGCCTTTGTTACAGACACTGGAACAAGAAATACAATTTTATGATTAGAATGCTATTAGAACAAACAGTACAAATACCGAGAGACTTATACCTATGTTTCATAGATTACAGAAAGCTATTTGATAGTATACGACGCGAAGAATTACTTCAAATACTAGAAAAGATTTATTCACACGGGAAATATATTGTAGTAATCCGTTGCATCTACTGGGAAGAAATAGTTTTCACGCGGATAGAGAAAATGCTCAGTGCGTATGCAAAAACTAGAAAGATCAGTAAAACAAGGATACGATTTCTTACCAAACCTATAGAAGATGCTAAGTGAATTAGATTACTATTTTGATAAGTTTTCTCTCTCCGCAACATACGATGCCCAGATGACATTTGTTCTTATAGTAAACTCAGGGGGAAAATAACAAATAGATCTTAGACAAGATTAGGAAAGTAAAATAGCAAATAGATCTTAGACAAGATTAGAAAAGTAAAATAACAAATAGATCTTAGACAAGATTAGGAAAGTAAAATAACAAATAGATCTTAGACAAGATTAGGAAAGTAAAATAACAAATAGATCTTAGACAAGATTAGGAAAGTAAAATAACAAATAGATCTTAGACAAGATTAGAAAAGTAAAATAACAAATAGATCTTAGACAAGATTAGGAAAGTAAAATAACAAATAGATCTTAGACAAGATTAGGAAAGTAAAATAACAAATAGATCTTAGACAAGATTAGGAAAGTAAAATAACAAATAGATCTTAGACAAGATTAGGAAAGTAAAATAACAAATAGATCTTAGACAAGATTAGGAAAGTAAAATAACAAATAGATCTTAGACAAGATTAGGAAAGTAAAATAGCAAATAGATCTTAGACAAGATTAGAAAAGTAAAATAACAAATAGATCTTAGACAAGATTAGGAAAGTAAAATAACAAATAGATCTTAGACAAGATTAGAAAAGTAAAATAACAAATAGATCTTAGACAAGATTAGGAAAGTAAAATAACAAATAGATCTTAGACAAGATTAGGAAAGTAAAATAGCAAATAGATCTTAGACAAGATTAGAAAAGTAAAATAACAAATAGATCTTAGACAAGATTAGGAAAGTAAAATAGCAAATAGATCTTAGACAAGATTAGAAAAGTAAAATAACAAATAGATCTTAGACAAGATTAGGAAAGTAAAATAGCAAATAGATCTTAGACAAGATTAGAAAAGTAAAATAACAAATAGATCTTAGACAAGATTAGGAAAGTAAAATAGCAAATAGATCTTAGACAAGATTAGAAAAGTAAAATAACAAATAGATCTTAGACAAGATAAGGAAAGTAAAATAACAAATAGATCTTAGACAAGATTAGGAAAGTAAAATAACAAATAGATCTTAGACAAGATTAGGAAAGTAAAATAACAAATAGATCTTAGACAAGATTAGGAAAGTAAAATAGCAAATAGATCTTAGACAAGATTAGAAAAGTAAAATAACAAATAGATCTTAGACAAGATTAGGAAAGTAAAATAGCAAATAGATCTTAGACAAGATTAGAAAAGTAAAATAACAAATAGATCTTAGACAAGATAAGGAAAGTAAAATAACAAATAGATCTTAGACAAGATTAGGAAAGTAAAATAACAAATAGATCTTAGACAAGATTAGAAAAGTAAAATAACAAATAGATCTTAGACAAGATTAGAAAAGTAAAATAGCAAATAGATCTTAGACAAGATTAGGAAAGTAAAATAGCAAATAGATCTTAGACAAGATTAGGAAAGTAAAATAGCAAATAGATCTTAGACAAGATTAGGAAAGTAAAATAGCAAATAGATCTTAGACAAGATTAGGAAAGTAAAATAGCAAATAGATCTTAGACAAGATTAGGAAAGTAAAATAGCAAATAGATCTTAGACAAGATTAGGAAAGTAAAATAACAAATAGATCTTAGACAAGATAAGGCAAGTAAAATAACAAATAGATCTTAGACAAGATTAGGAAAGTAAAATAGCAAATAGATCTTAGACAAGATTAGGAAAGTAAAATAGCAAATAGATCTTAGACAAGATAAGGCAAGTAAAATAGCAAATAGATCTTAGACAAGATTAGGAAAGTAAAATAGCAAATAGATCTTAGACAAGATAAGGAAAGTAAAATAGCAAATAGATCTTAGACAAGATTAGGAAAGTAAAATAACAAATAGATCTTAGACAAGATTAGGAAAGTAAAATAACAAATAGATCTTAGACAAGATTAGGAAAGTAAAATAGCAAATAGATCTTAGACAAGATTAGGAAAGTAAAATAGCAAATAGATCTTAGACAAGATTAGGAAAGTAAAATAACAAATAGATCTTAGACAAGATAAGGCAAGTAAAATAACAAATAGATCTTAGACAAGATTAGGAAAGTAAAATAGCAAATAGATCTTAGACAAGATAAGGCAAGTAAAATAGCAAATAGATCTTAGACAAGATTAGGAAAGTAAAATAGCAAATAGATCTTAGACAAGATAAGGAAAGTAAAATAGCAAATAGATCTTAGACAAGATTAGGAAAGTAAAATAACAAATAGATCTTAGACAAGATTAGGAAAGTAAAATAACAAATAGATCTTAGACAAGATTAGGAAAGTAAAATAGCAAATAGATCTTAGACAAGATTAGGAAAGTAAAATAGCAAATAGATCTTAGACAAGATTAGGAAAGTAAAATAACAAATAGATCTTAGACAAGATAAGGCAAGTAAAATAACAAATAGATCTTAGACAAGATTAGGAAAGTAAAATAGCAAATAGATCTTAGACAAGATTAGGAAAGTAAAATAGCAAATAGATCTTAGACAAGATTAGGAAAGTAAAATAGCAAATAGATCTTAGACAAGATAAGGAAAGTAAAATAGCAAATAGATCTTAGACAAGATTAGGAAAGTAAAATAACAAATAGATCTTAGACAAGATAAGGCAAGTAAAATAACAAATAGATCTTAGACAAGATTAGGAAAGTAAAATAGCAAATAGATCTTAGACAAGATTAGGAAAGTAAAATAGCAAATAGATCTTAGACAAGATAAGGCAAGTAAAATAGCAAATAGATCTTAGACAAGATTAGGAAAGTAAAATAGCAAATAGATCTTAGACAAGATTAGGAAAGTAAAATAACAAATAGATCTTAGACAAGATTAGGAAAGTAAAATAACAAATAGATCTTAGACAAGATTAGGAAAGTAAAATAACAAATAGATCTTAGACAAGATTAGGAAAGTAAAATAACAAATAGATCTTAGACAAGATTAGGAAAGTAAAATAACAAATAGATCTTAGACAAGATTAGGAAAGTAAAATAACAAATAGATCTTAGACAAGATTAGGAAAGTAAAATAGCAAATAGATCTTAGACAAGATTAGGAAAGTAAAATAACAAATAGATCTTAGACAAGATAAGGAAAGTAAAATAACAAATAGATCTTAGACAAGATTAGGAAAGTAAAATAGCAAATAGATCTTAGACAAGATTAGGAAAGTAAAATAGCAAATAGATCTTAGACAAGATTAGGAAAGTAAAATAACAAATAGATCTTAGACAAGATTAGGAAAGTAAAATAACAAATAGATCTTAGACAAGATTAGGAAAGTAAAATAACAAATAGATCTTAGACAAGATTAGGAAAGTAAAATAACAAATAGATCTTAGACAAGATTAGGAAAGTAAAATAACAAATAGATCTTAGACAAGATTAGGAAAGTAAAATAACAAATAGATCTTAGACAAGATTAGGAAAGTAAAATAGCAAATAGATCTTAGACAAGATTAGGAAAGTAAAATAACAAATAGATCTTAGACAAGATAAGGAAAGTAAAATAACAAATAGATCTTAGACAAGATTAGGAAAGTAAAATAACAAATAGATCTTAGACAAGATTAGGAAAGTAAAATAACAAATAGATCTTAGACAAGATTAGGAAAGTAAAATAGCAAATAGATCTTAGACAAGATTAGGAAAGTAAAATAGCAAATAGATCTTAGACAAGATAAGGAAAGTAAAATAACAAATAGATCTTAGACAAGATTAGGAAAGTAAAATAACAAATAGATCTTAGACAAGATTAGGAAAGTAAAATAGCAAATAGATCTTAGACAAGATTAGGAAAGTAAAATAACAAATAGATCTTAGACAAGATTAGGAAAGTAAAATAGCAAATAGATCTTAGACAAGATTAGGAAAGTAAAATAACAAATAGATCTTAGACAAGATTAGGAAAGTAAAATAACAAATAGATCTTAGACAAGATTAGGAAAGTAAAATAACAAATAGATCTTAGACAAGATTAGGAAAGTAAAATAACAAATAGATCTTAGACAAGATTAGAAAAGTAAAATAACAAATAGATCTTAGACAAGATAAGGAAAGTAAAATAACAAATAGATCTTAGACAAGATTAGGAAAGTAAAATAGCAAATAGATCTTAGACAAGATAAGGCAAGTAAAATAACAAATAGATCTTAGACAAGATTAGGAAAGTAAAATAGCAAATAGATCTTAGACAAGATTAGGAAAGTAAAATAACAAATAGATCTTAGACAAGATTAGGAAAGTAAAATAGCAAATAGATCTTAGACAAGATTAGGAAAGTAAAATAACAAATAGATCTTAGACAAGATTAGGAAAGTAAAATAACAAATAGATCTTAGACAAGATTAGGAAAGTAAAATAACAAATAGATCTTAGACAAGATTAGGAAAGTAAAATAACAAATAGATCTTAGACAAGATTAGGAAAGTAAAATAACAAATAGATCTTAGACAAGATTAGGAAAGTAAAATAACAAATAGATCTTAGACAAGATTAGGAAAGTAAAATAACAAATAGATCTTAGACAAGATTAGGAAAGTAAAATAACAAATAGATCTTAGACAAGATAAGGAAAGTAAAATAACAAATAGATCTTAGACAAGATTAGGAAAGTAAAATAGCAAATAGATCTTAGACAAGATAAGGCAAGTAAAATAACAAATAGATCTTAGACAAGATTAGGAAAGTAAAATAGCAAATAGATCTTAGACAAGATTAGGAAAGTAAAATAACAAATAGATCTTAGACAAGATTAGGAAAGTAAAATAGCAAATAGATCTTAGACAAGATTAGGAAAGTAAAATAACAAATAGATCTTAGACAAGATAAGGAAAGTAAAATAACAAATAGATCTTAGACAAGATTAGGAAAGTAAAATAGCAAATAGATCTTAGACAAGATAAGGCAAGTAAAATAACAAATAGATCTTAGACAAGATTAGGAAAGTAAAATAGCAAATAGATCTTAGACAAGATTAGGAAAGTAAAATAACAAATAGATCTTAGACAAGATTAGGAAAGTAAAATAACAAATAGATCTTAGACAAGATTAGGAAAGTAAAATAACAAATAGATCTTAGACAAGATTAGGAAAGTAAAATAACAAATAGATCTTAGACAAGATTAGGAAAGTAAAATAACAAATAGATCTTAGACAAGATAAGGAAAGTAAAATAACAAATAGATCTTAGACAAGATTAGGAAAGTAAAATAACAAATAGATCTTAGACAAGATTAGGAAAGTAAAATAACAAATAGATCTTAGACAAGATTAGGAAAGTAAAATAACAAATAGATCTTAGACAAGATAAGGAAAGTAAAATAACAAATAGATCTTAGACAAGATTAGGAAAGTAAAATAACAAATAGATCTTAGACAAGATTAGGAAAGTAAAATAACAAATAGATCTTAGACAAGATTAGGAAAGTAAAATAGCAAATAGATCTTAGACAAGATAAGGCAAGTAAAATAACAAATAGATCTTAGACAAGATTAGGAAAGTAAAATAGCAAATAGATCTTAGACAAGATTAGGAAAGTAAAATAGCAAATAGATCTTAGACAAGATAAGGCAAGTAAAATAACAAATAGATCTTAGACAAGATTAGGAAAGTAAAATAGCAAATAGATCTTAGACAAGATTAGGAAAGTAAAATAGCAAATAGATCTTAGACAAGATAAGGCAAGTAAAATAGCAAATAGATCTTAGACAAGATAAGGCAAGTAAAATAACAAATAGATCTTAGACAAGATTAGGAAAGTAAAATAGCAAATAGACAAGATTAGGAAAGTAAAATAACAAATAGATCTTAGACAAGATTAGGAAAGTAAAATAGCAAATAGATCTTAGACAAGATTAGGAAAGTAAAATAGCAAATAGACAAGATTAGGAAAGTAAAATAACAAATAGATCTTAGACAAGATTAGGAAAGTAAAATAACAAATAGATCTTAGACAAGATTAGGAAAGTAAAATAGCAAATAGATCTTAGACAAGATAAGGCAAGTAAAATAACAAATAGATCTTAGACAAGATTAGGAAAGTAAAATAGCAAATAGATCTTAGACAAGATTAGGAAAGTAAAATAGCAAATAGATCTTAGACAAGATAAGGCAAGTAAAATAACAAATAGATCTTAGACAAGATTAGGAAAGTAAAATAGCAAATAGATCTTAGACAAGATAAGGAAAGTAAAATAACAAATAGATCTTAGACAAGATTAGGAAAGTAAAATAGCAAATAGATCTTAGACAAGATAAGGAAAGTAAAATAACAAATAGATCTTAGACAAGATTAGGAAAGTAAAATAGCAAATAGATCTTAGACAAGATTAGGAAAGTAAAATAACAAATAGATCTTAGACAAGATTAGGAAAGTAAAATAGCAAATAGACAAGATTAGGAAAGTAAAATAACAAATAGATCTTAGACAAGATTAGGAAAGTAAAATAGCAAATAGATCTTAGACAAGATTAGGAAAGTAAAATAGCAAATAGACAAGATTAGGAAAGTAAAATAACAAATAGATCTTAGACAAGATTAGGAAAGTAAAATAACAAATAGATCTTAGACAAGATTAGGAAAGTAAAATAGCAAATAGATCTTAGACAAGATAAGGAAAGTAAAATAACAAATAGATCTTAGACAAGATTAGGAAAGTAAAATAGCAAATAGATCTTAGACAAGATAAGGAAAGTAAAATAACAAATAGATCTTAGACAAGATTAGGAAAGTAAAATAGCAAATAGATCTTAGACAAGATAAGGAAAGTAAAATAACAAATAGATCTTAGACAAGATTAGGAAAGTAAAATAGCAAATAGATCTTAGACAAGATTAGGAAAGTAAAATAACAAATAGATCTTAGACAAGATTAGGAAAGTAAAATAGCAAATAGACAAGATTAGGAAAGTAAAATAACAAATAGATCTTAGACAAGATTAGGAAAGTAAAATAGCAAATAGATCTTAGACAAGATTAGGAAAGTAAAATAGCAAATAGACAAGATTAGGAAAGTAAAATAACAAATAGATCTTAGACAAGATTAGGAAAGTAAAATAACAAATAGATCTTAGACAAGATTAGGAAAGTAAAATAGCAAATAGATCTTAGACAAGATAAGGAAAGTAAAATAACAAATAGATCTTAGACAAGATTAGGAAAGTAAAATAGCAAATAGATCTTAGACAAGATTAGGAAAGTAAAATAACAAATAGATCTTAGACAAGATTAGGAAAGTAAAATAGCAAATAGACAAGATTAGGAAAGTAAAATAACAAATAGATCTTAGACAAGATTAGGAAAGTAAAATAGCAAATAGATCTTAGACAAGATTAGGAAAGTAAAATAGCAAATAGACAAGATTAGGAAAGTAAAATAACAAATAGATCTTAGACAAGATTAGGAAAGTAAAATAACAAATAGATCTTAGACAAGATTAGGAAAGTAAAATAGCAAATAGATCTTAGACAAGATTAGGAAAGTAAAATAACAAATAGATCTTAGACAAGATTAGGAAAGTAAAATAACAAATAGATCTTAGACAAGATTAGGAAAGTAAAATAACAAATAGATCTTAGACAAGATAAGGAAAGTAAAATAACAAATAGATCTTAGACAAGATTAGGAAAGTAAAATAGCAAATAGACAAGATTAGGAAAGTAAAATAACAAATAGATCTTAGACAAGATTAGGAAAGTAAAATAGCAAATAGATCTTAGACAAGATTAGGAAAGTAAAATAGCAAATAGACAAGATTAGGAAAGTAAAATAACAAATAGATCTTAGACAAGATTAGGAAAGTAAAATAGCAAATAGATCTTAGACAAGATTAGGAAAGTAAAATAGCAAATAGATCTTAGACAAGATTAGGAAAGTAAAATAGCAAATAGATCTTAGACAAGATTAGGAAAGTAAAATAGCAAATAGATCTTAGACAAGATTAGGAAAGTAAAATAACAAATAGATCTTAGACAAGATTAGGAAAGTAAAATAACAAATAGATCTTAGACAAGATTAGGAAAGTAAAATAGCAAATAGACAAGATTAGGAAAGTAAAATAACAAATAGATCTTAGACAAGATTAGGAAAGTAAAATAACAAATAGATCTTAGACAAGATTAGGAAAGTAAAATAGCAAATAGATCTTAGACAAGATAAGGAAAGTAAAATAACAAATAGATCTTAGACAAGATTAGGAAAGTAAAATAGCAAATAGACAAGATTAGGAAAGTAAAATAACAAATAGATCTTAGACAAGATAAGGCAAGTAAAATAACAAATAGATCTTAGACAAGATTAGGAAAGTAAAATAGCAAATAGACAAGATTAGGAAAGTAAAATAACAAATAGATCTTAGACAAGATTAGGAAAGTAAAATAGCAAATAGATCTTAGACAAGATTAGGAAAGTAAAATAGCAAATAGACAAGATTAGGAAAGTAAAATAACAAATAGATCTTAGACAAGATTAGGAAAGTAAAATAGCAAATAGATCTTAGACAAGATTAGGAAAGTAAAATAGCAAATAGACAAGATTAGGAAAGTACAATAACAAATAGATCTTAGACAAGATTAGGAAAGTAAAATAACAAATAGATCTTAGACAAGATTAGGAAAGTAAAATAGCAGATAGATCTTAGACAAGATAAGGAAAGTAAAATAACAAATAGATCTTAGACAAGATTAGGAAAGTAAAATAGCAAATAGATCTTAGACAAGATAAGGAAAGTAAAATAACAAATAGATCTTAGACAAGATTAGGAAAGTAAAATAGCAAATAGATCTTAGACAAGATTAGGAAAGTAAAATAACAAATAGATCTTAGACAAGATTAGGAAAGTAAAATAGCAAATAGACAAGATTAGGAAAGTAAAATAACAAATAGATCTTAGACAAGATTAGGAAAGTAAAATAGCAAATAGATCTTAGACAAGATTAGGAAAGTAAAATAGCAAATAGACAAGATTAGGAAAGTAAAATAACAAATAGATCTTAGACAAGATTAGGAAAGTAAAATAACAAATAGATCTTAGACAAGATTAGGAAAGTAAAATAGCAAATAGATCTTAGACAAGATAAGGAAAGTAAAATAACAAATAGATCTTAGACAAGATTAGGAAAGTAAAATAGCAAATAGATCTTAGACAAGATAAGGAAAGTAAAATAACAAATAGATCTTAGACAAGATTAGGAAAGTAAAATAGCAAATAGATCTTAGACAAGATAAGGAAAGTAAAATAACAAATAGATCTTAGACAAGATTAGGAAAGTAAAATAGCAAATAGATCTTAGACAAGATTAGGAAAGTAAAATAACAAATAGATCTTAGACAAGATTAGGAAAGTAAAATAGCAAATAGACAAGATTAGGAAAGTAAAATAACAAATAGATCTTAGACAAGATTAGGAAAGTAAAATAGCAAATAGATCTTAGACAAGATTAGGAAAGTAAAATAGCAAATAGACAAGATTAGGAAAGTAAAATAACAAATAGATCTTAGACAAGATTAGGAAAGTAAAATAACAAATAGATCTTAGACAAGATTAGGAAAGTAAAATAGCAAATAGATCTTAGACAAGATAAGGAAAGTAAAATAACAAATAGATCTTAGACAAGATTAGGAAAGTAAAATAGCAAATAGATCTTAGACAAGATTAGGAAAGTAAAATAACAAATAGATCTTAGACAAGATTAGGAAAGTAAAATAGCAAATAGACAAGATTAGGAAAGTAAAATAACAAATAGATCTTAGACAAGATTAGGAAAGTAAAATAGCAAATAGATCTTAGACAAGATTAGGAAAGTAAAATAGCAAATAGACAAGATTAGGAAAGTAAAATAACAAATAGATCTTAGACAAGATTAGGAAAGTAAAATAACAAATAGATCTTAGACAAGATTAGGAAAGTAAAATAGCAAATAGATCTTAGACAAGATTAGGAAAGTAAAATAACAAATAGATCTTAGACAAGATTAGGAAAGTAAAATAACAAATAGATCTTAGACAAGATTAGGAAAGTAAAATAACAAATAGATCTTAGACAAGATAAGGAAAGTAAAATAACAAATAGATCTTAGACAAGATTAGGAAAGTAAAATAGCAAATAGACAAGATTAGGAAAGTAAAATAACAAATAGATCTTAGACAAGATTAGGAAAGTAAAATAGCAAATAGATCTTAGACAAGATTAGGAAAGTAAAATAGCAAATAGACAAGATTAGGAAAGTAAAATAACAAATAGATCTTAGACAAGATTAGGAAAGTAAAATAGCAAATAGATCTTAGACAAGATTAGGAAAGTAAAATAGCAAATAGATCTTAGACAAGATTAGGAAAGTAAAATAGCAAATAGATCTTAGACAAGATTAGGAAAGTAAAATAGCAAATAGATCTTAGACAAGATTAGGAAAGTAAAATAACAAATAGATCTTAGACAAGATTAGGAAAGTAAAATAACAAATAGATCTTAGACAAGATTAGGAAAGTAAAATAACAAATAGATCTTAGACAAGATTAGGAAAGTAAAATAGCAAATAGACAAGATTAGGAAAGTAAAATAACAAATAGATCTTAGACAAGATTAGGAAAGTAAAATAGCAAATAGATCTTAGACAAGATTAGGAAAGTAAAATAGCAAATAGATCTTAGACAAGATTAGGAAAGTAAAATAACAAATAGATCTTAGACAAGATTAGGAAAGTAAAATAGCAAATAGATCTTAGACAAGATTAGGAAAGTAAAATAGCAAATAGATCTTAGACAAGATTAGGAAAGTAAAATAGCAAATAGATCTTAGACAAGATTAGGAAAGTAAAATAACAAATAGATCTTAGACAAGATTAGGAAAGTAAAATAGCAAATAGATCTTAGACAAGATTAGGAAAGTAAAATAACAAATAGATCTTAGACAAGATTAGGAAAGTAAAATAACAAATAGATCTTAGACAACATTAGGAAAGTAAAATAGCAAATAGATCTTAGACAAGATAAGGAAAGTAAAATAACAAATAGATCTTAGACAAGATTAGGAAAGTAAAATAGCAAATAGATCTTAGACAAGATTAGGAAAGTAAAATAACAAATAGATCTTAGACAAGATAAGGAAAGCAAAGCAATAGGAAAGAACTAATCATTAACTATAAGAAAACAGGGTCACGAGATAAAAAAAAACCCTCGAAGACGCGTTTGAATAAATGCATTCTACAAACTACGTAAAGTATAAATAAATAAAAAAATGTTTATAAGAAAAAAGAAAAGAGTGCTGAACCGCCATATAATATCTAACCTTCTTTAGAGTAGAGAATTCTGGAGAATCTCCAACGAAAAATTGACTTGAAATGAGAAAATGTGATTTTGTGGATGAATGCGGAAAATACCGTGGCCTGTGAATATGTGAGAAACGAGTTTTGGGGAGAAAAAAAAAACTTTTAGGAGGATGAGATCTACAAAGGAACTTAATACTTACAATCAGAAAGTTATGGCTGAAATTTCTGAGATGCATAATGAGAAAAAGGGGCTTAGACAATTTAACACTTGCAGGACGTATTGAAAATAACACATGCAATCGGAAATAAAGAGTAACCCATTTAGCGACTTTTGTGAATGGATGCCAAAATAAAGTAGGATGATAAGGAGCCAAAAGTTACTCAAAGCAAGAAAAGTCAGAAAGTTGTGGAGGGCTATTATCGAACATTGAATTAATTATTATTGTAGAGTAATTGGCCATGGGGAAATGTAAATGGCAGAACTGTCCAACAGAATTGACAAAGTTTGAAATAAACAATGAAAAGAAATGAACATGGCCAAAACTAAAATGAAGCAAAGCAAAATATCTGCATGACAAATTAAGTGTTAACAATTCTGGACGACGTAGCAAATCCGACCATTGACCATTGCTGTTCGATAAAATATATGCGCAATATTTATATTTAAGTTTTTACTTCAAATAACTACAGCTTCTCTGAAGTTATTATACAAATCAAATATACCTTAATGACTCAAAAGTTCTGAATCAATATGTGTCAAATTTAAACTCGTCCATTTCCACCCATAGTAAAATATTTAATCAAATTTTCTGCAAAGGTTAGTTTTTGAGATATTTGTAATTTACGAAAATGAATTGACTGAAGTTAATATACCGTTTAAACTAAGATTAGCTTAGATGGGATCTTATAAAAACTTCTTTTTTTTTTTGTCCATAATATCTGTTGAAACATAGGTAGAGAGAATACTCTAACAACTGTTGAAAAACAGAAAATGACAGTCATTGAGTGAGGGAATGTCCACGTTGAAATTATCAAAGGAGTTTTGCAGAAATCATCAAACGATAAAGAAGGCTGTTGGAAATATGACGAAGTTGAAAACTCGAAGCAAAGGAAAAGGTTTTAAGAACTTGATTCCGCAGGATAAACGTAAACTAAAGCGAGTTATAGTGAAACAAATACTTTTGAACAGCACGCATATTTTTGAAAAGGCTGGAATTGAAGGAGTCAAGAAGCACAAAGGATTTTATGAATTGGGGTTTGTAAAAAATGAACTAGGCAAACTCACGAAAGCAAATATTTTAATGCATCAAAATCGGGCCAAGAAATACATGAAAATTGACTTTTCTAAAATAATTTTCAAGGACGAATCTCGAGTGACATGTGATAAACCTGATGGCTGGGCCAAAGGAATAGATTTTATCCAATTCAGACATGCTTGTGGCTAAAAGAATGCAACAAGGAGGTGGTAGTGTTATGATATGGGCAGGGATTATTTACCATTATTAGACCATTCAAAATCGATGAAGGAGTTAAACTAAACAGTGCTATTGCGATTTTATGAAGAAGTCTTTCTTTGTAAGGTACAAGTCCCAGTCTTGAGGTTTCAAAGTGAAGTGTGTATTTATGCACGACAAGGCTCCTTCTTATGTATCTAAGTTTACCTATGAATTCTTTGAGCATAAAAGATTTACAGAAGTGAAGATAATGGAATGGCCACCATCAAGTCCTGATCTGAACCCGATCGAAAATCTATGGACAATTGTGAAGATGAAGGTGGCAAACAATATGACAGCAAAACAGAACTATGGGAAGCGATTAAAACTACCATGTCAGAAATTAAACCTGCTGAAGTAAAAACAAAATAACAAAATCAATAGATTACTGTCTGTTATTGAGAATTGGGTCCCTATATTAAAATGTAACGGATTCAAAGACTTATCATGTGATTGTTATTTTTTTCTATTATAAGTGTTGATCAATTTTTGATGACTTTATTACCTTTTTATAGTGATTATTTGGTTTTGCCTAATAACTTCAGACGGCAAATTTTTAGACTACATCAAATAACTTCAATAAAACATATTGATACTACGTAAAATTTTAACTCGGGCTTTGTTTTGACATCTAAATTGATTGTTTAAAATTTAACAATTTTTTTTCAAACCAAATTTGAATTATTGAAATTTATATGATTTGCTTAATAACTTCGGGCAAGGTGGATATAAAATGACGCGAGGCCATAAAAAATGAAAATCGAGTGCTCTAAATGGGAATATTTTTTGATTACCAGATTTTTTTATTCACTCAGTTATTTTCTCCAATATTTTTACCCCCTTTTTATAAATAATTATATAAAAAATATATATGTAATAATAAAAACGTTTTGAAACCCTAAAAAAAATTTTAAATAATAATTAAATGCTTTAAAGTATAAAAAAAATATCAAAAACTCTGTTATGAAAATGATAATAATAAAGACTTGTATATATATATATATATATATTAGTACAGGGAATAGATCCGTTGGTATATAATCCAGATGGACCCTAAAAATATAAAATATTAAAACTGATCCACAAAAAGAGGTCAGTGTATTTATTATAACAGAGCATATAAATTACACAGCAAAATCTCATATAGGGGAGGGATATCTATTTCAGCCAACACGATGTAATTCGGTCTTATTCAACCCCTGTAAGATAGACAGTCAACCCCGGTAAAATAGACAGTCAACCCCTGTAGATTGTAGTCCATCTACCGGGGGTTGAATAAGACCGATGTACTTCGCATTGGGTGAAATAGATCTATACTCATATGAGGTAATTTTGGATTTTGTTATGTAATATATGCAAATAAATCGTAAATGATTATATGTATCTTGTTTGTATCTATTGGCCCAATAAAAAGTGGGGGTTACGGAATGAAAAATGAGTGGCATCCATTCGATTCAGTGTCGGGGGGGGGGGCTTGTTGGTTTCACACTTGGTGGAAATGATTGAGACCAACATAAAATCCACAGGTGGCCATGTGTTTATGAAATATATCGATTCATGTAAACCATATCGAAAAACTTTTCTCACAAATGGTGAATGTAGTACTTTTAAAATACTCTCTCTATATATATATGCTCTTTTTGTTTCTCTTCCTATCTTTCTCATCCTCCGTCACTCTCTCTCTCTCTTACTCACTCTCTCTCCCCCCTACACACACACACACACCGAAGTCTTTATCGCTGATATCAGAATTCTTTCATAAACAAAAAAAGAATCTATTTATAACAAATCTTTCAAATGGTTTCTCTGCAGCGGAACTTGTCTGATTTCCCGCGTGGCGTCTTGCAAATGATTGCTTAAAATGTCGTCTGTAAAATCATTTAAAAAAAAATGAGAGATAAGGTAGTTTTGCGAATCTGAGAAACTGGGTGACGAAGCAACAGGAAAATAAAACATGTAAGATTGACAGAGACGCGATAAAATGTTATTCCACCCTCAGTGCATCACACCATTTACTGAAATGAAAAACAAACTGTAAAACTATTCACAAGATGAAAATGAATATTAGGGATGGGGGGGGTCTAAAATGCCTTCAGTCCAACTGAGCATCAAAAATTTGACTAAGTTACTAAATATTAGAATTTCTTTTGTATTTTATTTTTGGTCAGATCGATAACATTTCAGCCCAACTATTGAAAATATTGCGTTATTTATTCATTCAGACAATAAGGTATAAACATGTCAGCTATAAATACACATTCATTGTGCTGCAGTGTATAACTCCCCTCCCCCCTCCATAACGTGTATTATTAAATAATCTAATATAAACAAGATGTTGTCATTACTTATATTATTGATTGACATGCGGTCTATTGTCCTCATCTTTGTTGTTATTATCACAACGCTTCGACTGTTGCCTTCATCCAAATGGGAACAGCTGCGATACGTTGTGACAAGTAAACATAGAAATAATGTTAATAAGAACGCCTCGTCCGAGAAATTCCGTCAGAGATGCGGCTTGTGTCTCAGTAATGTATGGAGATTTTTAACAATTCTTAACTATATTAAGTGGGGTTTTTTTGTTTTTCGTTTCGGTAAAAAAACATATTTAAATCTGTTTTTTTTTAAGTGTAGGCTGAATACAATTTCCGTTTTCTTTCTCAATGCCTTTATTAAGGCCTTAGAAGAACAAAGTAAAATTTACACTTTGTAATTTTTGGTGCGACGTTTCACAAGAAAAAAAAACAATAAAAACTTTAGGTTAGCTTCTGTACGTTTCTTGTTTCATATGAGTAGATCCTGTCAGATAATTTTTTTTTATAATTCCTGACTTTATTCATCTTTCGTATTTTCAATCTTCTTCGATGTTATGATCTTTTTTGAAAAGTGAATGTCCTTTTACAAGAAATGGTGTCCTTTGTTTTATTTTATTTATCAAAGCCAATTTAATTTAATTTTACCATACGTTTATTTATCTGAAAAATAAAGACTAAATTTCCTGTTAATATATTTTGTTCACTTTGTTTAATCTTAAGCCAAGAATATCATTCACTTACCAGTAAGATTGAATCAGGTAACCTCGAACCGAGCTCTTTTACAGTTTCTGTAAATTTGGAGTTATATTAACTCTCTACTCTTTCGTTAGACACTTAAATTCTTGGCTATAGAACAAATAAATTAAAACGTATTCTAGCCAAACATTTCGTTTTCGTCCTCGTTGACAGGGCACAAAGGTTATGTACTTATCCATCTTAATTTCAATGACAAGCTTTATAAAATGTCATGTTTTCTTTCTCGTTTTTGATTAGATCGAATTTGCAGTTGTCGTCCTCCTTGCTTGTTGGTTCACTGGCTTAATTTCATCAAGATAACACAACAAATGTTTCCGAAGAGCGTGAAAATTTCTGCTCTATTAATTTTCCTGAATATTGACAATCAAACACATTTTACCTTCTATGAAACGCTTTAAATTAGGCGAGTGAATGGGTGGGTGGCCGTAGACAATATGGCGACCAGCCACCCGGCTGTCGGCAGGAATGGCTTCATCGAACTTTTACATCATTTGCGATTTTGGTCTATAGAAATCATTTACAATACAAAAAAATGTTTCGCAACGATTGTCACAAAGATTTAGAACAAGATACGACAACTTAATGGAATATGTA
The DNA here is from genome assembly GCA_963932145.1 of Acanthosepion lycidas. Lineage (NCBI taxonomy): Eukaryota > Metazoa > Mollusca > Cephalopoda > Sepiida > Sepiidae > Acanthosepion > Acanthosepion lycidas. Next base: position 2,568,580 of record OZ010572.1, on the reverse strand, counting down.
AACAAAAACTCGAGTTTTTTCTTAAGATTTTCTTCATATTATTTCAATTAGTTTGCTATCGAGAGTTCACGCTTGACAAAAGTTGTATATCGAAAGAATGTTTACTTTTCTCGTTTGGCTCTTCAACAAAATTTAATCTTTCCATCAATATGTCTCCACAGTTTCCCTTTAATGTCTTTTTTTTAAGTACTAATCTAAATTTGCCTTTTAGTACAAACAATTTCAATGAAATCCTAAACTCACTGGTCAACAAAAAATTTTAAAGTTGTCTGTTTTTCCAAATATTTTAGGACGATTTTTTCATCGCTGAATCCTAAAATGGCATCCGTTTCTCTCGATGAGGTCATGTTTTTGTGCTGTTTTGAGTTTTTAAAAATCCAATCTTCTGACTAAATCGATTTCATTTTTGTGTATCGATTGAATTCTGTTAATATTTCTCATACGAAATAAGTTTTTAAGAGAAAAATTATTTTCTAACAGAATTTATTAATTAAATGTTACAAACATCGATTACAATAAATTAAATAGTATACATTGATAAATGTAAGTACATGTAATTTGCTCAACATTCAAGGCTTGAAATTTCGTTTATTTGCACCCTTAGAATAATCAGCGGCAGTGGTGACTCTCTTCAAAGTCCTGCATTAATCAGACATCATGACTGCATCCCAACCGTCCCTGATACCTGGTCTCCATCTCTTTCATATCTTGATGGAATCCCTCCCCAATGTTCATCGTTCATAGATTCTCAGGAAAACGATTTATATGTGAGAATAAATAATGCATATTCATTTTGAATCCGAGATTTCTGAAGGTGGTTAGCATATTGATGAAAAGTTCTGCGTAGTTCCTGGCCTTGTTGCTGTCAAGAAAGTTCTTCACAACCAGGAATAAAAGCATTTCATACTTCCAGTTCCACTTCGTAAATTGGGTTTTCAAACTCTGGAACTCTGATGAGCTGACGGATTTGAGGATAATCAAAGATGCCAGCTTTCGACTTCTCCATCATCGATCCTGGAAAAGCCTGGCACAAAAAGTGAAGCAGCCCCCATCCTTGTCCAGAGCTTTGGTGAACTGTTTGATCAAGCCACGCTTGATGTGCAGCGGTGAGAAAAGTATCCTGTCTCTGTCTACCAGAGGCTTATTGATAATGTTCGTTGTTCTGCAAGGCATCAATTCCTCCCGAACAGGCCAGTTCTTTTTCGTGTAATACTGTTCTTACTATCACACACGCACGGAAAGCATGGGTACTTTGTGAATCCAGACTGCTGTCCCAACAAAAAGTTCACCATCTTCAGATCAACGCAAATAAACCACTCATTCTGATCATGATGAATTTTCTCCAGCATATAATTGCTTCATATTTCTTCTTCAGTGTAGTTGTATGAGCGATGAGGTACAGAGGCAAACTGATTGCCATTGTGCATCAGAACAATTTTCAGTTATCGCTAGCTGCTGTCAATGAACAGACCCCAATCTTTGGTTCATACTGTGGCACTCCAATTTTGTGCAGAAGCTGCGCAATATCTATATAATACACCGAGTCCTTCTCTTCAGAGAAAAAACAGAGGTACTCTTGATGTTTGTTTCGATACCTGTCAGAGAGGATATTTTTTTCCCTTCAATCTGGATGCCAACAATATATATATATATTAATAAAGAAAAAGGGAAAACTTATCTTGGGCACGCGTTTCGTCCTCTGGGGGGGGGTATCAAAGCAAATACAAGGATCTTATTTTGTAACAAGTATTATTGTTTTTTTCAAAATTTTTAAATATAAAAACGCACATAAATACTCATCAAGTTAGCCGTAAAGTCTAGGCAAGCTATGGAGGTAGACAAGTGATACAATTCAATGTCAAATAAACGACGAAAGATAGCAAATGTTTTCGAATTCAATTAACATTTGAATAATTTTACTTTGTGATTAATTTATCACTTTAAACGTTATTTTTAGTGGCTATACATATTTGAGTAAACGCTTCGTATATTTTTTAAAACAGTTTATTTAAACGACGGTTTCTTCTGCAAAGGGAGAAGCAGGTTCAAATCCCGCCCAGGATTGGGTGGCGCTTCTTTTTCTTTAACAAAATTTCTCGAATATTCAAGCCGGTAGACGAAAATAAATAAATACACTATTTAAAAAAATAAACGGTGCGTCTTCTCAAGTATGGGTACTCACTAAAATTAACGTTTCAAGGGATAATATCTGTTAAATTAATAAATAAAAAATGAATTACTTTTTTTAGAAATATATATATATATGTGTGTGCATGTAGCTGTATAAATCTTTGTATGTAATTTTTGAATTGCAAACATATTTAATGCAAACAACGTCCTTTCGTTTATGGCCTTGGCTAGTCTGGATGAGCGTTATACTGAGTAGTGAGTTCAATCCTCACTGGGTGAACCTTATGGCCTTATGACAAACTAAACTAAACTAAGCTTAGTAAATAATAACAACCTCCTTTCGATTTTAAGATGTCAGTTTGGAAAGAGATGTTGACCGAGACTAGATTTGTCATTAATTTTTTTCTAACATCATTAATATACGAGATCAAATTGTCTTTTCAAAATTTCAAGAAAAGGAGATCTAAAACCTTCACGTTTTAAACCTAATAATTTTATGATTATATGTTTAAACCCAATATATTTCTACATTGATATACTCATCAAAATTGAATTAAATTCAATTTTTAAAACCGTGTATCTTAATTGCTTCGTGCGTATCAATGTTTCAATGTCTTTCTAACCACTACACATTGAGGTTTGAGATATCATGACGTGAGAATATTCATATAGATTATAGCAAATTTTCACCCTCATAAGTTTCTCTCTAAGAATGACATCCTATTATGACGTTTGCTAGTCCTTTACTGTTATCAATCCTAAAAAGACTGCATTCTATTAGAAGTTATTTACGCTTGAAATTCCATTGGGATGAACCATCAACAAAACTATGACTTCGATGATCATTATTACTTTTCCTTCTATCATTTCTCTGTAGCCAAAGCAAAGGAAGTGATTGGCGCTGTCTTGTGGCAAAATTACGCGTCTAGATTTATAGGGAGAAAAAAGAAATCCAGATTAATCCGCGGATAATCTCTCTTATCGACATATTGCAGAAGCAAAGACTACGAGAATTGGAATTTTAATTTGATGAATTGGGGAAGTTTTGTATAAAAAGGGGGACTTTACGATTATTTTATTGTCCCCAAAACCCTGATACTTTAAGGGTATTAAACCAACTATCATAGGAGGAGGAGGATTTTTTTTTTTTTCGCTAACATTCATTTTCCGTTCTTTTTCATTCTTTTCTAGTCTCTTGTATAAACAGCTTCTATATTTGAAACTATTTTATTAGATTAATATCAGTAAATCAAATTCCGAGTTGGTCAGGAAGCCTTCGAATGGTGTAGAAGGCAAAATTAATTAAAGAAACAAATTGTAGTAGATGAAGAAGAAAATGTTATTTTGCAGATAATTTTTGTAAATGGTATTATAATTATCTTTAACGAGATAACTTAGCGGAAATGATAATTCTCAATCAAATATCAATGGAAAAGAAAAAATAAGGGAAATAAAACAACAGCAAAAAAACCGGAGCTTTCAGATGGGCTTTTATATGAATGATATTTGATGCATTCGATTATTTATATATACACCATTCGATTATTTATATATACACCATTCGATTATTGGTATTCGATTACTCTAACTCTTGCGTATATTTCATCCGATAAAAACTACTGTCTTCACGTAGTTTTATAGTCAGTCATAATATCTGAAATTTTTTATAAAGACGTCAGATTTAGCAAGGTTAAAATAACAAAATTTTAAAGACGGGTTATTTACATTATTCGGACTGTTTTCCTCATCTTCATTGTCATATTCACAATGTTTCGGCCGTTGTACGCTACGGACTTCTTCAGGTCATTGGAATTTCGAACCTAACCCTTTATTTCGTCCACCGGGATAGATTGTTCTAGTTCCACGTGCCATGCCACGGTGAACGAAATAAAGGGTTCGATCTAAATTCTAATCACCTGAAGAAGTCCGGAGCGTACAATGGCATAAACGTTGTGAATATGGCAATGAAGATGAGGATAACAGTCCGAATAATGTAAATAATATAAATAATCATAAAACCCCATCTCAGGGATATAGACAGATTTTAAAGATGAGTGTTGATTATCATCAAACATCAACGTGTTTCCAATTTGATTTCCATAGTTCAAGAACTTTTCTGGCATAAACTCCTAATGATTATTAGTTTCGTTTTGGTCCGGCCTTTTCGAAAGCTCTGCGTGTTTTTGGTGTTGATCTTGAAACTGTCATTCTTCTCCTTTTATAAAAGTTTTTCTTCCAATTTTCAAAGCTTCATATTGATCATTGTTGGGCAAGTTAAATGTGACACAAACGGAACGAGCCATAGTAACGAACTCCTGAGCAATGGCTTTTGATATGAAGACATCTTATTAGTCAGCTAATAACAGCCGTGTCAAGTGCACAGGCGCGACCCTCCTCACTCCGCATTGATTTGGTAAGAAGCAGGTTTCATTAACCCTTTGAGACCTGACAACCGCTTTACCGGTGGTAGAGGAAAATGTATTGCCCATCTACCGGATGAACAGTGATAGAGAAAAATGAATTAATGCCCAGGATTGAACGGTGGGTAAACACCTGCGTCGTGACTTTTGTCTGCGCCTTTTCAATGTTTTGTGCATGCGTTTTGGATTTTAAAAAAGGTAATTTTTATCATGAAGAGTGCAGAGTTTCAACCTGGACCGTCAGGGAAGCAATCAGGGACAAAACCTGTGAGAAAAGAACTCTACAGAGCGCAGCAAGTAATTGAATTTTGACTCAGGAGATCACGTAGAAGGTTTACAATTGTTCAAGAACATAGGGCTCAAAAGGTTTAAGACAACTTCTTCCCAAGAGCCGCTGTTTTTTTGCAACAGACTCCCAAGAGGATACTTCCCGGATCACTACAATCTTATTCTCTTCATTAATTCGTTTTCTATTGCTTATCAAATCTTTTTAGGTTAATGGGTTTAATTAACGCATAGCTGAGGGGGAGGAGATATGGATTCCTACCTTTCCCAAGGGTATTTGCGCGTAAGTGAATAACGAACCGAACTGGAATTGAAACCCAATTCCCCGATCAATAATTCCGAGCCATTATCCATTACACACCCTGCACATCCAAGCTTATAGCACCTGGTAGTCTCAAACGGTCAACTAACCAGACTTGACGTTGCTTAACTTCGCTGATCGTACAGAAACTGTTTTTTTCAACGTGATCTGGCCGTAAGCCTTAATCTCTTCAAGTACAGAGTCAGCTGTTACCTTTCCGACAATATTCCCATAAATTGCACTTCTTACCTCCTCCTCTTTCGCTCAATCAACTACGTCATTCAGTAATACTCTGCTTTGAGTGGTTCTAGAACCTTGCAACATTGGACAATAGCGTAAAAACCCAACCAAGGTTGTACGGTAGATGCTTAAATTCAAGTTTGTCATTTCGAAAATTTCATTTAATTTACATTAGGAAGAGAAATAATTGCATATTATATTTATATAAAGCATGTCATTGATTAAACTGCCAGTCACAGTGAGTCTTTTTATTATATAATACAAAACATTAGATGAATTGGGTGATGCATTTCATGTTAATATGTGCAATAGTTTCATTTAAGATGAGGTCATTAAACTTGGCAAGCAGTTTTATGAATATATTACCCTATATAATGTATCTGCAAAAGTTTTCAGCGTCATTTTTATTTTCTTTAAATAACAAGTGCATATGTCTATTAATCCTAAAAAATATTTTATTTTATTTTGTTATCTCCAATTTATAGCTTGCATAAACTCGAAATATTTTTTTTAATATTTTTAATACATACTTTGTTTGTGTGATAATTTAAACAGTTGCTATTTACATCATTTACATCCAGACTAATATCCTTATCACAACATTTCGGACTTTGCGTCTATCAATCCGGTAATTTTAAAGGAATTACGAACTGAATTGTTTATTAAATCGACATGAATAGATTTGTTTTCGCTCGGTTATGCCTACACCGATATCTCGTCTTGTTCTCTGTTATTACTCGCAACGCGTTTCCACTAGGCTCCCATTCGGCACACATGTAATCACTAGGCTGTTCTCCCATGGATAGCATAAATTACAAAAACGTTGGTTCAAGAATTTAGTGACATAGTAATTGTGAGTTCAATCCCTGGCCCGGGTAATAGAATCGGGGCAAAAATAATTGAGTTGTACTAAATAAGTAGACGATTTATCCGTGTAGGCGTGGACATCGGAGCAAGAACAATCTTCACCCTCGTAAAGGGGTTCCATTCGCAATTCTCTGTTGGTTATTTGGATCGACGGCTTATCTGAAATCTGAAGACCACAACAGCCAAAATGTTGTCATAATAACATTATGTGCCATGTCCTTTCAGGACGTAGGCAATCATGGCGCTCCACCTCTCTCTATCCCTTGCAGCTCTAAACAAGTTCCTTCTTTTTGCTCCCCCCCTCCCAGACGACATTCTGTCACCCACTTGCTCCGCCAGGTATCTCTCTATATTTCTGAGATGAGGTATTATGTAAACTATTTACATTATTCGAACTATTGTCCTCATCTTTGTCGCCATATTTATTACAACGTTTCGGACGTTGTACGCTCCGGCCTTCTTCAGGTGGTTGGAATGTCGAACTGAACCCTTTATTTCGCTCACTGGGGTAGACTTAACCAGGACATATGACACAGTGGATAAAGGCGTTAGTTAGATCCAGTGACAGGACCCAAAGTGTGTGAGTTCAGAACCTGGTTAAGATCTGGCGGTGGAGATCTGGGAGAGGGAATTAAGCAGGAGATAACTGATAACTGACAATGATTAGACATAGCACGTGGAATTAGATCAGTCTACCCCAGTGAGCGAAATAAAGGGTTCAGTTCGACATTTCAACCACCTAAAGAAGGCCGGAGCGTACAACGGCCGAAACGTTGTAATAAATGTGGCGACAAAGATGAAGACAATATTCCGAATAATGTAAATAGTGTCCGACAAATATGTTTTCCCTTGTGTTTCTCTTTCCCTCTATTCGACCCGTATCAGATTCTCCAGGCCCTCCCTCCTCATCATGTGTCCCAGAAACTTCAGCTGCCTCTTCCTGATGTTAGGTATAAGCCTCCTGCTTGTGTGCATCCTCTCTAAGACCTTATCGTTGCACACACGGTCAGTCCATGATATCCCTAGCATCCTTCTGTAGAACCACATCTCTGTCGCCTTGAGTCTCTAACAGCTCAGTATCCTTTTCTTTGTTACCAAAGAAGTCCTCCTGTCTCGCAATACTCTGCCCAGCTTTTGGAATGTGCCCTTGGCTATCCCAATACGTCTACAGATCTGTGTCGCACTTACCATATTCTGTCAAGACGCTTCCCAGATATTTAAACTTCCGCGTTTGCTTGATTCTAGTGTTCCCGACTTGCAAATTACATTTCAGGCTCATCCTTTTACTGATGACGATGCATTCTGTTTTCTTGTAGTTTATGCTTAGTCCCTTCTTCTCACTCTCCGTTGCTACCTTCTGTAGAAGATTTTGTAGTTTTTTTTTCCGTGTCTGCTACCAGTACTGTATTATCTGCGGTTCTTATTTTGTTAAGATTATGGCCGCCAATGCTAAATCTCGGTAGTGTTTCCAATTCTCTCAGAATTGCCTCGCTGTATAGGTTGAACAGGTCCGGTGAGAAGACGCATCCTTGTCTTACGCCCATTTCTATTTTTGTATATTCACTGAACTTGTTCCCTATGTGCATGCTGTCAGTATAGGTTCTTGATTATTCTAATATCTTTCCCGAATATGTCAAGGTTGCTGAGCAGTTCCATCAGATCCATTTACAGTTTCCATTTTATGTCTCGTATCTTCTCTTCACATTATCCAAATATTTTTCTTTTAGGTTAAGATCGCTCAGGTGTTTGTTGTATTGCAGTTTGGGTGCTGCATTAAGCTTCTTCGATTTCCAAAGTCTCACTCTTGGTTTATATATAAGAGGGCGATGATCGCTTCCGCAGTCGGCACTTGGGTAGGTTTTGCAGTGAATCATTGCCTTCCTAAATCTTTCGTTGATGGTTTCTCCTCTATGTCGATAGTCGTCACGGATGTTCTTGGAACCATATGTTGGCTATTACCTAGTCATTGGCTATGGCCCATTGGATCTATTTTTCTCCGCGTTCATTGTGGGTTCCTAATCCGAATCTTCCTGCTATATTCCTTGTCTACTTTGGCGATTAGGTCTCCCATGCTAATGATGACTTACTGTGATTTGTGTAGAGCTTTGGCATTGTCCAACATGGAGTAGAAAGATTCGATGTCCTCTTCCTTGTTTTGTGCCGTCGACCTTTTTAAAATTTTAGACAGAAAATCAGCGATTATATCTTATATTTTAGATTTACATATAATTATGGGATTTAAACTTAGAGATTCATTTTTGAAAATGTGCTCAGTTGTGAAATCAGAACCAGTGGTTTATAAGAGGGGATAAGTGGTGACCTTAAATAGAAGAGGAAAGGTGAATTATTATGCTGATTGTTAAAAAACTATCATTAATATTATTAATGTTTTTATTCTTCAAGCAGTTCTTCAAAGAAATGTTTGCTATTCCATACCTAAATTTAATTTCATACATACTATAATTATCTTTGAATAATTTGATCGTTAAAACACGTTTCAGTTTTTTAGCAGATCGCGCAGTAATTTTCTTTAATTAAATTCTCTTATTCGTAGCCAATAAAAAAAAGCTTTCCTCCATTCACGACTACGTATTTTCCTGCGTGTTAATTATGTTGACCTAAATAATGTTTCGTGTTCTTTGCGTCATCTTCACCACACCACTTCCCACAAATAACAGCGGAAAATATTGCACAAGTGCATCTTGGGATTAATTACATTTTACGGTAATTTTCATCTTTTTCTTTGCATTCTGTAATATTCCCAAAATATCACAATTTTTTTTTTTGCCATGATAAAAAAGCCAGAATGACTCATCCAAATTGAAACTCTCTCCTCGTCAACGAAGACAAAATGTTTCGCAACTTTGTTGACAAATCTTTTCTATAATTCCTGTTATTGTCTTTCTGGATATTTTCTTTCTTTCTTCCAAATTATCACTGAATAGAATAAATGAGTTTCAAGTTTAATCTAAGTTGTCATCAAAGCGTTCGTATTTTAGCGTCCTTTTTTCCCATGAATTTTCTCAACAAATGTTGGAATAGACATTTAATATTGATACTTATTAAATATATTTAAACCTAACTCGTATCGTTTACATTAATTAACTTCTACTTAGTAAAAATGTTTACGTCGATAGAAGGATGCTAAGAAATACCATGAACTAAAAATAAAAAGATCAACTGTCATTCCACAGTGGTCACCCATCTAGGTACTGACCAGGCTCGGCGTTGCTTATCTTCGGTGACCGTACGAGAACTGCTGTTTCAAGGTGAAAACAAGAGGCTAACAACAACCTACATAACAAGCTTGTATAAATGGAGGGTAGAAGAAGGAATGGAAAATGAGAATTACTTAAAATTACAAAGAACAGGAAGTTATGGAGGGACATGATCCCTCACGTCCCTCTTAAAATTTTGATCTAAGACTTTTCAAAAGATTAATGCGATTCCTCTTGTGTGTATGGCCGAAACCCCTAGCGAACAATCATGTTATTTTTCGCCCTTCCCAAATCTCAAATGATGGATTTTGATTTTCATGACAAATAGGCTTAAATAATTGGCGCAACAAACTCTTCCTACCTTATCTCCATCTCCTGTTAGCTTTAGACTGTACGATTCCTTCGGTAATTTTGATGTTTTTTACCATTTCATAAACTCCGAAAGTGGAAAAGTATTAATGAAAATTTGCGCCGCTTATCCGTACAAACATAAAATCTCGCATCGTTTTGGCGAATCGCATTGTCTTACATTTTGCACAAATTAAAATGGAAACTTCGACCAAAATTCGTTTTTGTTGACGCCTGAAGATGGAAATGTTTCAGAAAATGCCCAGCACGAGATAACCCATAGTCGGTGTATTAACTATGAATTCACAAAATTGTTCGCTTCTCCTAAAAGTCTGCGGAAGAGATTCAATTTCATTATTTAATGAATTCTCATTTGAAATACCGCAACTGTTTTTATCATATTTTTGATTTTTGATTTTCTTAACCTCGTCATCACAGATACAAGCCCCCCCCCCCCATCCATCTCTTATTTCGTTAGCTCCACAGCTGAATATAGAAAAATATATCGTAATCAAGACAAAAAAAATTTCATTAAATTTGATAATTAATACAAAAAATAAACTTCGTCAAACTTGATAATGTGAAATTCTGTGGATGAGTGGTTTTAATGTTCTTTGATGTCATTCTGTTAACTTTTATTTGTAAATATTTAGTCAATTTCTTTTATTTTTACAGTTGGTTCCTACAAGATCATTGCCCCGAAGACTTACACGGCTTTCTCAGGAATATTGAAACTCAACTTTACCATCCCTCGAAACGAGTGCTTAACGCATGCGTTCATCGCACTGATTGCTTTAGAAGAACAGGAGAAAGAAATTCATACTATCAGTATTGGATGTACTTCGGGTAGTCAGAAGATAGCTTGTGGTTTGATCGACAGTGCTGGACACTATGTTTTCCGAATGTATTCCCGAAGACACGGAGATGTCTTGAATGAATTCTTCTTTGACGTACGATGGCCATTTTTTGCCATTTCACTGCCAGCAGAACAATACGCCTTCACCCACAACATCAGCGTTGCTCTTAAATCGGCTGCCAAATGCAATTCGCTGATAAGATTGCATACTTTATTCTTAGACTTGATCTTCTTCGGAGAGGAACCGAAACCTACGTTCGGTAACCCGTTTAAGAGAACCCGAATCTATCAGCTTAAAATCACTAATTTATCTGCCAATATCACCTATAAATTTCCTTGTAACATCACAGAACTCCCTGGTAGATATCAAGTCGAACTTCGCTCGGTGTACACGTCAAACCCTTATGCTCTGACAGCGCCAGGACAAATAATCACAAAAAGTCATTATATGAACATCATCTGGAACCCCAACTATTCGGTCAGCATGGATAAACGTTATCATTTCCCTTGTCGGGATTGGGTATCGATTTCATTTAAACACCCTCAATGCTCACGTCCCACCGATAGGATAAGATTGTATGCTATGTACCGAAAAGTGATGGGGTCACTGGCGTCACCCCTAGGAGTGAAATATCGAGCCGAGAGGTTCGCCTTCAGAAATATAACATCTGTTTATTTCAACTGCAGTCTATTCGACATTCCTGGAGATGTAACTGGATACTGTTTTGTTTATGAAACTATGACAACTGCTGGAGCTGTAAGAGAACAAACACGTTATTGCATCTCGGCAAAAGATAACGCAGGTGAGAGAGAAAATGTTGTGGACTTTGTTCGAATTTCTGAAAATGTAACGCTTTATATACGATGGATGCGTTCACTTTTTTTCATTACAGTAAATGATACATGCAAGACATTTTTTTTTTATTTCTGTCGATGATACGTGCAAGACATCTGCTAGTATTGAAAGTTTCACCTCCGGAAGGAGTTTTTTTTTTTTTTTATTTTATTTTATTTTGTTTTGCATATAGGGTAATTTTTCAGCTTTGTGCTGAAAAAGGTGCGTACTATATACTGGGAAAATGATTATTTTTTCTCTTTACTTCAAATAAATCCTCGTTATTATCATTTCTATAAAACGGATCTCCAAAATTCTACCCGATACAAGACCTGATTTTTTTTTTTTATCATTGCCCTTCTCTTTTTTTCTGAATTTTCTTGATTACAAACAAAATCTAAATAAATTAGATCATTGAAATGATTCCTTTATAAATTGATTTTCTTTACGTTGGTTCTAATTTTAAAAGTCTGGAGACTGCTCTTATATGGAATTGTTTATTTTCAAACATATTTCTGGAAAAGAATTTTATTTAAAGCATCCAGATTCCTTGAATTCTTTTTACTAATTACCGCTGATTTAGAAATTAGTAATTAAATAAACACAATAGATTGACGTTAATGACATTAATATAAACCAATTTAATTAATTTCCATCGAAATTTTCATAGTTTTTCGAATTGAAATTCTTAATGTTCTTGATTTTCCTTTTCTCTTTTTTTCGTGTTTTTTTTTCATAAATCCTAATTTTTTTTCTTCCAGTCTTTTTGACAACAAAAAAAAATCGCCTATTCATTGCATTGGAGATGTGCAGATTCGAAATATTAACAAAATCAATAACGTTTGCTTTTAAATTATTGATAAGGGAAAAATAAAGGCTTTTAAATATACTTTCATCACTGTGGTTTTGAAATTGGGAAACGAATTTGCTTCTTTGTCTTTTATTCCTTGGATGTAGACGACTATTTCTCTACAAATGGGAATTAGTCCCGATTTAATTTCCCAGTTTTATTATTTCAGGTGCAGAAGTCCTAATGACTCGTGAAGAAGAAATTTAGCTTCACCCACCAAAAAACACACACATACACACATGCTTCTTACATTTATGGGTTGTGTTCACTGACAATAATGATGAGTGAATACATTTTTCTTTTTTTTTTCTTTTTCTTTTTAATAATCCAGTATGTTAGCAGGCGCCGACCCCGCCCTCCCAAAATTTGATTTAAATTTCATTCTCTTTTCTATTCGGTTTCTTGTCCACCATCTTAAGCTCTGTTTCTGTCCGTAAATCACGAAAACTGCTTTTATTACCACGCGTCTTTCACCTGCCAGCCGACCAGAATTTTGTTTTTTTCTTTTGGCCGTTGCTCTCCAGAATATTGTCGCAGAAAATCCTGTTCGCTTGATAGACTTTGTCTGACTGGCTAATGTTTGCGTTTCCAACGTCGAATACTTTATTTAGCTGTTGTGCCATTTTTATTGAGACATGTGTATAAACACAGCAAAATGGCACTGGCAAACATCGCCATACAGGCTTGTTGTCACTATTATTTGGTGACAATGTCCTTCGACCAGCGGCGTAGACAGACGTTTCTTCTGCTACCAAACAAACTCTGGCCAATAAACGGAACACAAGAAAAGCACCTCAGATGAAAGCCTCTTCAAAAATAAGAATGATTCACTCTGACTACTCAGCCATTATTTCTCCCTATTCTTTTTTTTTCCAGTCTATTCGATTCACTTGAAATGTTTTTCTCGCTCCTCGTCCCCATCTTTTTTTTTTTTTCTCTTTGATGATTTTCTTTTACTTCTAGTCACTTTCTACCCTTTTTATCGCTTTCTAAGCTTCTGCCTTTCAAATTTTCTCTTTCTCTTCCTCTTTTTACGCTTCTTCAGTATTTTTCTTTCCTCCAATCTTCACTGAAAAGCCAAGATCTTAAACTACAAAAGCAAATGTTTATATAGACAAACGACCCCCATTTATTGTAACAATATTCTTAAACTCTCTTTGCTGTTATCGCAAACGATTTTATTGTTGCATTTATTAGATAGGATTGCATCAGTGAAACAAGATTTGTATCAATGAAACAAGGATTGCATCAATGAAACAAGATTTGTATCAATGAAACAAGGATTGCATCAGTGAAAAAAGATTTGTATCAATGAAACAAGGATTGTGTCAGTGAAACAAAAGCAGCGACTTCAGTGGCCAGAAATATTCAGCTTCAGATTAAATTCCAAAGCAAATGTTAAAAGAACATTTTGCAAAAATTTTTGTTGCATATATACGGTGTAGGGAAAACAAATATTAGTACAGATACAAATTTTGAATTTATTGTATTTCCAACTAATGAATAAACATACTTTTCATACAACTAACTGTACACAAATGCATAATAAATAAATATACATAGAAAACAAAAAAAATTGATTTATTAGAAATAAATTCAATTTATTCATTTTAATGAATGAAAAAAACTATTCGTACAATGCAAATTTCAAATTTTAAAACTTTTTTAAGTGCTTTAATAAGAGTATTCAAGTGGAATATTCTAGAATGTTCCAGTAATGTTATCAGTAGTTATTTTTAGCCTAAAAATACAAGCAGAACATTCTGTGATTGATATTCGTGCAAGGTTTTCAGCATAGCAAGAGTTAAGAATTGACAAATTCGAAAAAGTCATTGTAAAGCTCTGGAAAGAAAGTTAATGTTACTGGAAGATCTCAGACAACCCGAATATTCCATTTACTATCATTAGTTCATTTATCACAAGGTATAAAAAAAACTCAAAACTGTTGAAAATCAAAGCAGAACTGGTCCTCCACGGAATATTTCTTCAAGATCTTCAAGGAAATTAATGCGTCAAATTAAACAAAATCAAATGGTTACTCGTCAGGAATCTGTGTCACTAAACAGACAATAAGCAATGAAATTCATAAGAACAAATCTAAAGTCATGCTCCCCTCGGAAAACTCCACTGCTATTTAAAAGACACACAGATGCCAGGTTGAAATTCATTCATGAACATAAGGATAAAGAAAAATCATATTGGGAAAGAGTATTATGGACAGACGAAACCAAAATTGAGTTGGTTGGACGTAATTCTAGAAATTATGTATAACGAAAACATAAGAACATAGTTAAAATGGATAAATAGGATTTATTTCTATTAAATCAATTTTTTTCTGTTTTCTATGCATATTTAGTTATTATGCATCTGTGTAGAGTTAATTATAGGAAAAGTCTGTTTATTAATGAGTTGAAAATACAATAATAGATTCTAGGCGTTGAGTTTTTCTGAAAGGTTTTATGTTTAATCATTTTTAGATTTTGCTTCGGATATTTGAATAACTTAATATTTATTCAAAAGGATAAATGAAGCTAAAGTTTAAATGCAAAAGGCGCTGGAAGAAATGATATGATATTACCAGTTGTTTATTTGTTTTTGGTTGTTTTTTGTTTTGTTTTTTTATTTCAGTTTTTTATGATAAATGAAAAAGAATAACAAATAAAGAAAAGTAGCTTTAAAGTTACATTTAAATGAAATTTTGAAAACTTCAAAACTTTATATTCTTTTCTTATTTTTAATCGAAAGATATTTCACATAAATCTCTAGTGTTTCAGTAAGACAAAGACTGGCTGGTTACATTCAATGCCTCGAAAACCAAACTACTTACATTCCATTATCACCGATCAGGGCCTGAAATACGGCCAGTCAGAATGAATAAATGTTTCCTTTGAGAGGACCCGTGCCTTGAGTGCCTATTGAGCCTTAAAGTCAACCCAGACCACAACTGGATCTCGTACATACGATCCATTGCTAAAGAGGCTGGGGAAAATGGCCGCTTCTATGTAGCGCTCCAGTAAATAACTCCCGCTATCCTCTACCTTTACTAGAGCCAAATGAGGCCAAAAATGGAGTACTGCTGCCATATATAGACAAGGGCTGCCAAGTCTTCATTTTCTAGTCACAATAGAGTCCAAAAACCTCTTCGCATTCTTGTGAGTGATGAATTACTTTCCACCCTACAACCCCGTTCCTATAGACGAAACGTCGCAAGAGTATATTCTTTAGTTCCACCAGTTCTAATATTCACGGATAAGCCCCGCCATCTTAGCCAACGACCTCCATTCTCTTTGTATTCCATTGTTGAAATGTAAGCTTTACTTGAGCGATCTGATGCTCTGTGGAACCGTTTCCCAAAAGAATGTTTTCCCGATCACTACAATCTTCACCTATTCAAGTTTAAGATTAACTGCTATCTTTCCCACATATAAGTATAAACCGTGCCTTTTACTCTGTAACCCTCTACCCTTTGTGGCTCCCGAGCCTTGTACAAGGTGACCCCCTATAAAAAACAAAAACAACTATTGTCTTTTTAAGACAATATTGAAAGCACTCATGAGTCGAAGAGTGCAGAGTTTTAAATATCCAGAAGATTGCATTAAAAATAATAGAAATTTTACAACTGATTTTTTCGCTTTTATATTCATCGATGAGTGCATTTGAGAATTTAAAAATATCTAGTTTGACATTTAATTACTTTTCATACTTGCTTATCTTTTTAACTATTGTAGTTAAAATATAGAATCAATGTTGATAGTTTTATAATATTGTTTGTCGGAAGTTATATTCAATTATTTATTTTAAGATAGAAATGAATGATTGTTTGATACTAATACAAAATATCACTTTTTCGCCATTTTCTTCCTTCTTCGTGCGGCGAAATGTAATTGGTGAGTAACTGTTGCTTTCGACATTTTTTTAACATCACGACTTGATTGTTGTCTTTTAGTTTTTTCACTGTTTCGTGTGTGGAGCTTTTTCAGTTTTGATATTGTTGATATGCACAAGCCTTGTTGTCGTCAGATTGCATGAATATTACACAAGTTTTTCACATAATATATCAATATATGTCGAAGCTTTCAAGATAACTTCATATTAATTATTTACAAACTGCTTATTGATTCATGGGAGCCCAAAATGGCTGACTAGGCATAAGACAAACTTTTCCTAGAAGAAGAAAACGTAAATTCTATATTCCTCGCTCTATTTTTTATATGTACGTTGCCATATACCCGATAGCCTTTTACATATTCGCATTGCTTTGTTTTGGTACAAAGCCACGAGCAACTAGTGATGATAGAATTCATTACTAATGATCTATATGTCTTTATTATATTACCATGAAGCACTCTGTACATGTACACATAGCTGTAGGAAATTATGCACATATACAGTAAAGGTAACAAATGCATTGGTATAAAATCCAAGTGGATCCTCGTAATATAAAATATCAAAAGTGATCCACAAAAAGAGGTCAATGTATTTATATTAATACAGATCAATATAATTAATAAACACTAAAATCCCAAATTACCTCATATGGGGAATAACCTATTTCGGCAGACGAAGATATTGGTTGTCTGTCTTATCGAGCAATATCTTCGTCTACTGAAATAGGCATAGACTATTCCCCATATGAGGTAATTTGGGATTTTATTGTTATATATATATATATGTAAAACTACTAATATACACCCTTACACATATCATACTCACTCCCTAAGAATCAAATAACACACACACATTTTACAGAGACACATCCCCTTTCTAGGAACCAATAAAACTGTCAAAATGACCCAAGGGAATTTAGAGCAGCATGAATCCATCCAGATATTAATATAGAACCTAGTGTATCTGAAAATTTTAATATTTTTTATTGTTCAAAACATATATATATATATATATATATATATACGTACATAGTTAGATTGATGTGAGTTTGTGACCCTGTGTTTCACGCTTTTGCGATCGTCAGACAAACTGACGATCGCAAAAGCATGAAATCCAGGATCACAAACTCACATCAATCCAACCAAATATGTTAGCTCTATCTCTGATATTGAGCGCTTTCCAATAAGTACTGCGCATATATAATGTATAAATAATATATATAATAAATTGCATATATATATATATATATATATATATATATATATATATATTAGATACGCATTTCACACACACATAAATATATATATATATGTATAATTATTTATATATTATATGCGCGGTACTTATTAGAAAGCGCTCAATATCAGAGACAGAGCTAACATATATATATATATATATATATATATATATATATATATATATATATATATATGACCTGACCTATAGATTGCCTTCAAGCAAGAAAACTGTCGCTGCTCAGCGGTGACCTCAGTGTACACTTATATATGTATACATTTTTATTAAGCAACTTTAAATTTAGACCAATTTCTGCACAAGACTTAATACTAAAAATGTTTAAATTTTGTTTAATAAACAAAAAAAAAGTCATTTCAGTGAAAGCAAACTAGTAAGATTCTTGAACAGAGTATAAAATAAAGTATTTAGTAATTGTTTTTGCTTAATTTTAAATTTTCCTTTTTTTTTCCTTTCTTTCCTTTCCTATTCTTTCTTTTTTTCTTTGTTTCTTTTATTTTTCTGTAATTTTCTTTCTTTTCTTTTTTCTCCTTTTTTTTTTCTTTTCTTTATTTTCTCTTCTTCTTTCTGTCCTTTCTTTCTCTTTGATTTCTTTTTTACTTTAATTATTGTTGTCTTGTTAAAGTCAGTCAATATTTCTTATTGTAAATGTTCTTTTTTTTTCCAACGATGTTCATTTCATGACACTAATGTATGCAAATATATATATATATTTTTTTATAAACATGTTTAGAATAAAAGTCATTTCAACACAAAATCTTGAACAACACCACAATATATCATCATCTCTCTTTCAATGTATATCAGAATATTCCTCTTTTATTTGCCAAGTCCTTTCAGGACGTGGTTGATTATGGTTCTCCACAACTTCTTATTCTTTGTTACTTTAGTTTTTTACTCTTTTCTATTCATCTCTGTTACTGCGCTGCCATCCATTCACACAAACTCGTTAAGGTTACTCCCTAGCTCGTCTTATTTCTCTGACCTTCACTACATCCAGTGAGGATTAAATTCTCCATGCCGTCTTTCCTCATTATATATCCCAGAAGTTTTAACTGTCGAATTGTAAGTATAATTTACTTTGTTATTCCTATTTTCTTGAAGACTTCCTTATTATTCATATGTTATGTCCATGACTTTCTTAGAATTCAACGGATGAACGACATCAATTTAACTTCAAGTTTCTTATTCATCTCTGAGGAAATTGTTCTGCTTTCGACATCATATAGATAAGACGGTTTAATACTTTTTTTCTTTGTTTCTAATGAAATTTTCTTATCTTTTAATATTTTACTTAGTTTTGAGAAAGACATCTTTTCTTATTCCGACCTGCCTTCGGTTTTCCACGTTACATTTTCGATCGCGTCTCTATCCACAGAGATGGTTTCATTTATGTATAGGTTTGATTTTGCCATCCCTAATACGTAGCTCACACCGCAAGGCTATCCTTTTTGCTGACAGACAAACATTATGTCTTCTTAGATTTAACAGTTAATCTTTTATTCATGCTTTCAGTTACTGTAAGATTACTTTCAGTTTCCTTTCTAAATACCATCAATAAATCTTATTATTTCCGCCGACAATAAATCCCGATAGGACTTATAGTTCTCTTAGGATCGCCTACTTGGTGAAATAAATATGGTGAGTAAATGCATTCTCCTTTCTTATCTTTCTGCTTTTGTGTATTCAATAAATGTTCTTTCTATATCCGCATGCAAGCCACTTGTTCCCAGGAGAAGTTACTCGAATATCTTAAATGAACTTTTCGAATATCTTTGTGTAATGTATGAAATATATGTAAAGATTTTTCTGCATTTGTATTATTCTCTCTGATCGCATTCTGATCATAAAATGCCTTAATTACATAGTTCTTGCTATATTTCCAGTTTAAATGTGCTACGAACTCTATTGGTTAGAATCTTAATAATTTTAGTCATGTGGCTGATTAAGCTGATTGCTCGATGGAGTTCGCGTTCATTTTCACTTGGCTATTTTTGTTGGGTTGGCATATGTTATGAAAATTGATCTATTGAAGTCTTCCGGTGTTTCGCCGCTGTTATATATTTCATTTACTGTTTCATTAATTGATCTCAAGATTATTTCAATCCTATGTGCAATCCTATGTGGTCCTGATACTTGGTTTCTGTTCATCTTGGTCATGGCTGATTTTACCTGCAATTTTATTACGACAAGTCTTTCTGTTCTTATGTATTGTAGGTTTCGCTCTTCTTTTGTCATGGAAAAGATATTTTATGTATTCGCTCCATTTTTTTTTGTAGCCTCTCATCTATATGATTTTTTTTCTTTTTAAACTTTATGCATTTTGTTGAAGGACATGTTTTCTATTCAGCTATTTTTTATTCTTTTTATTCATGGCTGCTAAGTCTGTTTTGTAGTGTTTCAACCTCTACACCCTGCTCATTGATTTAATCATGTTTTACTTACAAGAATCTATTTCTATTGTTTTTATCTCGCCTTCTGTATTATCTGCCATTGTTTAGTTGCTGTCCCCTTTTTCATCAATTCATTTTTTTGAAGTCTCTTTACATTTGGGATGACTTTTTGGCCGATGTTCCTAAGTTCTTCATGTCAATCTGAGTCACTGACCTCTTCTAAGCTTTTATACTTCGTAAATGTAGTCTACAGTCTGTCTTATAGTTTAGGCGTTTGTTTTTGTGTTTTTTTTTTGTTTTGTTTTTTTCAATGTATTTATATTTAGTTTCGTAGATGATCTCTCTTGTAATGAGCGTTTAGGTTTGAAAGTGCACAATTGCATTTCTAAATCTTTTATTGTTTGTTAGGCAACCTATCTAGTTCTTTATATCCTCACTTGGGCTTTTCCATGTCAACAAGAGTTTCGCATATTCTTCAAATAAGATGTTATTAGACCAGAACTGGAGCATTTCTGCTATAATACCTGCAGCTGCAACTGCTCAATCCTCTCTAGCATTCATAGAATTCGAAATCGTTTACGCGGGACTTGTGGAGAATGACATTTTCTATTCTGCATCCTCTTTCCCCGCAGACACAAACACGCAGACCTCTGTCGCTACTTGCATGAAAAATGTTCGAATGAGCTTCATTTTGTGTCACTAGTTCAGGCCTTCACAGCTAGGATGTGCCATGTTAGTTCCACAGAGTTAAACAACTATCATTTCTTCTCTATCCCAAATATAAGAAGGAAGTTCCACAGATTTGTCTTTCCATTTTCCTGAGGAACACACTCCTTCGAGAAAGCTTCCCTAAACACTACAATTTTAACCCCTTCAAGTGAAAGGTCAATTGTTATCTATCCTCCTTATCTTCACTTCCTAACACCCCCTCTTACATTTATATCACTCACACACCTCTTCCATTCATATCTATTTTAACATTAACCCCCTCTACCTTGACTGACTCTCAATGTGTTTGAACTTTAATATAAAAAGTTCACTGTACACCAATGTATCCATATTTTGTTGTGCATTTCAAGTCAATATTTGCCGACTGTTTCACTCTATTTTCCTTATTTCAATGCTCCGGCATGATTTTATAACTTGAAATATATTTTTTCAATGTCGTAACCTAATGTTTTTGTCGTATTTTACAGGATATCGTTTTGGATTCCTATTTTCTTATCTCGTTAATGTTTTCGCTTTTACTCTGTGTCTCTAAATGTTTTAACATATAACTTGTTTTTTTTGTTTCTCTGATGCATCAATCATCTACGGACATTAGTCGTTATTGTGTTTGTCTAGTAGACTAATAAGTATATTCCCCATTGTATGCTGCTTGAATATGGTTTTGTTTCCCTTAGAAATATCTAAATTTATCACGTGGGTTCTCGGTCTCCTAATTATGCTGAATAACATTATGGGCAACGTAAGTGTATTAAGGACTCATTTATTACTCAAAACCATCGCTTAATTATGCATTGTTAATTTATTACTTCGATGTTTTGTGCTTTAAAACTTGGAATTGTTAATGTTTATTAAAAGTAATTAAAAAGCCAATCTATACGAAATGAAAAAAAAATCATTTCATGGCTGAATTGTGCAAAATGTCAATATTCCATTCTGGGTAAAATTTTCAAGGCAGCAGGCCCTCCCCTAGTTAGAATATTGGTGCATCACAATTGTTTCTATTTAGCCAAGAGCTGTACTAAACTACGCTTAGTAAATATCAGTGATTTTTTTTATATTTTATTGCTATGCTATCAGTAACATTGTTCATTTGATACGACACTAATGACTTTGACAATCAGTCGGCTTCATAAATTATCCTAAACAGAATTAAGAAATGTTTGCTTCAGCACAAGATCACCTGAGATTAAAACAAACAGCAAGTTGGAGAGACAAGAGGGGAAGTAAATAAAGTTTGTTATTATCTGCTTCAGAAACCTCTTGATACTTATGGTTGCTAAGTAGTTTTGTTGGTTGTAATCTTTTGGTAGTGTTATGGTTCAAGACTCGGAACGTGATATCAGTGAACGGAGTTCGAATTCCAAACCGAATTCATAATTCAGCTCTAAATTTTCTGGTTCCGTGCCACGTGTATCCAATAAGATGATAGACAGAGACACAAAGAATTAACCAGTCGAAAAGTTAAAAGCTGTTTTATTTGACTTTCTCCGAACGAAGCATTAATTACGCGTTCAATACTCTCGACAAACAAAATAAATTTTGAAATAGTTTCATTCCAGTTGCTGAGTTTTCTTAGAATATCACCAGTTGCAGAATCCATTAAAGAATATTTGCCCATCTCTTGTTTCACGGGATTCGAACTTGGCTGTCCGGTTTTTCATTCTGCTATCCGTTACATCATTCGCACACTCTTAGAATTTGATAGTGCATCAACCTGCAATGAGAAAATCAAAGGGTCCCTCTGCTTTAAGCAATCAAGGGTAAAATCAACAGCGATCATTTATAGGTTGATAGAAAGATAAAAGTTGAATGCAGTCAGGGAGTCTTATTTATAGCGATTTACTACACGTAATTTACATGTGGCACAAGGCTAAAAGTATGGAGCACCCAATGAGGATTAAGTTATCTTTATTTGTAAGAGCTCATAAAGGAAATCATTTAAATATAATTTAAGGCTTTGATCATTTTTCTTACTTCTGCTATCTGCATTTAATTACCTAAAAACTTTCTATTAAAATTGTTTTGCGCCTCCAAGAGGTCCTCCTTATCGTAAAAATTATTTATTTTAAAATAAAAAGTACTTTTCAATTGTTTTTTTCAATAAGACAATCTATAAAAAGTCTTCCTCGTCAAATAGTTTTGTTTTTTTCTGCCTTATAGAATAAAGTACAATTCTAGATTTTCATATATTTTGTTTATTTTAATGTTTTAGACTCGGTCAGGAATGATTCATTTTTATCTAGTTTTTCTTCCGACTCTGTCTGCAAAGAGTTTCAAAGAATTAACATAAACATGAAAATAAGAATTCTTTTTTTCATTCTGTTGGTAGAATTTCATTCTGCTATTCCTTTATTCTTTATTTCATATTCTTCTTCGCAACACAGATTTCAAAATATATTTTATCAGATAATTTATTCCAATTTCAAATTCCCTTTATTCATCTAAATTTCAACCGTGCCCAAACTCTTCTTACTCTTTTTAATATTTGCACGTCTTCACACACTCACTTTCGCCTTATAATCTGATAAAGAGTGTCTAGGTTTTTTGACGTTTTCCTGAATAAATTTATTCACACGTGTCTCATCTTTTGAATATTAATCTTCCCTTTTCTTTTTCTTTTTCAAGTTTTGATCATAGATGGCAAATGGGGTCCGTGGTCTGGATGGGCAGAATGTACAGCTAGTTGTGGCCATGGAAAGCAGAACAGGTTCCGTATGTGCAACAATCCCCCACCATCAGAGGGCGGTGGCTTTTGCCCTGGAGAACCCATCGAATGGAAAAGCTGTTACATTCACTGCGAAAGTAAGGAGGGAAAAGCTTTTTTCTTTGACTTCCGTTCATAATATAATTTTTTTTCCTTGGAATATATATATACACTTTTATATTTGCTGTAAAATTTACATCTTTGATATTAAGCATGATCACAAAACGTGAAAATTTTGACATCTTGTATTTTTGGAAGAGAAAAAGTAATAATTTATATTTTAGAATTAAGCTAAAAATTCTATTTACTTTCAAAAAGTACCTCATCTATGTAAAAGTGTACTTCTTTAAATATTTTAAGCGCTTTTTAGAGACTTTACCTTGGGAAATCTGCTTCTCTCTTTTCTGTCTTGCTATTTAAATGCTTTTACTTTTTTTCTGCTTCTGTTAAAAAATTACTGTTCAATTTCTTGTTTGGATTTTTGTCATCACCTGTAAATCCAGTGAGGTCAAGATACTAAATGAAACTTTGTCTGAAAAAGCTGAATGTTAGGCGCGTCTTTTAACCCTAGACTCTTCGAAAGAAACACCATTCTATTTATTTAGAATCTTTGGAAACTCTTTTTTTTTTTCATTTTTGGCAGTGTGGTTTTGCTGAATATGAAAGAGCATTGTTTTGTATGAATATGCTCTTAAATTTAAAACATTTAATAATTTTTATCTGAATTTCTGAGATGAAAAGTTATCATTTTTTACACTATTGATATTCGGACTATTGTCCTCATCTTTGTTGTTTTTATCACGTCGTTGTGCTCTCAGGCCTTCCTCAGGTGATTATCGATCTGGAGAATCTAACATGACAGCCAGGAGCAATGATGGCAGTCTAATAAAACTTTAAAAGTTTACTCCAACAAATTGTTCTAGGAGACGATGGCTTTAAGAGTTGGTTTTGTGAATTTGGTAAAGTAGTAGTTGTAAGTTCAATCTCTAGGTCGGGTAGTGTGTACTTGGACTAGAGTGGAAACGAGTGAGCAATAACTGAATAGTAATAAATAAATATCCATAGACATGAGGAATGCAACGAGAACAGCCTACCTGCGTAGATTAAATAAAGAGTTCAGTTCAGAAATCCCGGCATTTTACCCAGATCGATATGCGCCTGAGGAAGGTCGGAGGACACACCAAAACATTGTGATAACAACAACAAAGATGAGGACAATAGTTCGACTATAAATAGTGTAAATCATTAAAATATTTGGTTTTGATTTGTACGTCTCATAAAACGTCTTAACATCACCAGGAACATTTGAAGGAATCCCTACGTCTTACAACACAAGCATAAGATGACATACATTCTTATTGGTTGGCTATTTCCATGAATGTCTTTAATACAAACATTACGACCATCTAATATAGATCTGCATTCAGCACGAGAAATTAATATTAGGGAATCAGTTTCCCTGTACTTTTTTGTCCAATTTATATTCGTGTCTTTTCGAAATGATTATTTAAGTCTTAATTTGGTTGCTTTCATATTCATTAGTCAATATAGTCAATATGCTTAGTATTTTGTATCTTTTCACTCTATTTACATTTGCAACACAGACTTCTATAAATATTTTCTCGTTTACTATCCATTTATTTTTTTAAATTCTCATTTTGGGACATTTTTAAAGACGTTAAGTTTTTTTAAAACTTTCTGTCTTTTTGTCCCCATCGCTCACTTTACATTGTATAATTCTTATATTCCTTGGTTGGGTAAAATGAAACTTAGTTTTCTATTAATGTCTCGGCTTGTCGTATATGGGGGGGGGTATAAAATCACACACACACACACACACAAGACATAAAAAAAATGGCGGTGGCATTATCTTGGTTTGATAGTGTTTCTCTTTCAAACAGATGAGGGGTCTTTGTCATTGAAGGGACTATAAATGGAGCGATGTATTGGAATGTTTTGGGGGCTTGAAGAGGGATTGAACTTTTAAGATAAAACTCCTAAAGTTAAAATAAGTTGTGAATGGTGTGTTTAGAACTGGGGATGCTTCAATGGCCAAATGCATCAACATTAATGATTTGATGGTCACTGACAAGGGCAAGTAGAAAAAAAATAACGAAGGGTTTTCACGAGCAGTTATTAATATCATCTGAGCAAATTTATAAGCGTGAATATATTAAATAGATTTTCTGCAAATGTCCAAATATTTCTTCCCCTCACCTTTTTTTTCTATTTGGTGGGAGCAAGAAAGTGAAGAAATTTTACCGATTGCGACAATGAACGATATGAACACTTTTTGTACTAACTTAATTCCACCAAACTGAAAAAAATGTACGAATGTCTGAAAAAGTAAATAAAAAAATTCATCAAATTTTCCTTGTCTATCATATTCAACGAAACATATATATATATATATATATATATATATATATATATATATATATATATATATATATATATATATGAAAAAACTTAACACAACATCGAAAAATCCGGTAATAAATTTATTTCGACAGATAAGTTTTTAATATTTGTCTCATGAGACCGAAATTACAAAATGGTCTGATGAAGCCGATATTAAAAACTTATCTGTCGAAATAAATTTATAACCGGATTTTTTGATGTTGTGTTAAGTTTTTTCCTTTGATGTATATCATATTGCTCTGTATACAATACACTGAGCTACATTCATTAATATTTTATAATAAAAAGCCCTACTTGGATTATCCTTTCCACTTACGGATTTGAGATTATATATATATATATATATATATATATATATATATTCGTCTGGTAAAACCTTAGGTATTTTGTCTTGTAAATGAACAAACCAATACCCAAGGAAAAATAAGGGACAAAAAAAAGAAAGAACTAAGAACATGTAATTGAGGCAAAAACAATCGTCCAGAATCCAAGTTCAGAGTCCAAAGAAAACAAACCACCAAAACGAGTAAAGCAAAAGTAACTAAGTAAAGTGCTCAATACACTAAGTAGACCAAATCTATGAAGCTAAAGAGCCAGGCAAACCTACCTAAGGCTTCAATTACGCGGATCGTCTGACGATCCGCGTAGGTGAAACATAGGTAGGTTTACCTGGGTCTTTAGGTTCATAGTTATATATGAAATGACAATGTACAAAGACATTATTAAATATGTATTTATAAACACAGAAAAATGTTTATATTTATTTTGCTAAAAGTTCTTTAAGGAACGAAACGCAACAGCATAAAATGTTTTTTCTATTGTCATTTCTTTTATTGTCTTTGCAGATACATTTATCTATATCTTAATTTTTATACACACACAGACAAAAGACTGAATGCTAAACAGTTGTCGACTTAATCCACTTCCTGGAATCTGATAAAATAATCAGCTTTTGAATAGAAATGCCTACTGGTCGGGCCGAGAACTTTTCAATCACACTCGTGTGTCGGAGTAAATATAGATAAAAAAATTACTTATGGAATTACTTTAATTTTTCATATTTGTAAATAAATAATTTATTCGAAATGTTGATAAAGGCGCCTTTGTCACGAACAAATTCTACTAAATTCATTTTTTTTGTTGTCTCTTTCTCTTAGAAAAGCCACCAGAAACACCATTTGAACCGATGCCAAGCAAAGGTAGTTGTGTTTGTGGCTGTGTGCTACGAAACAGTACAGGTATAATCACTGCCTCTGATGAATGTCCTGGATTGAGTGTCTGGCTGGTCAAGGTGGCTAATCAATACCAAATAACATTGCTATTTCAATACGCTAAATTACGGCCATCCGGACAGTGGATAAAGATTCGAGATGGACATGCGGAAAACTCTAAATTAATTGTCTTCAGCGCCGTCGGGGGAATTCCGGAATCAGTGACGTCATCATCGAACCTCATGCGCATTGAATTCATGACGTCATCTTCTTCTGATTCAGCCTCATACATACTTCCACATCAAGACACACAAGAGATCTCAAAAACATTATATTTATATGGATTCATCGCAAATTACACAATATCTGGTAAGTGTCCGTTATTTTATATGCAAAGTAGATTCCGGTTAATTGGGACGCAGTATGGTCAAGAATAAATTTGGCCGAATTAGGCGACTGATTCGGCTATACGTCTAAACATATGACCGGGTCCCTCTGGCAGTTTTGTACACTTTCTGGCCCACCTTATGATTCGATCTTCTTTAGCGTCGGTGTGAATCAAAAGCGAGAAAGGCTCTCAGGTTTATTTCAACAAAGAAGAAAATAGCACGAATCCTGTTTCCAATACATTGACTTATTTATTCATGGATTCACTTGGCATTGTCCAGGAATAGGTAAATAACACTTAAATCATTTTCGCAGCCACTTCTATCTTATATCATGACAGACGTGTGGATTAGGTGTTCCTTTTGACCAGCGAGTACTCTGACTGCCCCTCTGCCCATCTCTGACTGTGATTGCTATTCTCACTATTTCTTCTTACATCTCGACCAACGGCTTATACCGCATTCTAGGATGCGCTCTGGCTATATAAGCTTACAACCGACAATCTTTACCTTCCGGACGAATGCCACTTGATCCCGAATGATCCGAATTTAATTTATTCATATAATTAATTTTTTTTCTTCTATACAGCGGATGGATGCTTTGAAGGTCTTGTTGTCATAAAATTGCCGACGTTTCAATCCCAGATACAATATACGGGTGTCCTTAGTAATCGAGCGGAGACATATTGTCCAACTTCTCAGCAACTGGTATTTAGCAGGAAAAAAAATGGTGTTAACTTTTTCATTGAATCCAAAACGTTTATACTTTAAACTTGTTTTTAATCGAAATGAGCGTATTATAAAACAGCTCAATCATTTTTCCCCTCTGACCTTTAATATTTGACTTTTTCTTTCTTTCTTTGATGGGGATGTTTATTAATTCACACCAGATAGTTATGAGGGAAGATCAAGTGACAACAAGTCTTGTAAAATCCCCCGTCTTTTCTCTGACTACAATCTTACTGTCGTCTGAAAAGTCATCAAATTACTCCTCTAGAGCCTCTAGGACACACGTCCTACTCGATCATTTATTAATGACACAGCACTTAATCCTCATTTTTACTGTTTTATTTCTAATTAGACATGCATAAACAGACAGGTACGTTCACAAAAAATATTTTCCTTTCTTTTTTTTTCTGTTGACTGACGATGTGTAAAAATACATTTCCTCCTTTATAATCATTAATTGAAATATTTTATTTCTGAAATAAATTTGAAAGCATGTAAGGATAAAAACAATTTTTTTCTTACAGATTGTCTCATAATAAAAAGTATATTTTTAACTGGATGTTTTGTTTTGAAAGGAGTGGGTCATCCCTCCTTGATCGACGTGATTTTATTGTTGTTTGTGAACTTATTAGATGAAGATATGTCTGTTAAACAATAAACACGATAGATTTCAATAACAATGAATAATCCCACTGGGGATTGATTATACAGAATGCTATTGACACTAACGGACACTGAGCTCAAAAGTTGGCTTTTTTTTTCCATTGGTGGAAAAATCAGTTAATAAATATTTCTTATACGTCGATTTTAGTATTGCTTTTAAAAATATCACTTATTACATTTTTTGTTGCCATTCCTTTTTACTTTTCCCGTTGTCAAAATTGCTTATCAATTCATTCACTTCCTTTTTTTTTTTCTTTTTTTTTTTTTTCAGTTATCAATGTCACTGAAGCTCCACTTATTCCACACTCTTTGATGGCTAAAGAACCCGAATGGGAGAACACAGTAGCCGCCATTGGGATTATTGTCTGTGTAATGATGCTAGGAATAAGCATCGCTTGCGGCGTATATCAGCGGGTTTACCGTCGTCCGTGGCACAAGTACACAGTGGCATCTCAAGGGGACAGTCCTTACCATGTCAAAGGCAGTGCACCCAGCAGTCCGACCAGCGCTGCCGGTAACACTGAGATCGAACACGACATGGAGATCCCACTAACTAAAACCGGAAGCGGCAAACGCAAGAAACAAGAGACCACAACTCCAGTGGTCACTTCACCACGGACTTCGGTGTCCAGTGCGTCAAGTGTAACAGGAAACGCTCGTAAAGTGAAGACAAAAGCCGATGTGTCGGTGCAAGGTTCTGCACAAAGTCCCTACTCTGCAAATGCGACAACTATTGACTACGTTCATAATCAAAGCATCCTCAAGTTAAGCCCTTCGTCAAAGGTACGTTCACCTAAAGTTCATCCTTCAAACGGCAAGGGCAGTGTCACAACGCCCAAATCGCCACTGTGCAATTTGAATTTAGAAGAACGGGTGGTACCTGGTGCCTCAGGAACGCCTTCCTCTTCGCAAAACAATGGCACTTCCCCGACGGTGAAGACACCGGTCAATGCTACAGACACATCATCAAATAAATCGTACTCGTCATCAAAAAATGGAAAAGATAAATCGCAAAAAAGAGACAAATCAAAACATTTCCGGTTACCGACGCCAAAAGGTAGTAACCGGAACTCAGATGGTATCCCGTTAATGACGTTACAAGATAGGTCAGATTACGACCTGAAAACTTTAGCACAAAGCGCTGGTCCTGATTCCGGCTCAGTAGATAAACCTGAGAAAAAGATCACGACTGAGTTTATTGCAAAGGACAAGAAACCCAAACGACCAACTAGTCTTGTCGATGACGATAAAAGTATAAGCTTAACGAAAGCGTCTCCTATGATTACATCTAAGCCGCCACTTGACTCGAAAATAAAACTCCTCGATGGACGGCGAAATCAAAAACCGGACGGCCAAAGCCCAGAACTTCAAAGAGGAGATAAGACTCCTTTGAACTTAACTCCTCTCAGTGTGAGGAGCGGAAAAACACTTTCACCAACACGAAGTCTCCTCACTCCGTCCGACGCGACATCTGAGGGATGTGAACTGGAATATGATGACTTTATTATGGACGATCCTCTGTCTTATTTTGACACTGAGGATACTTTGAAACTCCGCTGGCAAGGGACTGAAAGAATAGCCAGTAGAACCTTAAAACCGTCAGACTCCACTACAACGATTGATCATTAACAATCACCATTTTGATGAGTTGGTTTCATTGTATTCTTGCTGTCAGAGAACACTAAGCATGCGTGGGCTGTCTGATAAAGCCTTGCAAAACAGATTCAAACACAAAGCTAATTATTAAAGGTAGACCAATGTGAAAAAATAACAATTCACTTCTGAGGTGTCTGTATTTTGTTTTTATGTGTGTGTGTGTGTGTGTGTGTGTGTGTGTGTTTTTTTTTTTCTTAAATTTTCAGTTATCAATTTAAGGGAAATAATTTTTTTTCAAGAGTTATCTTCCTTACCAAGGACTTTATCCTATGGATTTCTACTTGGCATAAGTTGCCTAATATATCAATGCATGTTGTAGAATAACATATTTTATATAAAAGCAATCAGATCTTGAAAAATAATGAAACCATTATGTTTAATATTTAAAAATGAAATAACTGTAATTTCTTTAAAAGTTCAAAATCTGTAAGACTTCTTTGATTAACAGATTTCTGCTGTAGTTCATTCTGAAGACAAAGTAAAATGGAGTCATTAAAAAGGAACATGGTTGGATTAGAATCTGTCACATTCTAAATTATTTCATCACTATGGGCAAAAATAAAATTATCATAAATTATTTATATTTCCTAATTTAAGATGTTTAGTTTTCTACTGCTAGAAATAACATTCAAGTCTGTCATCCAGTTCACACTCCTCCTTGATTCTCTCAAAAAAGGGTAGAGTTTTATCTCTTGTTCCCTGTTTAGGATTCAAGTCTTTCCATTCTCTTTCAGTCCCAGTGGCATTTTCGCCTTGCTTGATGTGAAAAAGAACAAAAAAAAGCTATTTTGATTGGTTAGGATTTGTTTATCCTTTCTGTTACAATGCAATTTTAGAATATTGGGAGTTAGAACTTTTTTTACTTTAGAAAAACACTATTACATTACATATTACTTGCTTAATTTTTCTTATAGTGAATTTGCCTAAAAGTTTAGATTTTAAATTGTGTATCTTCAACAACGAAAATTTGCACAAGAATGAAATCCATGAACCTTTTGTATGCTAAATCAATTCTTCTAGCACTTTATTCCATCATTATGACATTACTCTTGTATTATCTGGAAGACAAAGGAAAAAGCAATTACATTAAGGACCCCCTCCCCCAACAACTGAACACACTACCAGAGGTTAGAACTCAAACTTTAGCAGCTGAACTATTCAGTACTTGTAAAAGACTAACATTAAATTTTAAAGTTAAATTGTCACCTTCAAAAAAATAGCGCTGAAACGTTCATAATTTTAAACATCCAGGTGAATGAATTTGTTAATCATGAGGAATAAGGAATGTTTTGAATCTGTTGACATTTATCTATACAGTCAGTAAAGCTGACAATCAGTAAAGCATGCCACATAGACATTTCTGGCATCTTTGGCTGAAAGAATTTCTTTCTCTAACTGAAGATATTTTTAGAATTCAGATATTAAATGACATCAAAAGTTTCCTCACTTTTAAATGAAGGAATGACTCCAAGTGAAAACTACTTTCTGAAAACTAGTTAAAGACAATCAAATAAAGTGCGTTTGCCAAGATATTTTTAAATTATCAACCAGAAATATCTAGAAGTTTGATTATGAGGTAAGTACTTTTATGGTAATAGCAATTTGCATCCTGCTGGTAACCAAAAACAGTTGTTCAAGAAAGAGAAATCAGTCAAATGATATTCAAATATTTTACACTATGATGGAAACTTCAAAATAGACACAACAATTTGAAATGTTTCATAATATTTATTGTGTTTCTGAGAGGGGGGAACAAAAATCATCCACCATTTTCTCCATAACAAAATGTGACCTTAACACAGAAAATGACCCCCACCCCCAAAGCAGCACCCAACAATTGGGGATTGGGTTAGGATGAAACAAAGTGACACAGCAACATTTTAATCATCATCTCATTTTATTTGCAAACAAATTATTTAAAAATAGATTTTTTTTTTTGGTTGAAAATCCAAGGCAAAAAGCTCAAATGATTTTTACTCAGTTTTTGCTTAAAAATGAAATCTTTCCTTAATCCTATTTTGTGAAAAGAGTGTTTAAATAATTGCAAAAGTTGACAAAAGCTTTTTCTATTCCATATTTAATAGAGATTCTTCAAAGCAAAAACAGCTTTTTGGTCAAATGCAATCAAAAGAATTATTTTATCACTGAGGCACAAATGGTTATTTGCGCATTGGTGGGAAGGGCGAGTTCCACCTGATTTAAATACGCTAAAAGAAAAAAAATATTGTTTTAGCTGCACAAAAGCCAAATTGAAAGTGCAAAAGAATTGGATGTTTCAACAGAAAGAAGACAAAAGGAATTGAATAATCTAAAAAAGAAATTGATGTGCAAGAAAAAAAGTAGCTTATTTATGCAAAATATTTTCCAAAATGACATTGAAAAGAAAGTTACATTTAAACATGATGTATAAACTATTCTGTAAGATTACTTTAGAATTTCACGCAAATAAAATATCAAGTTTAGCTTAAATCATTTTTTTTTATAAAACTAAGTAACTTAGAATTTTATGCAAAATATTAACCGGTCTCTAAAACAACTTATTTCAGTGAAGTTAAAAATTTATGAATGAAAAGTTCAAGTAGAAATCCCATTATTAAATTTTTTGTTTCTCTATCAGTGTGTCTCAACTGTGTATGAAAAATCCATTATTGTCTCGTAAAGATTTAAATATAAACTCAAAAGACGAATGCATTTCATTGGCTGAAGAACATTTTTAAGGAAGTTCCTTGATGATGAGTTCTTTGACTTTTAGGAAAAACAAGAAGATGTTAAGAAAATTTACTTTTTACACAATTAAAATGAAAAACCTCAAAAAGATTCTCTGAATTAATTTTGCCATTAAAAGAATTTTCTCTCCACCTTATCCAATGATCTAATCATACATGCTTTGATATTTTTACTAAACAATCAAGTTGTCAATTTTATTATTTTCACTTGGAAAGTCATTTCTATATAACTAAAAAGAAAAAGTCCTTCAATTATAGTCACTAAGACAACTTTATTACCAATTTAGAAAACAAATTCAGCTTTTGGTTGCCTCAAATACAAGTTAAAATATATCGTGAAATTTGTTGAGCAGAAATACTTAGAAAAATACAAAAATAAAAAACACCTACATTTTGACTGAAGAAAGAAATTTTGTTCATTTATACAAAGGCTGAGTTGATGTGAAATTTTCAAAATTAAAATAACTGAAGCACCATTCTTATTTAATTAGATGCTTTGTGATATATTTTTTCTATTTAATGATTTCAAAAACGGTCATTTAATTGAATAATTCTACAATGAAATAAGCTAACCAATTAAGCTTTTTCTTATTAATGTCTCATTTTGGGGGACAGTCCTACAATTTTACAGTAGACATTAAAGTGTTTAAATTGCAGCTATATAAAGAAAGTATTTACTATAATCAAAATTCCCGTCAGGTAAAGGGAAATAATCGTTTAAGAATTTTTTTTTTTTTAATGTTTAGTCCTAGTATTGGACACCTGAACTCTTTTCTGTTTCAGTTACTGTTTTCCAAGCTCTATTCTACAAGTGTATAATTTGTGAGAGACAAAGTTGTATCTAATCTAAAAATATTTGATTTATTACATCACTTTCAGATCGAGAGATACTATTTATTTCAACTAGAGTAGAAAGCAACCAATTTACAATACTCTTATGCTTAACTGATTTCTTCTTTGTTTCGTTTCCCAACCCCGACCCTGACCCCATTGTACAGCACTGTTTTGTTTTGGACTGCATTTTTTGAGGGGTTGGATGGATCGTATGTTTGTCAAGTCTGATTTTCAGGGAATGGCTGCTTTCTCCTCTATATGTTTGTATGAGAATGTTTGAAATGTAATTGTTTGCCAATTTCCTCTATTGTGAGGGAGAGATCAGCTCTAGTAAAGAAATTTGTAAAGACTCATTGTGCTACTGAAAGACAAAAACAAAATCAATTGCTGAAAATTGAATAGCATATCTTGTTGAAACTCATCTGCTTTGTAAAAAGAGTTATATTTTGTGTAATTAAAAGATTTCCTCCAAATTATATGTTTGAATAGAGCTGGAGAATCATTATGAGGTCAATTGTTGAAACAATGCTTCATGTTAATGATTATATCTAAAAGTTATTACATTTTCTTACAAATGTTTATATTATGTCAAATCAAAATTATCCAAATTCTCTGATAAATGTTAAAACATATTATACACTTTGTTTCTAGAGATAGATTACGAAAAATATCCTTTCTACACAATATCAGAGAAGAAAAAAACTGCTCATGAAAATGACTAGAAGCACTTTTTAAAGTAGAAAAGATCATATAATTATCAGTTGTAGAGATGTTTAGTTTTTTCTTTAATGATATTGAACAACTGCTACAATGTGTGAAAGATTTGTTCAGTTAAATAATTGCTGCTGCTGTGATTATATGTAGCTGTGTTCAGAACTTTCCTTTTTGTAGACTATCAAATGTTGCTGCATCACATTAGGATCCCTTATAGCAAATGAAATGAAATGAAAATATATTATGCTTAAAAAAAATGTGTGTCGCATCAAATTATATGGAGGAAGCAAGCAGCAAAAGCATTTTTTCCTGGAGGTGATTGAAAGAATTCAAAACAAACACCAAATCTGATAAATATTGATAGGAACAGAGTCAGTAGTTTTTAATAACTAATTAATGCAATTAAGAAGAAAAAAAAATGGTGTTAGCATTATTACATCATCTGAATTCTAAGACATTGATAGCAAATGATTGCAAAATCAAAATCATGCAGAAGCTTTTAAAACGATACTTTTAATTACTAAATAATATCGATTAAATAATGAAAGTGAATAGCAACTTCTTTTTCATAATGCAGTGTGCCTTAGGAGGAGAAAAAAAAAATGATTAAATTAGTAGAAAAAAAAAAAGCATCAATGATTGTCTGGCCACCAGTAGTTTGGTGCTTTTCACCTTTTTGTTTCTGTTAAACAAAAATTATAATTTCATATTTTACCTAACAAATCTTAATACGACAGATTATAAATTATCTTTTAAAAGTAAAAAAAGATTCAATTAGAAATTAAA
Source organism: Acanthosepion lycidas (assembly GCA_963932145.1). Taxonomy (NCBI): domain Eukaryota; kingdom Metazoa; phylum Mollusca; class Cephalopoda; order Sepiida; family Sepiidae; genus Acanthosepion; species Acanthosepion lycidas. The sequence continues at coordinate 2,533,136 of OZ010572.1, read as the reverse complement.
GAAAACTGACCCTTTCCATATTCTCAAAACTTTCATTTCACTTGATTTATAAAATTACCAAATCCACACTCGGTTGGTACATAGACGTTTTTGGGGGGTTTTTAATTTTAGTAAACATATTGCAGTGAAAATATGCTGATGTGATGTGCTTCATATAAAAAGGATACATAAGAGTAGATGATTTACATTTGAATGAGTTTTAGCAACTTTACTTGTGAGTAAAAAGAGAATATATATATATATATATATATATATATAATCTTCATAAATGAAATGAACTCTTTCCTCAAATATACTAACAATAAAAAATACAGAGTATGGTATTTACTCATATTCCCCACCCCCAAATTTGATATGAGTGAATATTAAAAAAAAAAATAATTGCTTGAGGAATTGTTTTTTATGCACGTTAAACAGCAGGAACAAATATGATTGTCACAAAATTAATGCCTACAGCCAATTAACATAATGCAGCTGTGAAAGTATCTTAAAAAAAAAAAGAAAAAAAAAAAGAAAAATTGTCTTTACAAGTTTGAAACAAACACCCCCTTGCCATCTAGTATTATCTGGTTTTCAATAAACTTTCATTTTGTCATAGAATTCAAATAGTGTTTACAAAATAAGAATTGAATTCAACCTGCCAAATTTAGCAACAGAAACAATACCAAAGCAGGCCCCATAATGTGGCTTAAAGATTTGTAAAGAGAAAAATGAAACTTTATAAAAACAGTGTTCAATTTAATGCCTGCCTTTAGTATTTAATCATTTCAACTGAAGAGAGAAAAACATTTATGAAAACACATGAGCAGATAATGACTTTATAAATAAAAATTTGCAAAATATATGAGAATGTACGTCAGTTGCAGTGAAATCCATTCTTTCACTGACAAAGAAAGAACATTGGAGTAGTTCTATTCTTTCAACACTAGTTTAAGAATAACCATTTATTTATTTACAAATACATTTTGGGAAATAATGTCATAACACTATTCACTTCAACAAATGGAATTCTATGAAAGCCAGTTTGAGAAAAAGATTCAAGCTCTGCTAATATTATAAGAGTTCCAGTTACGTAAAATAATGTTTTTACCTGAACAGTGCTATTAATTATAAACCAAATCCAGAACAAAGACCTGAAATAGGATTTTTTAGAATAGAATTTTGGTAACAATATAAAATAAATTCATTATTCTGATATTTTTTTTTTATTCATTTCTATTCTATCAGCAAAATTAACTCCATTAATAGAAATAATTTTCAATATTTCAATGATTTTTTAAAACCAAAATTTAAAAAATTCAAAGAAACAATGTAATTCATTCAAAATATTTTGGGAATCTTTTTTTTTAAATTTAGGAAAGATTTGTTTAATTTATAAAGTTACTGTTGGAGAGTTATAAAGAAAAAAAAGCATTTAAATAATATTTATTTTACTTAAGGATACTTATAAATTGATTTTCATTAACTAAAATCTGAACATTAATAAACAATAGACTGGAGATAAATTTTTCTATTTTGGATTAATTTTCACTAAAATATTTCAAGTTAATCATATTTAGATGATAAGCAAAAACTTCAAAAATGATGCTGGAAAAATTTTAAATTCATTAATATTTAAACAATTTCAAATTCTTCATTTAAGGAAAATGTATTCCATTAAAAAAAAAAAAAAAAAAAAAAAAAAAAAAAACTAATTTAACATTGAAAATAAATATTTTTTAAAATGTGTTATTTTAACAATACACTTTATGAAACTGGCTTTGCATATAATCTGCTAAACAAACTGGGAAAATGTGAAGAAAATGGCAATAATTTTTAATAAAACTTACAATTTTTAAGATAGTAATTAACAAAAAGATGAACAGTTTTTAAACACTTAGAAATGAGGCGAACCCGTGAGAGAGACAGAAAATAACTGAGGATTTAGCTCACTTACCATTTTGAATATCAAAAGATCATAGCAGTTTGCATAAGAGCCAAAGCTCTACATGAATGGACAATAGCAAATATTTTCTGACATAGGCTTAATGGGGCTTTTAGTTGAGGTTAATCTTGTAGACCTTTTAGGACCATAAGGTGTGTATATATCTCAAATACTTTCACTTAACAGATCATGAGAGAGTGTTCAGGCTTTCTTTATGCATCCAATTTGTTTAGAAAGACAATTAAAAAAAGACTGTACCATTCTAAGATTACACACACAAAAATTTAATATTGCATATCTTAAAAAAAAAAAAAAAAAGAAGCCCACTCAATCTTCACTGTATCTCTTCATTGGAAATCTCTTTAAAAATTTGTAGAATAAAAAAATTATAGAAAATATATACAGACACACACGCACTCCCAATAATTGTTCCACATTCCTTTTTCAAATAAGAGCAACAGCAGTGGAAAATGTATTCATAACTAAATTTCAATTTGGTAAAACTATAAAACTTATCAGTAAGGTTTACTATTACTGCTTGCATGAAAGCTTTTAAGAAATTAATAAGACTTCCAAGATATACTGACAAGTAATACAAATTCTACACATACATTATTCCAAATTATGAATTTTGATTCTTAAATATTTTAATTTGATGATTTGTTCAAAAGATTTCATATACAGCCAGACTAGAATATTTATCTAACTCCTAGAAAATCAGCTTAAAAGTCTATATCTAATTAAAACAAAAACATAAGTTTGCAGTTGTTTTTTTTAATTTATATAACTTTAAAGAAATCAACTAATTTAAGAAATTCATTCAACACTTTTTTGCTGATAAAACAAAAATAAGTGCTTATAACCAATTGCCAAAGTCAAACTGAAATCTTTTTATTTTAGGTGATGTTTATAGTAAAATGGTTCAGAGTGTAGAGTTTATGTAAAGACAATGGTTTCACAAGTTATTAATGAAAATGAATCATTTACATTTATAACTAAAACAGTTTAAGAATTAGTTATATTGAACACAGATCATCACAAAGATATTTTCTTAATATTTGCTGGGTGAAAATGAGAGAAAGACAAAGTTAATAATTTTACATGCCATGAAATGTTTCTTTCGTCAGGAAATTCATGTCACCTGTGTTTATTTTTTGTTTTAATAGTGCCAGAAAATACTAAATTGGACTTTTCAAAGTTTGCCACACTGAATATCTTTTCTTTCTCAGTGTGTTTTTGTGAGCATTTTAAATTTAATATTCAAACCTTTTATACATTTCCTTTTAACAGTTAGAAATAAAAGACTCCAAGCTAGAGTTTTGGTTCCTTTCATAATGAAACATGGCTTTTAACTGGATGTGCATGTTAAGCAATAATAATAATAATAATAATAATAAATGTAGTAAAAAGAAAAAAAATCATTCAAAGTACAAAATGTTTAGTCATAACAATAACAAAAGGAGACAAGTTTTTAATGGTATTTTTGTTCATTCAGTATTTCATTTGCACACACACATGCATACATACATACACACAATTATTCTTTTACTCATCTTGTATTTGTGCATCTGTATGTGTGTAGGTAATACTTTGTTGTTTTGATCGGAATGTTTTGATAAAGTTCAGCAGCCAAGCTATTTGTACTCCAGACACACATGGAGCTTAAATGCCTGGAAAGACATATCACAATAATCGGGCTTCAGCCACATTTCAAAACACCAATACCATAAGCCCTGGTTTGCACCATCCCACCCCACCCATCTAAACTTGACCTAATCAATCAGGAGTCTCTATTGATATAATTGGCACTACTATTCGAGGCTGTTCTTCAATAACACTTGCTTTACTTCCCAAAGTGTCCAATTTACTAATACCAGATGAACTTTCATCTGAATCGGCTTCATCGCTTTGTAATGAATAACTAATATTGCCATATTCTTGTAGCAGAGGAAACACTCCAAGCAGAAACTGGCAAAAGTCTTTTCGAATGCCAAACCACCCTGAAATTTAAAAAACAGACATTCAATGACATTTCAATAAGACAAAATAAGGCTGCAAAAAAAATTGTCATTCAAAAGAATTATAACACTTCAAACATTTTCTTATAAGGATAAGAATATAATAATAATAAGGATAATATAATAATATAACAATAATAAAGATGATAATATAATAAGGATAATAACAAGGACAATATAATAATATAATAATAAGGATAATATTATAATAATATAATAAGGATAATATTATAATAATATAATAAGGATAATATTATAATAATATAATAAGGATAATAGTAATTTTCTTTTTCGACACATTTTCCATTCTAGGATACACGCCATGTGCTGTTGCTTGCTTTGACAAGGTAAGTCGCCCTTTTCTTCACTATAAATTTGTAAAATATACAGTACTATTGTGCACACAAGAGCAAAATTAATCGTGACTCAGTGAGAGAGGAAATGTAGTAAGAGTTTAAAATACATTCCAGCCAAAAGATAAGAGTATATTTACACACTATATATTGTAACTAATAAGAACAGAAATGAAAGTCAACCTTCAAAATGATAATTATATAAATCCTCTGCCCATACAAATTTTTATCAAATACATGATATATAAGTGTAATAGATTAACCTGGTTGAGGCCAAAATAAGTTGTTTTATTTAAACAAGCTTTTCAGCTATTTGCATATTTATGAGAGAGAGTTAATGGGTAATAATTGAAACAGTAAATAAAAATTAAAGATGATTCTAAATATTTTGTAAGATTTGTGATAAATTTAATAACAAATTTTATCAAATGATATTGTCACCTGTGAATATTCAGATATAAAACCAAGTATGAAAATAAAATGTCTTTGTGGTAGAGAAGTGTGTGTGTGTGTGTTTGTGTTTAAATACTCAAAGATAGAAAACTAAAGTAAAAATGTAAATTAGTTTTCTAAATATCCCTCATGCAGCAGACATTCGAAATCTAGATGGAATCAAAGTAAAAACAGAAATACTTACAGTGATTGCCTCCTTTACAACCAAATGCCATACAGATGAGGGTGAGAAGAGAGATCAACAAAGGCACAGTGATAGCTGCATATTTGAGGTGATGATCACCATCAAGACGATTGGCAAGTAAGATCTGAACATAAGAAAAGCACAAAATGTCATCAAATATGTTGCCAGGAATTCAGTCATGCATCTAGCAAAACAAAAAAAAAAAAAAAAACAAACAAAAAAAAATCCCTGAAATCAATCTGACAAAACCATCAAAAAAACTGTGAGAAATAAAATTCTGAATTCTTAGCTACATGAAAATATCATACAAGGGAAACATTGTGAATTAAAAGGGCTTCAAACTCTTTCCAAAGTAGCTCAACAACTGACAAACCTTGAATAAGACAAAGGTCCTAAAAAAAATCAAACATCTTCAAACACAGCCAAGACCAATTCTACAATTCCGTTTATATCACCGATCTTTCGTTGAAAGTATAAACATATCCCCAGAGAAAATGTGAACTGCCAACATTTCTTCTCTCCAAGAACAAAAAAAGAAGTGGCTGTAATGCAGATTATAGCATCTCCCTGCTGATCTTAGTTAAATCTTTGCCAGAGTGATCCTGAAAAGTTCTTGCCTTTTGTCAAGAACATGTGTGGCTTTAGAGCTGCTAGATCATTTATTGATATCATGTTCAATTTAAGAAGAAAAAAGAAGTGAATAGACAAGGAGAGATGCTAATCTTATAAGATCAAACATCAGCTGAAACAAAAAGGCAAGATCCTTTCTATCAAAGGGAAAAATTAAAAGTATTTAAAGAGGATTTAATCAAACATTACAAAGGAAAAGCAACATTAACATAATTAACATTAAAAAACAAAAAACAGAAATGCTTTTCATTATTAAGTTGCCTTTAAAAGGTCATATTTATATAATCTGATAAATATTCTATTTCACACTTAATTTATTCTTGTTATAATCGTAGCATGTGTCATCATAAAAAAGGATGCGAGGTCATGCTTTAAATAGTTCAAGTAAAAAAAACTGTGACATGATTAGTAAAGAAAAGATGTTTAGCAAAACAGAGTCTTTATAATCACTTTTGAAAACAAAAAGAACTTTATATACATGTGGGTGAACTAGATCATATCACACTGATGCCAACAGAAATTTGGCAAAGTTTAACATTTGTACTTGTAAAAAAAAAAAAAAAAAAAAAAAAGGGGACTGTGTCAAAAGGATGGCTTTTCTCCCAACACCACTATTACAATGTATTCCCTCGGCAATTTTTATCGTTTTAACATAGCATCTGTTAAATTTCGTCAGAATTGTATTATATAGTAAAGACAGAAAAATTCAAAATGGGAATTAACTCAGGTAATACAAGATAGTAATACTCCAATGAAATATATACTATTAAACTACAATGGAAATCAGTTAATTGATCAACAGTAAACATGGTTTATACTTCATAGTAATAAATTCAAAAAGATTAGTGATTAAAAGTAGCCAAGCAAATACGAACGATCATTTAGAATTTGACATTTATTAAAACTTTTTACAATTTCTTTTCTTTTATATACACTTTCTTTTACAAAACAGATTTATGTAAAGAAGACATTTTTACCTCAAAAATTAACAATGGTATCACTAGAAATGAATAACCAATGGCTGAAGAAAGATTTCCTCGTCGCTGTTCTGGTATCAGATCTGGTGATTTCATCAGTATTATAGTCAGAATTATTCGGTAGAGGACCCCAATCATTGCAACACACATTACAATCCAAATTGGAATGAACACAATCTGAAACCAAAACAAGCAAAATTATACATAAAAAAATTTGAACAAATGAAAACAATGATTTACATTATTCGGACTATTGTCCTCATCTTTGTCGCCATATTTATTACAACATTTCAGCCGTTGTACGCTCCGGCCTTCTTCAGGTGGTTGGAATGCCGAACTGAACCCTTTATTTAGGTCACTGGGGTAGACTGTTCTAGTTCTACGTGCCATGTTTAATGGATGTCAGTTTTCAGTTATCTCCTGTTAATTTCCCTCTGAAAGTTCTCCACTGACTTAACCGGGTATTGAACTCCCACTCTTTGGGTCATGTCACTGGATCTAACTAATACCTTTATCCACTGTGCCATGTGTCCTCAAGGACCTGAAGAAGGCCAGAGCGTACAATGGCCGAAACATTATAATAAATATGGCAACAAAGATGAGGACAATAGTCCAAATAATGTAAATAATATACATAATACCTCATCTCAGAAATATAGACAGATACTGAAAGCAACAATTAAAGGAATTCAATATTAATTGGTTTCTCTTCAGTAAAAGCTTTCTTTTATGCTTTTTTACAATTTCATTTTCTACTTTTTTTATCTCTTTTCATCTCTAATTTTTATACAATGCCAAGTAATTGCATTCAAAGATCATGGTAATGGCATTCAAAGATCATGGTAACTCACATCTAATGATAAGCAACAAGTGATGCATGTTACTAATATAAAAGGTCATGATTTTCAAGCACATCAACTATTATACAAATATTTTGACAATTTGCCACTTCAAGCAATAAGTAAATATTCAGTGAAAACTCAATTTTAAAAGGTAAATGAAAGATTACTGAAGAGGATTTCTGGAAGCACAAAACTTGTATTAAAGTTTTAGGAATAAGGAAAAGATTTTTTAAAAATATTGTACCTCACTCAATGGCAAAAAATATTGACATTTTGAGAAATATCGTTTTATATGGCACTAAAAGTTAGAGAAGGAGAAAATAATGCTTTCAGTCAGAGCATTTGTAATGCTTAAGCAAAATACGGTTTCTGCGTAAAAAAAAAAAAAAAAAAAAAAAGGAATGATACTGAATAAGAAATGTTACAAAACAAAATCATTATTGGCTGATAATATAATCTTTTTATTTCTAAACATGATATAGTGGAGAATTTATTAAATTTCAATATGAAAACTTTTTTGGAAGCCACCACTGAATAGTGAAAGTCTCATTCTGAAAACTTAAGAAAATCTTGGATAATATTGATACAAGGAATATAATGGGTCATTTATTTTTTTTAAAACTGAGAAGGGGAGATAACTTACGATTTACATATGTATTTTTGAAAGTCTGCTTGTTAAGCTAATGAATTTAGTTCCTTTTATTAAATAAATATATTGAAGAAAAAAAAATTCATCATATACACAAAACATATTTTATTAAATAAAAACAAAGTGGGGTTGATTTTGTGAATAGTGTGAATAAAAATGTGAAATATTAAACATATTGGTTAAAAAAAATATTGTTTATATTCAAGTACAGTTTTCAGTCACTTTTATTAGGGCCAATTTAATTTATACAGGGTTAAATTGATTAAAAATAGAAAAATTTTAAAATGTACTCAATTTAAAAGCTAATATCTATTTACAAATCAACTATATTTTCCACAAACAATCCAAAAGATTAAGATTTTGATAAACTTTTAAATAGACTGTAATTTTATTTTTTGTTTGTTAATCATTTAACCCCAAGCCAAACAAAGATGATAAAAGCTACAGAGTTGCAAGGAGTTACTGAAAGAAATAGAGAGAGGACAAGAAAAGGACAGAATTCAAGGAAACAAATGATATTTGACACTGCATCTAAATTATAGCAGGATGGTGACCTGGTTCAGTGTTTTAATGTGTGGGATGTACCAGGCTGGTAACCCTGGATCAGTTTTTTAATACCCAAGAACAGCTAATAATGATAAAGATTAAATTGTGAGAAAACTTAAAGAACCTCATTAGAAATTGAGGAGAAGAACAAATTAAAAATAATAATTAGAAGCCATAAAATGAATTTGGAGAAGGCCCCAGGAAGATTTGAACCTGAAACAAATCAAATAGAATTCATTAAGATTTAATAAGAGAGAAGACAGACAGATGAGAGACACAAACAGACCAGATGACAAGATAGGCACAGTCCAGTTTTAATCCCCCTCCAGTTGTTGCTCAGAGGTCTCTCTATTTATTTCAAATTGTTGCTAGAATAATTTTCCTGCTGAAAGACTATCAACTAGATTACAAAAATAGATCAATAATTCTTTACTCCTTAATATACTTTGAAATTCTTCAATTTGTTATCATTAAAACTATTGTTAAATATCAACAGTTTTTGTTGATTCCTGCCTTGTGAAATCTCTGTATAATCACAATATGACCTCTGGACTAAATCCCCATAAAACCTGGTTACCTGCCAGCTTGCTGATGCTGACTAATGACGACACTAAGAATACTTTTCTGGTAGCACTGAAACAGGAAACGACAGATTTTGACGAAACACAATTTTTGAAGATCATAGCCGAGAGGAAAGCAGAAGAGAGTTCCACAAGTGAGATGTGCAGTTAAAAAAAAAAAAAAAAAAAAACTGTTAGCCCAGGTCTTACAGTTACAATTAGTAATTTCAGCAGTGAAATTACATGACCTAGATGCCAAACTACTAATGCACTTAAATTTGTGATGTTAAATTACACAAGGAAAGCTCATCCAAACAATTACTATGAAAACACTTACAGAAAATGAACAGGAAAGCTACAACAGTGGGAAAGTGACTGAAACTGAGATGCCAGGTCAGGACCAATAACACTGCAAATTCTTCTCTAGAATCTATAGATATATAACAGAAGCACCAGACCAGATGGAAGTTAGAATCAGCTATGCTGATGAAAGGCAAAAAAAAAAAAAAAAAAGGCTTCTTTAAGATAGAGAGAGCAGAGAGTTTCATTTTGAAGGCATTAAAATATCAAAACATTTCTTGTCCCAAGAAATAATAATAGATCATTTTTTACATCAGCTGCCAATTTGGTTTTATCAAATTTATCAGGCTTACTATTAAGACTAGAGTAAATATTTGTCTCATTAAAATAGATACGACATCAGGAAGGAAGTTGATGAAAATATAGAACAAAGAAGGTTGAAGAATAGAGAAATTTATTTACTGAAAAAAAAGTTTGAACAAAGTAACTATAAACAATTTTTTTTTCTATCCTCTGCCAGCCGCAGTGATGGAGAAAGCATTACCACGAACCATCGCCAGTGAAGAATAGGGCCCTGCAGTACACACCCATATTCATGCAAAAAGATATAGAGTGTCACTTGAATAAAAAAAACAAAAAAAAAAAAAAAAACAGCCAGAAATACCATAACGATTCAACTTGCTAAGAAGACCAGCATGCCAAACTTTATGAAAGGCCTTTGAGATATCTAAAATAACAACACAAGCCTCACCATTCTTATCTAAAGCTTGACACTTTCAGCAATAACCATCAGCTTATCAGTAGTTGACCTAGAGAAGTGAAAGCCATATTGTTATAACGCTAAAGTGTTGAACAAACTTGAAAATGCCTTGATTTCCAACTTGTTGGAAATCCTCTTCTGTGGTTTGTGCAAACTGTCTTGTCCTTTGAACTATTGAACTATTAGTCTTCTACCTCTTTTTGGAAAAGTACTACAGACTCTAATTATCTCTGAATTGGTTAAGCTTCCGTGGTCTTCTTTCAGACAAACAATATGGCTTTCACTTCTCTAGGTCAACTGCTAAACTAGTTCTTATAAAGTATATCAACAAATGACTGAAGTCAATATCCATTCCAATAGTTTAGGCCTATAACACAAGAAAATGAAAGCAGAAAGAATTTTCAGGTGTTGTATTTTAATGCAAATGATGCTAACTTTACAGAGTCAAATCATCCTTATCACTTCTTTATTATTAAAGAGAAAATTGTTACTTTGTGTAACAGACTGCCACATAAAAGCTTTCCTAAACACTGCAATCTTATCCTCTTCAAATCAAGAGTCAATTATGGAGGATAAGGAGGATAGATATCCTCCTTCTCCCCATAATCTTCAGTTCCTACCACCTCATCTTACATTCATATCACACTTCATTCTGTAATCCTCTACTTAGAGTGGCTCTTGAACCTTGTATTGAGTGAACTTTAGTATTAAAAAACAAAATTCAGCACACCACCAAATTTTAGATTTTACCACAACTTGTTTTTCTTAGGTCATATGAATATCAAACAGTTCAAAATATTTTAGGCGGCTTTTGTCAGAATCTTAAATGAAGGCAGTAAAGAATAACTGGAAGGTTTCAATATTCTAAAATTTGAATTGGTTAATAGCTAAGTGGATAAATAATTGTAAAATTCTGTTCTTAGTCAGAAATCAAAGTGAATTATAAGAGATAAGAAAATTACTATTATATATTTGGTCATAAAATGTTTTAATTTTAAAGTAAAAATAAAATCATCTTTTTTACATTAACTTTATGAAAGAACATATTTTGTTTCACTATCCTCAGCTATTTTTCAAGCAACTTTATACTTCTATATCCCAATAATTTTACCTTTTGCAGTAAAGAACTATTCTTATACCTTTAATTAGTATAATTGGGAGCAGTACTTGACCAAATCAATTGTTTTGTTCACCATAAGAAGCTTATAATAGATGACTTTTCCAGCCCCACCATCATCTTACTTGAATGAAGATTGGCTTTTGAAACAGTCAACAACCGGTCATTTCACTGTTATAAATAGGTACTTTCACTAATTCAGCATAGATTTTCAACACTTAAGATTTAAAATGAATTTTAAAAAATGAAAAAGTGTTTTTGAAGATTTCATTTTAGCTTTAATTGAAAGCTAAATGATTAAATTTACTATTTCCAGTAAGTAAAATATTCTGGTGTATTACAAATAAAAATTATATAGATCGGAATCTCAATTTTTTGACCAATTTAAGAAAATTTTCTTAATTTTAAGAAATTTGAAACAAAACAAATTTATCAGTTTTAAAAATCTTCCAAAAATAAAATATATATTTGTGACATGTTATTTGAGTAAAATTAGCAAATCTAAAGTTAAATTAATCTGATAGCATAGAAAAGTAATATAAAAGCATTTGTCAACAACGGGTGCTGATTTTCTTTGATCATTATTGACATATCTATATATTCTGAGGTGATGACAGCTAATATGGATAACCAGAATTGACAATAAATTTACAAAATCTAAGTGAATGCATTTTCTCTTTGTTTTTAACTACCTAGTAATTTTTTAAAATTAACATATTTTCAGCAATTATCTAATATTTTATCAACTTTTAGTTATGTTTGAAGATGCTTTATGAAAAATTAAAAAAATTTAAAGTGCTATAAAATTTTCTTAAATTAATT
>OZ010572.1:2437287-2504787 GCA_963932145.1 Acanthosepion lycidas | reverse complement strand
ATCTTGCTGCAACCATTATTTTTTATTTTGCATGCCCATCATCACCCCTTTACAAGAACATGTCCTAATCAATGCACACAATTTTCTTTTAGCTTTTTCATTAAAAAAAAACAAAAAAAAACAACACACAGTCAAATAAAAAGTTGTGGTAAACAACATTCCTCAAGATGGTACTATTCCATTCTGGCCTCGTATACATCTCACCAAATTGAAAAATTAGACATAAAGCACTGAATATATGATGGCATGTTTCTTAGATGTTTCCTTTATCAGGTTTTTTCCAATTCATAAGAATAATGACTTAAGACAAATCAAAACAGAATTCAGTGAATGAATGTATTTGGAACTAAATCAGTAAACCAGATCTGTTTCTACATAGAATTACAAATGATTGACATGTATAAACAATAGAAAATATTGTGCAGATCTTTCTTGCTAGCAGTTTGATTTCATTTACATGTTTATTCTTCAGTCAGGTCTTTATGCCTAGTTTTCTTTCTATGTTGCCTTGTTACATGCAATGGATGGATGATAGCTACATAGTTAATCTCATATATTGGCCAAATATAATCAATTGTTTCTTCAAATTTCTTGTATACAGGAAGACCTCATTATCCATGGTAGATAGGTTCCAATCCACCAGCTTCTCTGCAAAGTGAAATCCAATGATAATAGCCATCTATCCAGGTTTGTCCCAAACTTTCCAACAGGAAATTGACACTATGAAAACATAATTCAAATTTATTAAATTTTTTCTCTTGTCATTGCTAGAAAGTAAAAGCCCAAAATGTTTGTGCAAAAATAAAATTTTCAATATTTATAATATAGAATTAGATTGTTATAAAGGCAACATTTAATCAGTATTTTATAATACACCACCCAAACATTTGATGATTGAGGTAATGTAATTTAGCCACTAAAAATGAAAGGAATAAAGAAAAACATTTAATGTGAGCTAAGGATCTGATGACTGAGATGCTTAATTTTTATATTTTCAAAATGTTATTAAAAGATTTGCACGATATATATATATATATATATATATATATATATATCTCTTTGGCCTGACGATTGCATTTAATATGAATCGCTGTCACCTCTGGGTGTTGACTTCAATGTGTGTGTGTGTGTATATATATATAAGTACCTCGAAAGATTCACTAAGAAAATGTGCATACATGATGAAAAAATGACCCAAACTTAATAAAAATAATTTTTATCATTTAAATTTTTGTTATTATCAAGAGGAAAGACCAAAATATTTTTTGATTATAAAATTATAGTTTTTGATCTCTGTCTGTCTTTTTTTTTTTTTTTTTTTTTTTTTTTTTACAAGGTTAAAAATTTTGTTTTTCTTGTCAGCATCACTAAAGAGTACTATAAATTAGTATGGGAAATTTTAGCATCTTTTTTTGCAGCAAAAAACACATTGATTTGGAAATTCTTGGAAAAATCAAATAACTGTCAGATTTTGATTAAATTTTCAGGACTTATTCACAAATGAATTAAATTATTTTAGAAAGGTTTCTTTAAAAAAAAAAAAAAAAAAAAAAAAAAAAAAAAACTCTTAGTAAAAACATTTTTTTCTTTTACATCTGTTGCCTCCCACATATTTAATTTTATGAAATTTTGAGAAATTCATTTTTTTTTTATAAAATAAAATTAATATTTATATTAGTTACAAACAGAACTCTTTGGTGAATTTAAATCATCAATTTCTTTCTGTAAAACAGGATCCCCACAGTTATCAAAAATCTGCTCTGAATCAAAAAATAAAAAATGCAATAAAACTAAGAAAAGATTTTAATTGCTTTTATGAATATCTTATGGACACTACTTAAAATAAACTTTTTTTTTTGATGACAAATGAATTTTTACAAGAATTGCTTTCATTTTTTTATTATTAGAAAAATTAATAAGGTTTTAAATCTTTTAAAATTCTGTATTAATTTGTACCAGTTAGGTGATATTGTTAAGTAAAAGCTATTTACTAATCATAAATGGAAAAGCTTGCTACAATTCAGCAATTATCAATATTTTAAAAAGAATTTAAAACTATTTTTTTTTTGTGTGTATATAGACATAACAATTTTTGTAAATACAGATGCCCTTAGATGATATTATCATAAAATAAGTACTTAAAATTGAATAAAACATTAAATTAAGGAGAATATTTTCCTAAATATTTAAGATTACTGGGTAGTTCTTTTTAAATTTACTTTAAACCTTAGGTATCACATTTCTTTGGCAGGACACACACACATATATATATATATTAGTGGTAAATATACACATATATATGCAAAATCCACAGGTGCATATACACACATGTATATTTTTTGAATAAAAAATTCCGAGAGGATAGAATCCAGGTAGAACTCAATGTCCAGGACAGAGTAAGGATATAATAACAAGGCTTAAACACTAATATTCCATGGTCATAATTTATTCCATTGGAATCGTAAATACGATCCAATTCACCAGACCTACAAATTCAAAAAGAAAACGGAAAAGAACAACTCCGGAAATAAAAATAGAATTTAGAGAGAGTGTAAGTATGAGAGTGTGGGACGAATGTTAGTGCTAAAGAGAGGGGTAACATACGAAAGAATTTGGGAGATTAAAACTTAATAGAGAGGGTTTTTTTAAAACTAGAGGTGAGTGGAAGGGGGAAATATGAATGTTGTCGGATGTCTAATACATTAAAGATACATTTCGTGGTGACATACGCACACCATAGACGATCTAATGTTAAAGATCAGAATAAGAAGGAGGGAGAGAAAAGGAAAGAAGTGGTGGGGGAGAAAGATGGGGCAGGGGAAATTAAAATAGAAGGACATGTATGTATGTGTGTATTTGTGTGGATATATGTGTCAGTGTATATGTGTAGATGGATATATGTATATGTAGGTACACGCCTATGTGTATGTATATACGTGTATATGTTATTGTGTATGTGTGTATTCGCATGTGTTTTGAACATAAAAATATAGGTCCTTGCTAGATTAGATAATCGTCATATTTATTCCTTATATGTTTATATTTGATTTGTAACCTGTAGTCGATATTATTTTTGTCAAATTTTCTCAATTACACAGCGTCTCTTTCAGTCTATGTCCTCCAATTTTAATTTCACCCGCCCCATCTTTCTCCCCCACCACTTCTTTCCTTTTCTCTCCCTCCTTCTTATTCTGATCTTTAACATTAGATCGTCTATGGTGTGCGTATGTCACCACGAAATGTATCTTTAATGTATTAGACATCCGACAACATTCATATTTCCCCCTTCCACTCACCTCTAGTTTTAAAAAAACCCTCTCTATTAAGTTTTAATCTCCCAAATTCTTTCGTTTGTTACCCCTCTCTTTAGCACTAACATTCATCCCACACTCTCATACTTACACTCTCTCTAAATTCTATTTTTATTTCTGGAGTTGTTCTTTTCCGTTTTCTTTTTGAATTTGTAGGTCTGGTGAATTGGATCGTATATACGATTCCAATGGAATAAATTATGACCATGGAATATTAGTGTTTAAGCCTTTTTATTATATAAATATATATATATATATATATATATATATATATACACTCCTTTGAAATGTATTTTACAAAGCAGTTTGAATTTGAAGTTTTGAACATGAAAATAATGCTTAGTGAGCCAACACTGTGAATGAGTGTAACTACAAATGACAATTCCTAAAATCATAAGAGGTCTTCAAAGTTGACAATGAGGGTCTGGCATATTCATTTTTCCCATTTGTAGAGATTAAAGGATTTGATGTTACATATAAAGATGAATTGTACATAGGATTTGAAAGAATGAACTTAAAATATTTCATTTTTCTGCTACACTGATGATCCCATTGCAGAATAAGAGAAACATTTTCCAGGTAAGTAGTTGTCATGATCCAATTCCAACAACAATGCCCTCAACAGTTTTTCAAAATTTTGTATAATACGAGTGTTGGCTGAAAAGTTCATATGCTGACCAAGTTACTCTCCTGGAAATTGAACAAATGTGATTTATTTTTCAACATAGTCCCCTCCCACCTTAGAGGTCCACACACTTCCTCCATTAGTGTTGCATTACTTGAATCCATTGAAGAAGCTTTGACATCATCATTGCAATTTGGTTCCCAGCCAAGTGTTTTTTCATGTTGGGGAACAGATGATAGCCAGATGGGGCCAAACCAGGAGAATATGGATACTTCAACACCACAGTCATATACAGCTGCCATTGAAACCAAGAACTTGTGTTCCTTTTCATCAGTTTTCCTGAGTGCTTGGTTTTGATAGCCTTTCCTCAGCCTTTACCTCAGCAAGTTGGCATAGTACTTTTTATTGATGATATGACCCTTCTGAAGATAGTCAATAAACACAATACATTTTGCATACCCCCCCACCCAAAAAAAAACACACACACAACTGAGGTCATCACCTTCCCTACAGATAAAACAACATTCTTTGGAGTAAGTGAGGAAAAGTGTTTCTACTGTATGGATTGTCTCATTGTCTCCAACTCAAAATAATCCTAACACTTATCCTGGATTAAAAAACATTCAAGGAAACCAGCTGAATATCCCTCAAACAATGTCAGATTTTCCCATGATGTGATCATCCTGGTGTGCTTTTGATCAAACACCCAGCAAGCAGAAACCCCCTTTGTTATTGTGTTGAATATTCTCAACTCTCTCAAGGAATATGCTAATAGCATTAGCAATTTAATTTATAGCCAATTGCCTATCATCCATCACCACATGATGAACACAATGCTGCAGGATGTCCAACCCTTGGGTCATATTCAAAACTCTCCCTTCTTCTCCTAAATTTAGCTACACTGATTTTCACAGATGATAATGGTGGAATGTCATTTCCTAATATAGCAACTATGTCAGCATAAATGTCCTTAGGGGCTAAACCCTTTTTCTGCAGGTACTTGATAGCACCACAATGCCAAATTTTGTCCATTTTAAAAAAAAAACATTACTAGTTACTTTGAAGTCTTCTTTGAACAGTTAGATGTCAGTTTACTTGGAACAAAACAATGTCGTTATTAAGAAGAAGAGTTGAAATTAATGCATGCAACATTTCACAGTTCTAGCATCACTCCTTCATAGTCAACCTATGAACTTTTCAGCACATCCCTCATATCTTTTGTGAATGACAAAGATGCTAAGTGATGTTGCTCATACTTAACTAATAACTAATCAGACTAGAGACTTAATGGCCCATCATCACAGACACAAACACATACACATAATTACTATAAACATTTTTAGTAGGACAGGTATTTGAGTATTTTCTTAAAGAGTAAAATTAATATCAATTGGCCTAGTTTGAGAAGTCGTACTAAAGAAAAATTGTGGTGCCAAAAGGAATTGAACTTGAAGTTTTTTTATCCCCCAGTCAGAAAAAACACTTTTTTAGACAAGCCAGTTTGTTATATATATATATATATATATATATAGATATGTGTGTGTGTGTGTGTGTGTGCGTGAAAGTAAAGTACTGTTTGTGATAAGAAATCACAATAATCCTTCATTTTTCAATTTTAGAATTTGGCTCATTAATTTTTGTTAGGTTGAGAGTCGCATGTTATTTATGTTTTTAATTAAAACACCTGAAATAAACAGACCAGGTTGAATTTTGATCAAGTGCTTTTGTTTTATTTTGTTTTTTATATCAAGCAAACTTTCAAGTATTTTATGTGTTCTAGCTAAAAATTCAGGACATTTTGTTTCAATGATTGTTACTAAGCAACATCAACTTCTTTTAAGGAGAAAATAAATTCATTATAAAATAAACAGATGTGACCAATCCATTCATTTTACTGCGGAATTTTATAATTATCAATTCAAAAAGTATTTTGATAATATCTGCACCAACTCAAAACTCATAATACATTCATGTTTAGTGTTAGATAACCACTTACCAGTGTTAATAAAACTTTGTCATATAACAAAAAGTTTACAGACACTCAAGATCATAAAATATTAGAATATTTTCTCAGCCTTTATTCCTATAAGATCATAAAAGAAAAACAATTGCAAAGACAAGCAAAGAGGAAAAGGAGAAAATTTACTAAAATGTTTCTATAGAAATTGATGCAACAAAAACACACTTCACTGAATTCATTCAGCAACTTAATGCTTGGAAAATGAAGAGACTGAAATAAGGGATAATCTCTTTCTAAATAAGAGATTTTGATTACAACAAGGAAGAGCAGAAGATGCATATCTGTTAAAATATCTATTGAAATAAAGTGGGCAAAAAAAAAAAAAAAAAAAAAAAAAATAGCTAAAAAGGTGACAAAAAGAGTAAAAGACAAAACACACACACACACAATCATACACACAGCCAGTCAAGGCGCATAATTAGAAATTAATCTAGAAGTGTAACTATTTCTAAAGGAAACCAAAGGCTAACTAGACACACAGAGCAACAAATGATGTCAGGTAAACAAGCCAAACAATTATTATGCCTTATTTTTGCTGGTTCAACGAATTAAAAGAAAAAGTTGGGAATTGACAAAAGGGAAATGAACAATAAAAAACAAAAGGTCAGTCTTTTTCGCATGAAAAGAAAGCAGCACCAGAAAGAGAGATTTCCAACACTCTATATTTGACAGTGCACACAGCTAAGGACGATGACATCAGAATGGTAATGACCTTCAGGTGAATCAAGGGGAGATGGGCAGTGGCAGAAATTGTTCAACTAGGAAAGATTCATTTGCTGATAGGAAAATAAAAATATATACAAGGCAATGGGTGCAGGCAGAGTCATACCTGCAAGAGGCCAGGGCTTTGAAACAGTCTGTATTGTACAGCAAACTGAAGGAAAAAGGAGAACAAAAAATATCAAGTCACACAAATGTGATATGACAAAAAAAAGACGGATTTCTAGAATGATTAATATTTTAGCTTGTTAAAATATTTCGACAAACTAATCCGGTGTATCCAACACACACCACAAAACACAAATGTAAGCAGATATTTAAATATTAAGTACATAGTCTAGGTTCTTCTGTAATCATTTGCATCAATCGAGTTTTTTGTTAGCCAACCATCGTGTGATGTTCAGTTTGTAGAAAATCCCCCAAATTCATGATCAATGTCAACCAAATGTTTCTTTTTAGAAAGATTGTTTTTTTAATTATGAAGTCAAAAGCAATTATTCATTCAGTGGCTGGCAAAAAATGAAGAAAAGAAATTTCATGATTAATATTACCAAACCAAATTGTTTATATTAAAATACTGAAAAAAAAAAAAAAAAGAAATTTTATGAAAAGCTGACAATGTAATTTAAATCTGACATTAACACAAACACAAAACAACAAAGAACATTCTTGTTCATAAAAATGTCTAATTTTTTTTTTAATTTTATTTAAATGTCAACAGTTAAAAATCCTATTTCTATATCAATAACAATAGTAGACTTGCTTATTATCAATTAATTATGACCAACCTGGTCTCAATATTAAGTAAGTAATGCGAAATAACTGTTATAGGAACACAAGACATGTCCCAAAACACTGGAAGCAAGCATGAGTTGTGTTACTATAAAAAGAGAATTTAATAAATGTCTTAAAATTTTAAGAATTATATGTATCAGGAGGTGCAGAAAAGTTTTTGATCTAAGATGTAAAAAAAAAAACAAAAAAACTTGATGTTTAATTATTTGGTTAGAAGTGTGGCTTGGGCAAAGAGATTTTCAGCTCCCCTCACATATGTATCAATATACATGTAAATGTGGTATTTATTAAGTTCCCATAAAAAAAATTCAAATATATTTGAATTTTGTTTTACAATTAATTAATATTACAAAGTTAGAAAAATAGCCGTATCCAATTAAGTTTCACCCCATTATTATTTAACTCATTGTAACAAGTATTTCAGTCTCGTATTTCAGTCTCATGAACTTTACAGTAATTCACCTGAAATTCTTGCAAAATGGGTTTTAAAAGGAGATCACAATTGCTTTTGAAAATGAGATCAGCAAGAAGTTTCTGAAGTGTTCAGACGATGAGGCAATAAGAGTTGGTTCAAATGAAGAGCCGATTCTTTGCCCTAACAAAAAAAATTCAGCAATCTGAACAACATTGCTTATCATATAAGAAATTTCCTTTAGAACATCAATTAAGTGCCTCCATCACATTTGCTTCATCTGAAAAAATTATATTTTATATAAAATCCATTCCATTTTTCTTTCAAAATTACACACAAAAAAGCAAAACAAAAAAAACTAATTGAAGCTCAGTAGGAATTGTGGACTGCCAGATTGATACAACTTGTACCCATTTCTTGGTCTCTGCCTATTATTGAAATTAAATCCATTGTTTATCCTTGCAAGGAAGCATAAGCAATGGATTCAAATCCAATTTCCAACAAAGGAGTAGCTTTTGCTTAAAAAACTAGCAAAGCACAATTATTAGGAAACACTTATTCTAAACAGTATGGAAAACTAATTACTAATTGAACAACTTTGTTCAAAGAAATTTCAATACATTTTACAATTTAAACATGTCTATGAGGATAGGAAATAAAATAGGAAAATAAAACCTTTTCTGCTTTAAAAAATTATTTTTGTAAGTGAACTACAATACACTTTAGTGTTGGTTGCAATAATAATTATGTTGTACACAGATTATCATGAATAAAAATCCAAACAATACACATTCATCTCAATAGAAATGGCTGAAGTGGTTTATCTCTACTTCCTTTTTTTATTACCAAAAAGACAAATGAATATTATCGGATGAGTTTAGGGTCGAGGTCTGATAAAATTAAAATAATCTTCAAATTGATTGTTGTTTTGTTTAGATTCTCAAAAAGGCAAACAAATGAGAGTATGAGGGTTGTTGAAAAAAAAGTTCTAAGCCTCCTCACCCAGAAAGAAGAAGTCATAGCTGAACATTTTTCTAGTGGCAATACACTACCACTTGTTATAAAACTAGAAAAAACTAATTCAAACTTCTGTCTTAATTTCTGTGCCGTTGAGGCCCATACAAAAGTGAGAGGTGTGCAGCAAATTTGAAAATTGAAAAAACAGAGGCCTGAGCAATCATGAAATATCTGCAAAAGAAAGAATATGACACCCAAGGAAATCCATGAGGACATAGTACAGACACTTGCTGAGGACACCTCACTTTCTATGCAACTGTGAAGAAGTAAGAAGTGGTCTGCAGAATTCAAACAGGGCAGGGACAGCACAGAAGATGTCGCCTTGGTCAGGTCATCCAAAAATCTCACCCACTGATGAACAAGTTAATCCCATTCATCGGATGGTTTTGAATGAAAGACGTCTTACTGTCCATAGGCATTAGTTCTGGTTTGAGCCATAGTCTTTTAACTGAGATCTTGTGGGTGAGCATGCTGTCTGCAAGATGGGTCCCAAGAATACTCACACCAGAGAACAGTAATTGAAAAGTGTTGACATTTCCAGGACACCTCTGACTCACTTCCAGACTGACCATGAGAATTTCCACCGCAGATCAGTAACTCAAGATGAAAGCCAAGTTCACCACTTCAAACCTGAATCAAAGATTCAAAGCAAACAGTGGAAACACTCTGGTTCTCCACCCACAAAGAAATTCAAGCAGGCAGTGTCTGTTGGCAAGATGATGGCTTCTTCTTGTTTTTTTTTTTTTGTTTTTTTTACTTCTGTAGGTGTCATCATGATAGACTACCTAGAAAAGAGAAAAACTATTAATGGACAGTGTTATGCATCAGAATTAAGGCAACTGTAAGAAGCAATCACATCAAATTGCAGAGGGAAGCTGAGGGCAGGTGTACTCTTGCTCCAGGATAACACACCCGTTCACACTGCTCAGGTCACAGCAGCTGAACCAGCCAAACTGTAGCTTTCAATTACTACCCTATCCCACTTACGCTCCAGACTTAGCTCCATCTGGACTTTTTCCTGTTTCCTAAACTCAAATCGCACCTGCGTGGTTGCTGTTTGGGAAACAATGATGAGATCATATGTGCCATAAAGGAGTTATTGGAGGACCAGGTCATTACTTTCTTTGATGGGATTGTAATGCTTAAGAATTGTTGGACCAAGTGCATTGGTGTCAAGGGGGCGGACTATATTGACAAATAGTGAAAAACTCTTGTTTCTGCAACTCCTTCTGGATAAGGCTTAGAACTTTTCAAACAACCCTTGTATGTCATTCTAAACCAACAAAGTGCGTGCAACAAGTCTGACTAGTGAATACGCATTCAGACAAGGAATAATATTTAATTCTATTAACAACAACAAAAAATCACAATCTCGTAATGCAGGTCAAACCTAATAAAGTAGGTGTAGTTGTTATACAAGTTGCATCTCGGATAAAATGTTAAAGTTGTTATTTTTAAAACATTTCAAACTTATTACTTCTTTAAGATCCATACTAAACCAGAAATATTCGTAGCTGTATTTTTAGAAGAAGCTTTAAGAAGCAAATGTGAGTAATGTAAATAAAATATTCAAAATGTTTGTGTCATCTTATAAAGCTTCTGAATATATAATAAAATGATGTTATATTAGTTTACAATATAAATGTGCTGGTAATGTGAAACCATTTGATTAAAGCCAAACTAGCAAAGATGTTTTCTGGTACACAAGTCAAGTGCAGCCAACAATTGCTAGACTACATCTAAAAATAGTGTCCAGCTACAACAACAAAAGAAAGGATTTATAAAGCTGGTGGACAAAGAGAGAACAAGTGAATTTTGGCAATGACTTTAGGAGAATATCATGGGTAAAAAGACAGAAATTATCTTGGCAAATGCATAATAGATGAAACCACAAGATTAGCTGCAGGTAATGACAAAAAAACCTACACAGGTAAGGGAAAAAAAAAAGAAAAATTAGTTATATGCAGTAGAGAGAAAGCTTTCATGTTTCAATATTGTGATTGTACTTCTGCAGGCAATGGTAAGTAAGGGTTACTTACCATCTCCTGAAGAACTAGTATTGAAACACGAAACCTTTTGTGTAGCAATTTCAACATGTTTTTAATATAATCTCTTATAATAGAAATAATAATATTATTGCTGATAATACAAAGTCTTTGTATTGAGCACTTTTTTAAAAGTAAATGCTATGAACAGTGGAATTTTGCTCCGTCTGTTCTTTCTCTCATTTATTATATATATATATATATATATATATATATATATATATATATATATATATATATATATATATAATAATGGACTCTCCCCGTCGGTTTTGACATATGAGGATCTGACAGCTTATTTGTTTCAGTTATGAAATTTTGTGCGATAAGATTTAAGACCCGCTAGTGATTTACAAAGGAGGCCACATATGGAGGATTGCGAGATGAGATCACTGTCAGATTGGCTGACCTTTTAGTTCTTGCTCTTGCTTCTTGAAGATGATTCAGACAAGCAGATTGAAAACTGCTGAGTCCACTAAAACACTAAAAAACTATATATATATATATATATATATATATATATATATATATATATCAATAGTAACTTAGGTAAATTCATTTGAGGTCATTTTTAAACTTTACTGATTTACTACTGTGAACAATTTGACTTTTCAAGGCTATAGTCTCTGAACTTTGGATGTTGCAAATGAAACAAAAATATTAAAATGACATCATGTCACTCGTCCAGAGTAACAAAATGTGACAGATTTAGAAAACATTAAATAAAGATCTGGCTGTTTCTTAAAGAACAAATTATTTAGAACCACCATTGCCATTAGAAATGACCTAATTGAAAAGGACACCCACCCTCTCAATGACAAGCATGTGGCTGTGGTAGTGCATAATTAGAAGGAGCAGGGTAATGCTGAGGCTCTTGTATATTAATGTAACAGGGATGAGAAACTAAAATGACTTACAAGTTTGGAAATCAGAAAATAATTAGAAAATAAAGACTGTGAAGAAAAGAAAAAAAATAACAAAAATGACATCATAGAATGGTGGCGGGTTCTTTAAATAAACAAACAAGTTGGGAAGTCACGATTACTAAATGGTTTGTTCGTAACAAACATATTTGTATCAAGCCACAAACAAATTAACACAAAATTTATATTCTGAAAAGCATCCTTTTTTTTCATATCACACACAAATAACGCAATGAAAATCAAATTTAAAATAACTCAAATGTATACAAATATATAAATGAATGAAACAAGAATTCCACATGACAACAAAGACAATTGGCAATGACTTCATAACAAAGAAAGAAATGAAAAGCAAAACAAATTATCTTTACAGTAGGACAGGCAGGCAGTTTTAAAAAAAAAAGCATTTGGCTACAATTGAAAATTGTGATCATTTTTAAAATGAAGGCACCATTCAAATTAGAAAAAAAAAAAAATAGAAAAAGAAATGATTCATTTACAAGTGTGATTTTTTTTTTTTTAACTCAAATTTAAATTTGTATAAAAACTGAATTTTAAAACTGAATAGAGTGTAAAATAACTATTAACTGATTTAAATGTATCTTTTTCTACCCAACAAAAGACTGATATGACTTCAAACCTAAGTTAGATGATAGAAATCAAGTGCTGATTCTTATGGTATTAAGGCTTGAAGCTAACAAGGATTTGAGTTATGCCTCTGACAAAATTCTTAGATTTGAAGCTTTATTGCTGAAGTAAAATTCAGAGACACACATACACACCCATCTATACAAACTATATAGGGTTGATCATAGTTTAAATATTATAGGAGTACATTTACTATATTTTATTATTATAGTCAAGATACACAAAGCAAAATAATATTTGATGTGTCTTACATTTATAGTTTAGGTAAAAAAAATCAATTACACGTATTGATCGCTTTATTTTTATATAATTTAAGAATAGTTATTTTACTAAACATTAATTAAAATTGAATAGGCAAGCCACAAGAGTTTCAAATTCATTAAGAATCCAAATAAAGCAAGGTTTTCTACAATATTGCCTTAGAATAGAACTGAAATAAGGACAATAAATTAGCATTCAGGAAAAAATACATTTTAAATAAATGGCAAATCAGATAAAATCTGCTTCTAACCATTTACAACAAACATCCAATCTTTTAAATATTTAAAATAACTAAAATATTTTTCAAGCTAGATTATAAAATTGTTAAAATATCAAGTTATAAACATTTAATAGCAAAATAAATTGATCTATTATTAACTAAAGGAAAATTGTATACAAGAACAAAATATTTTTATTTTTTGTTATATTAATGATGCAGTGCATTTATCTTCAATGTTTCTACAAACTACCTAAGATACGCCATGTAATTCTTTATAACTGAAATTCATATTCAAAGTAATTATTTCAGAGTCGTTTCTCTGTCTTCATCAGGTTTGACTTTTGATTTGAGGAGTGCAGAGTTATAAAAGAATTAAAAAAAAGACAAAGCCAATATAACTGATTTAATATCAATGCTAATAATTCAGCCATAAGATAACAAGCTGAACAACTCAAGCAATCTACCTCCTCCTCCTCAACAAGCAGTAGTCATGAAACTTCCTGCATAATTATTTGCAATAATGCTTTATGTCAATATTGCAAACCAATAGCTTCTACAATTTTGACAATCACAAAAGAGTCAAATTAAATTTGACACACAAAATAAACAAGAAATTGAATAATAATTAATATCACACATGGTAAGTCTGTAATTTGTGGTTTAAGTTAGATTCTTGATCTTAAAAAAAACTATCAATTATAGTCTAATATATGAAGAGTTAATAGTCTATGTGTGTCAGCTGATCCAAAAAGTCTAAATATTTTACTGAATTATAAATATTATGGATTTAACAATTATTACAATTCTCAACTAACTTTATTCTAATTTGAAAGATGAATTTCTTTTGATGTCTTAAATAAGATTTATTATTAAATAAATTTAACAGCTGGAGAACTAAAGTCCTATGCTATAAATACAAAGTAATTCATGCAGGAGTGAATCCAGGATTTTTGATAATATGGAATTCAAATAGAAAAATTTATGGGTGATACAATAGGTGATCAATATCTTGGCAGGAAGTATACAAGTACAGGGCATGGTAGCAATAGCCTCTCACATAATGGTAAGCCATTAGCTAGATGATGACACCATTGCTATTAATGTCTTACTATTAATGTGGGAGATATTTCTGCCACACCTTGCATTTCAGGCATAGTTTTTAGCACAACATTTAACAAAAGAAAATTTTCACAAAACTAATAAAATCTACAAAGAACATCTTTCTAAAAACAAAATAGAAAAAAATATTTTTAAGGTTAATTTCTGATTACTTGGGATTATTTAATATATTTGTTTTATATTCCATGCTAATAGGAATATATACTTGAAAAACAAGGTGAATAAAATAAATAAAGGTTTATTGTAAAAAACCAGTAGAATAAGAATAAAGGTAACAGTTATGCACAAGGTTGTCGCAAGTCAATCCAGTAGTGAGTGTTACTATTGGAAGTTTCGGTAGTTCTCACGTAAGGCTGAGTCATACTCAACAGATCCCAGCTAGTCTTTGTAGTCCATTGGCTTACAGATACTTATAGGTAGTTACTACCTATAGTGTAGTCACTCATGGGGGTGACAGGTTATTCCATTACATCAATTTGTTTGTTTTGTTTTTTTTACTTATACCATTTCTTTATATCAATATTTAAACATCTCTTTTGATTGTGCATTGTTGAAGCAGTTGGATAAGGAGGGATCCAGACCAGGTGGACACCACCTCACCCCTGGATCAGTGCCTACCTTGTAGTATGCCGAAAATATATTCAATGGTTCACAGTTACATAAACTAAGTTAGAAAAAAAGGATTTGTTTCTGAATTATTCAGTTTCTATTTACCAACAATAAAAGAGAAATGACTTCAATTGTCACCATTACAAACTGCATGAAGAGAATAAAGAAATCAAAGACAATAAAGTAAAAGGTTCTATTTTAAGAAAGAACGAACGAAATGGAACAGTTTTAATCATCTAGGAAAGAAAGAATGTAAAAAACAAGAATAGTATATCATAAGGAAGATAACAGCAGAGATCCAATGAAAAAAATTACAAATAAATGTATGCCTTCTTGGAAGACATGTACATTTTTATAAATATTTGTTTGAAAGCAAAAATGAAACAATGAACAGTCAGCAGAAAAATCATAAGACAAATTACAAATTGCCACTTGCTATCAATAATGAAGGTCTGGTCAAATTTACACACACTGAATTTATCATTTTAGGTTTTTTTATACTCTAAGTTCATTTCTGCAATTGGAAAAAAAACAATTATAAAATGTCTACTTATGACTTTTAAACAACTTGCTTTTAGCTGTATGAATAAAAATTAACTTTTTATGAAGATATCCATTAACTGAATAGAAAATATTTGGGCTGAAAGAAAAAATTCTGTAGATTTTAGAATTTTTCATTTTTATCCATTTGGTGAGAAAATTTCAAATTCCCAAGGCCATTACACTAACCAATGGGACAGCAAAAATGATGCTGAAAGAGCAGCTATTTTCTGTTAGTACATATAAATGAGATGATATCAACACAGATTTACATTTTCTACAATTATATTTCTCTAAAAACAAACTATTTTAGAAAGACTCATAAAGCATTGAGAATCCTTATCTATTATTTGAAGAAATTACATGACTTGGCAAATAAAACTAAAATAAAAAAAGCTGAATGATGGAAATTAAAGTGCAATTTCCAAATGTAATTAGACAATGTTCTTGAAGAAAAAGAACAAGAAAAGGCCATAGGTGAAAGATAGCAGTTAATGACAGTCACAAGGGCACTTACCTCAAAAGACCTTTCATTCTTCACAGCCCAAATGCAGATGCCAATTGATACAACAGACATGAACATAAGTGGAATAAAAACCAATATCCAAGAATGATTCCGACTTTCTAAGTTGTCACAGGCAAGAATTTCAAACATGAGCAAGAGTAAATGCATCCCAGTACAAATTACCATTGCTTTGTATTGGACATAGCCATCACCTTCAATTCTGAAACATAATAAAAAGGGTTTATTGAAAATGTTTTCAATGCAATATATTAATACCAAAGACAAAAATAATGTAACATCAGAGATAATATCAGAAATTTAAACTTAATAATTGATTTCCTATTTTTTAGTGTTTCAATCTGGTTTTGTTTTCTCTAATTCCCTGCCCTTGTTATTTCATTTCTTTACTCTTAACTAGCTTCCTCATGTTGCCGTACATAGATCTGTTCTGCTAGTCCAAAGGAAAACCCATATCTAATAACCATTTCATCTTTCAGCTTTATTGTGATAGTAAATCTTCAATATCCAAAATATATCTACAATAGAAATGAAGAATATGTCCGCCCAAATCTCTCAGTCTATTTCTGAAATCATTCCTTGCAGTGGTACAAATTGATATGTCATTGTAGCTTAAATGAGTCTCTATTATTAAGACGTTGCTCATACAATTCAAGATACCGCTGGTTCAATCCGCCATTCTTGCTTTCCAAACACTTCAACACGTAAAATCAGTCTTCCCTTCTCACTGCTTTAGCCCTCTTTTATCAGGCCAACACCACAGTCGACCAATCAATCAGTGTTCTTTGCTTTTATTCTCAGTTACCCAGGTAAATAGCCTCCTCCAGTTCAACCAATCAGCACACGACTTGATATTGGTCGAAACATGCCAAACTGTACAAAAAACCCTTGTTACTGCACATGCTGCTGGAATGGCTAGACGGGGGAGAGTAATGCTATTTTCCCAGAGCAAAATTGCCAATGTCACATGCTGCACATTGAGGTAAGACCCCCTTATTTTCCTATGCACCAGATGCAAGCCACTCTGGCTAGTTTGCTTCTATGGGACTGTTCACCACAATCATTTAACTTTCAATTATCCAACCTTTCAATAATGAAAACCAATTCTTCTATTTTTTATAGGTTCATACAATTCACTGATCATTTGCAACCTTGGGAGAAATTAGAAGAAATATTAGCTAACACGCATAACTATTCTATATATCTGCAGTCAAAACTGGTTATAATTCAATATAAAGATCTAAGGAAAAAATACTTTGCTAAAATTAATTATATACAGCAAATAGAAAAAAAAAGTAGGCTTATTTAAAAAAAAGAAATCGATTTTAAAATGAAAAAAACATTTAAACTGTTTAGATAGAATATTATTATTATTATTATTCATGTTAGAAATCAAAAATACAAATGTGAGATTTTCAGTGAAATGATTAAAAACCTGTATAAAAAAAAAAAAAAAAAAAAAAAAAATTAAGTTTGTAAAAATAAAAAAAAGCAGCAAAATGATCATTTTTATAATTCATAATTTGGAAATTAGGATAAATAATATTGTTTCCTATAATAGAACACAAATGTTGTTTGATGTTATTTAATCATAACAGAGAGGAAGGGAGATTCTTAAACACAACAATTTTCATTTATTTTTTTTACTATCACAGAACAAAAATATGTTTCCAATTAATAAAAAAAAACAAAAAAACCCTGAGATTTGATGCCAGACAGTCAATATAAAGTTCACCAAAATCTAACCGAAAATGCATCTTCAACATCAGAATAATTACTTTAGAAGATCAAAGCCATTTTGATAAAACTCACCTATACTGTGGATTACGCCACCAAATATAACTGCCAACAGATGCCCCAGCCACTACCATCACCTTCCATAACCATATCGGAAGAAAGACAACCCAATAACTCCATTGGATGGTTCCATCAAGTCGCAGGGCAAATAATGTGGAAAATATTAATAGACTTGAGAATACCAGGAACTGGCTGTACAAAGAAATGAAGAATGCAAACTATAAAAGAAAAGGAATTTAATGGTTTCCACATTGAAAAGTTAAAAAGTTTCATTTATATCTTGTAGGTACTTCATGTATTGAAAACAAAAATAAATTGATAAAGGAAAACGAATTTTGTCTTAATGTTTTTTTTCTGCCAGGATGAATATGTAGTAATGAATGTTATCAACCCAGCAGCCGGCTACAACCATACACTTACTCACAACTACAAAGCAAAATAAAAAAAAAAAAAAGTGGGAAAAAACTATTGATTGAACAAATAGAAAAGGTAGAAGGGTTTTAAATTTTTGGTTTTTAAAGGATTTTTTTTTTCAATTCTTGAAAGTACTTCTGTCTCCTCTCACATGAAAATCAAATTTTTTCAAAAGTTTCAACATTGACAATATTTGGAAGTGATGAAACTAGAAATTTGTTTTCCACTGTTGGCATATATGATCCAACACATGCAAACATGTGTGAGAATTGGTTGAAAGCACACAAAAACTCTATACAAGTCCAAAGGGGCAAAAAAGTAGTACACATTCCAATAGGCAAATCAATTCCAAAAATGCTGACTATTTTTGTTCCTCAATCTCACATAAGCAAATCCTCTTGCCAAAAAACAAGACTCCTTTTTGAATGAGTGCAACGTTCTTTTATGCATGTTATTGAGTGCCCAGAACCAGCCAATAAAAATGGCTACAAGCAACACCACCACTTCCGTCTACATGGAGCGCTGCCGGATTCACCTTCAGCCTGAAGCTCACCAATTCACCCTCTCCACATTCCATTGCAAAAAGGAAAATATTAATGAGTGAGAACAATAAAAGAAAAGGAATTAAGACAAAAGTTAACAATTTAAATTTTTCAAGATCAAAGTTGACCGGAAAGCAAGAAGCCAGAAGAGAGTTCCACAAGTGAAAAGTGCAAGAAAGGAAATTGTTAGTATAGAACTTATGGTTATATCTACTAGCCAATTCAACTGGAAATTGGTAAGACCATGTTATCAATCTAGTATTGCACTTAAATTCATAAAGCCTACCATAGAGGAAAGTTTATCAGAACAATTACCATGAAAGTATTTATAGAAAAGGTGCTGGGAAGGTACATTATGGTGGTGGGAAAGTAACTGAAACTGAGATAGACAATCATGGCTCTCCACAACATTCCATCCTTTGTAGCTGTTAGTAACATTTGTTACTTTACCATCCCTCCCAGCCCTTGTTCTGCCATCCATTTACACAAGCTCCTTAGGTGTTTCCTCTCTGTTCTTCTTGCCTTCAATGTTTGTTTTTTTTGGGTTTTTTTAAGCAAGTTCACCTCAAGCAAGGCAGTAAAGCCACTAAGACACAAAGGGTTATTGGGTGTGGAAGAATTAAAAAAACAGAAACATTACAAAGGAGCAAGAATGAAGGAATAGTAATCACAAAGACAGCAAAAAGCAATTGACATTCCATTTAAATTTTTGAAGATTAAAGTTGGTTGTAAATCAAGGAGCCAGAAGATAGTTCCACAAGCGCAAGAAAAGAAACTGTTAGCATAATATTTACAGTTACATCTAGCCAACTCAATTGTATAATGATGAGGCCTTGTTAACAGTCTAGTACTAATTCATAAAGTCTTTGTACCATGGCGAAGATCTCATCTGAACAATTACCATGAAAATATTTATAGAAAAGTTACAAGAGGCAACTTTACGGTAGTGGGAAAGCCAAGATGCCAGATCAGGACCAATAACATTGCAGATTCTTCTTTGCATTTTATGTAGGATCTCTAGATAAAAAGCAGGAGCACCAGCCCATATGTGGCAACAATATTCTAAGCATGGATGAATGGTAGACTTATAGATATGCAAGATAGATTCTGTGGAGAAGAATTGTCTAGCATGACAGTGAATCAATTTTCTTATCAGCTGACCTAGCAATGGATTCAATATAGCCTTTCCCCTTCATGTCAGCCAAGAACATCAGCCTGAGAAGGCACAATGAAGGTTATCATCAGCCATGCTGAGGGAAGACAGAAATGTGTCTTTCAGATGATTAATAGAAAGCAAGTTTTGGAGGCATTAAAATTAATAAGGCATTCTTTGCTTCAGTTAACAACAGGCTGAATGTCTTATAACATCAGCTACCAATTTGACCTTATGAAAATGATCAGATTTACTATCAAAAGAAGAATAAATGGTTGTATCATCAGGATAGATACCAAGTTGAGAGCTGATACCATCAGGAAAGTCCTTAATGAAAACTAAAAACAAAGTAGAACTAAGGATGGGGCCCTGAGGGACACCTACATTAGTACAAAAGGATCTAGAAGAATAGTCATTCAAGATAACTTTCATTTCATGATTTTATAAGAAAGACTGGTACAGTTCAAAAATTTGGTCAGAGACACAGTAACTTTTCACCAGAACAACAAATGTGGATTTCCAACAGGCAGGAAAACAAGAGGCATTTATTATACAGTTTAGACTAGAGAGAACAGGAGCCAGGTTAGTGGCACACTTCTTAATGACTACAGGGATAACATTAAGCCTGCAGGTTTTGTGGGGATCCACATTAGAGATGAAAGCAGAACTGTAAGTATCAAATTCTCCAAGTCATCTTTCATCATTAAGTGACCCTAAAATTTCAACTGAAATCTCTTTCTGAGTCTAAGTACAAGTGTCTTTTTTACCTATTTTCTTTAAAACTTCATCGTTGCTCACTTGCTTCGTCCATGGTTTTCTGCTTATTAAGCAAAATTTTTACTTTCTTTGGACTAATATTTTTAACAGCATTTATATATCAAATATTAACTGAACATTGTGTTAAAAGTTGTAACAATAATTCGTCTGTATGTAGAGCAAAAGCAATTAACTGTAACCTGTTAAAAACAAGACAGAATCAGTAATGGTTATCTTTGCAGGAAAGGTCACTTTATGGATCGAAATAGCCGACAACAGGTTAAATGTCAACAGGTGGGCTTGAAATCTGATTGTTAAAAGTAAAACTTCGATTCCTTTTTACTTCAACTTTTTTTTTTTCAACTTCTCCTCTCCAATACTAAAAATTGTTATTTTTGGACATTTGGTCATAATTCGTGAAAATAAAGACCTGCTTTTTATTTTTTTTCCGTTTTGGTCAAGAAAATATATTCAGAACTAAATTTCAGTAAGGAAGAACCAAATTTTAAAACCATTTTAACAGCAAATCTCAACAAATAATTCATTTTTTATATGCAAAAAAAAAAAAAAAAAAAGCAAAAATGCACAATTAAAATAAGAAATAAAACTAAAATTTTAACTAAAATAGTTTCATAATTTATTATTCAAAAAAGATCAAAACTATTGATATCGAAAATAATCCAAATAAAACGGTTAATTTTTTTTTTAATTATTTCAAATTTGAACAAAAATTAATTCAGCAAAAATGCAAATCGAAACTAAAATAAAAATGGAAATTACTTTTTCATTTTAAAATTCTTCAATTACGATTCTTAGTATCAATAGCAAATGAATTAAAATACAGCAAGCAAAAGTATACAATCTAAAAAATATATTTTTAGGAACAACAACTTAAATTCTTAGAATTATAAGTTAAAGTAGTAAATGATTTATTTACATTGCTCATCTAACGATATCGACCTTTAATAAAAGCGCTAAGTACGAGCGGTCAAAAGGGCTGTAAATCGAAACCGTCAATATTTGTCAACACTTGTCAGTGAAATAAATTTTACGACCATTAGATTTCTTACGAAATATATCAAGTTCTTACAAGTAAATTTAAAATAAATTAAGAAATTCCAGAAGGCAGAAAAACGATTTTCTACATTCAAGTATGATTCAAATAGAAAACATCATTTGAGACTAGAGAACATGTTTTTTTATACTCAAAATTAAAAAATCTTATATCTACAAATTATAGACGTAAGAAATTATTCGTACATTTCTAAGAAGACCAAGTACTTTATCGTTAAAAAGCATTTTGACGAAAAAGTTTTTAACTCATATTTTAAATTAAAATAAATATTAAAATAGCACAGCTGACCATCCATAGCAGAAAATGTCAGTAACGTCATTTAATAATTTTTAATACAAAATCGTTTAAGCAAAATACGAGATTTTATTTATATATTTAAACTGTAATTTTTTATTATATTCACTTTAATAAACTACATTTATATTTCCAAACATAATATTTTCTTTCCGGGGTAGAAATAAGGAATGATTGTGAAAAAGTATTCAACACAATACGAAATAAGCGAGGAAGAGAATTGTAAATCAATGGATATTTCAATAAAGTAATCATTCTCCTTGGTAAGAATGAAGGATTTGTGTATTCTGGGGATGAATAATGAAGGAATATTTCTAGAAAGAAGTACCAACCTAGGATTAAAGTCCTGGAATAGATTTCTTAAATTCATGGCCATAACATCCTGGCAGACGTCTGCACTACTTCCCTGTTGTAAACTGGAGAGAGAGTAGAGAAAGGAAGGGAGGAAGGTAGGAGAAAGAAATATTAAAGAGAATGATGGAGGGGTGAAGAATAATACAAAGAAGAAGAAAGAGTGGGGAAGGCGTGAGAAGAGGAGAGGATCAAGTGGTAAAATGGAGGTGGGGGAGGACAATCTAAACAGAGACGCGGAGAAACTTAAAAATGACAAGGACTCACATGAGAGAGTTAAGAGAAATAATAGATTCAAATAGAGAGAGAAAAAAAGAGAAATGCGGGAAAGTATCGGAACTAACAACAAATAAAGAGAGGGTAAATGCGGGCAAAAATGGCGAGTCAGAATATACAGAGCGGGAATTTTAGAGAAATGTGTGTACTGTAAAGATGAGAAAATTAAAGAGTGGTATTTTAAAAAAATGAGTAGAATAGAAAGGTAAAAATTAGATTATAAACGAAAATGTGGAAATATGTAAAAAAATATACAACTAGAGGGAACGGGCAGAAACATGAAAACAGAAAAGAACTTAAATTAACAAAAGTGGGATACTGGAGAAGTAAAAAAAAGAAACACTAAAAACAGATTGGTAAAAATATATAGGGTAATTATGAAATACGAAAAAATGTTAATACCGCAATAACTGAAAAGTGAAAATACATGTCTTATTGCGGGAGACATGTGATTAAAAATAAAAGAAAGGGACATGAATTTCTAATAGACGACATCAATAGGGAAAGGGTGAAAGAAAGGGAAAGCGAAGGCAAAAATGAAGCCAGTGAACACGGTGGTCGCTTATGTCGTTGAGAAGAAAACCGAAAAAATTATTTCCTATATAAAAGTAAGTGCTATGAAGAATGGAATTATTATTATAAAACGTGCCGTGTTTCCTATACATACAGGTAGTTAGTTGATGATCGTTAACTTAAAAATTAAAATTTATAAAAAACAAAAAAATATTGATTTTAATTTGATTTTGAAGTCATGAATAAGATTAGACATCTCAAAAGACAGTTTTGTAAGTGGAATTCGTAATAAAATATTTGAGAGTCCCCCCCTTTAAATTTAACAGTATTTCTTATTTAATAAAAGTAGAGAAGGTCGATAAATTCACTGAATATTTTAAATCGGTAATTTAATTTTAAAGGGAAACAACTCATAAATATTAAGTCTAAACTCAAATAATTTAAGTTATTTCCCTTAAATTAGTACATAAAATTTTAATACATTTCAATGCTAAATTGATAATTTTTTTTTATTTTAGACTTAAACCTATTGTAAAATGTGCCTTACACGCAAAATGATGTACATTTTTTAAAAATACGTGGACACTGGAACTAAAAAGGTTCTGGGATAAGGGGCAATAACTCATTATTTAAAGTGTATTTTTTGGTAGTAATATTAGTTTGGTGCAAAAATAGTGTCGTTTTCTCACATAGTAACATATGTGATAAAACGAGATTATTTTTGCACCAACCTAATGCATTACACTCCTCCAATGTCAAGTATGCTTGACATTGTTCATCACATATAGGGTTCAAGTAATTAGTAATATAGTCTTTTAGATAGCTTGGAGGTTGTCACACTTTTTGACTAAATTTAATTCCACCTGTAACTAGGATCTCAGTAGTGGTACTCTGACTCTCTTGGTAGATTGCTGTTTCAAATTTCGTATCTTCCTGGTCGGAGTTATTCTGATGGGCCTGTGGAACAACCAGATCTTGATCATGACTTTTGTTAAGTGGGATGTACCACTGCTTTTCTGTGTTCCGAGTTTCAAATGCTTTTGGGTTGACTGGAACAGATGTTTTCATTTTTTCAGGCGGCCGATGTGATGTTGCACTACTATCCCAGTTAGTTCTTTACTGTCGCTTCATGCGTCCATTAAATGAGGTTTTATGTGGAATCAAAAATAGTCCAAACAGTTTATTTTCCTGTTCATCAGTAAATTCAGCAAATGAAATGCCTGTAACCGTTTGTGGAGTTGAATTTTAGGACAGAAACAATCGACTAAACTTTAAACTTATGGAATCCTCCATACTTGCCTGTCACCCCCTACGGGAAGATGCACTCTTCCTCAAATTAACCTTTAACCAATCATCACTTCACTTTTCCAAAACTCAACTTCCCATTGGTTAAAAGGACATAAAAATGTAGCAAGTTGAGACAAATCCTTTTTTTCCCGCGCAGCTGTCTGGAGCCTATTTGAAAACCCAAAATTCTATAAAAAGAATCGCTCGACTTGATTCAAGTCAGTCAGACACTGAGTTTCGAGAGATGACAGCAGACTCCACGCATGCCAAAAATAACACTACCAGCCTCTCATTAACTCAACACAACTCGCACTACTATTGCCACGTGAAGAAATTTAACTTAGAATTTACTAAAAATGTGACATAATCACTATGAAATAGTAATTGTACATTTAATCAATTTTAGCATATCAGTCAAAGACACACAACTCTTCCTAACTTGAATCAACACTTACAATTGTCACACACATGCACACTATTATTTGAACTCACACAATTGACATTTTACCTTGTAGATATCAAACTGTTTTAATTTCACAAACAAACTTAAACCATCAACATTCATTCACCAAATCTCTGCATGGACACTCTTTGCAATCTTATCTCACTTGCGACATTTAACAAGCAACCTATCATCACTTTGTGTATGTCAAATATATATATATATAAATTCATGTTATTGTTGAAATCTATAACTACGTTGATTTCTTCAAGTTGTATTGTCTTCAAATGTTAGTTTAATTTATTTGTTGTGGATAAATGCATAATGCACACGCACATTTTAGGCTTTTACACAATTTCACCTTCTGACACATCTTATTTAGCATAAATTCCGCAACAAACTTAACGATCGTCGTTCTTGACCCATCTTCTTTCTTTCTTCCTTCATTGAAGATGCACACATCTTTCAGCTAATCCATTAGATGATGTGGGCATTTAAGAGATTTTGTAACATGTCTTATACCATTTCTTAATATAAAACCCTGAAACTCTTCACTAATATAATAAGCAGCATTGTCTGACACCCACTGAATCTGGAATCCCACATGTTTCGATTTTATGAACAAGACTTTCTTTGCATGTTACAAGTCCCAGTCTCGTAGTTTCAAAGTGAAGTGTGTATTTATGCATAACAATGCTCCTTCTCCTGTATCTAAGCTTACCCATGGATTATTTGATCATAAAAGATTTACAGGAGATAAGATAAAGTAATGTCCACCATCAAGTCCTGATCTGAATCCGATCGAAAATCTATGGGCAATTGTGAAGATGAAATTATATGAAGTTAGCAAACAATATAACCACAAAGCAGACCTATGAGAAGCAATTTAAACTATCATGTCGGAAATTGAACCTGAAGAAGTAAAAAAAAAAAAAAAAATAATAACAATCAATAGATTACTGGCTGTTATCGAGAAGAAGGGTCCCTATATTAAAATGTAAAAGATTCAAAGACTTATCATGTGATTGTTATTTTTTCTATTATAGATGTTGGTCAATTTTTTATGATTTTATTATCTTTTTATTGAAGTAAAATGTGATTATTTGGTTTTGCCAAATAACTTCAGACGGGAGTTTTTTAGACTACATCAAATAACTTCAATAAAACATATTGATACTATCTAAAATTTTAACTCGGGCTTTGCTTTGACATCTAATTTGATTGTTTAAAATTTAACAATTTTTTTTCAAACCAAGTTTGAATTATTGAACTTTATATGTTTTGCTTAATAACCTCAGACAGGCTGTAGACCATTATTTCTCTGGAGTTTTCCAACGATGTAAACGAGTTATAGTAATCATAGAACTGTATATTTTACATTCACAACAGTTCCTCACTTTGAATTCGATATCCTTGTCCAAATTTGACCATCAAACATAATTTCTGCTTAAGCACTTTATTCTAACCATTCCTGGGTGTCGTCCATGTAGTGTTTCGAGGAGTTATATTCCTTTTCTCCCACAAAATGCGATTTTCCACGACTCCAAGTTCATGCCTCCTTGTAATATAGAGACGTCATTCCTCTGACTGGGGATATTTGTCATGTTGGATGTAAAAGTGTACCTGCCACCCTATTATTCCTTGTCCAACTTACAAATTCTGGATAAGTGGTTGGCGCTTGATCCAGGTATTCCAAAAATATGGTGTATTTCTCTGGCATTGGAACTTCCTTGATGTTGGTTGGCAAAGACAAGCGACTTAAGTCATAGGCATTCCCATTGTGTTTACGTTCACGATACACATAGCTGGCAGCTGTACACTGCTAAGATTACGGCCCATCACTGAATCGTTGCAGAACTGATTTCAGCCATTCTTGTATTTTCCTTAAAATATCCCAACAGGTGTTTATGATCGGTATATAATTTAAACGGCTGATCATATACATATTGATTAAATTTTTTAACACCTAAATCCAAAGCTGCTGCCTCTTGTCGATTTGGATCTATATTTTTTTTCAGCTGGAGTAAGTGTCTTTGACACAAAAGCAATGGGTCTCTCCAATCCATCTTCCATGAAAAAGGATAACACAGCCCCCCAGTCCATAGGGACACAAGCGACAGTAACTTCCTTGTTTGGATCAAAATGGACTAAGAATTTACCGGAATTCAAATTTTTTGCTTCTTTCCAAGCTCGTTACTGTTGTGAAGTCCACTTAAATTTTGTTTCTTTTCCAAGTAGTTGATGCAAAGGTATTAAAATATTGGAAATGTCTGGAATTTATCGTGCATAATAATTAAACATTCCTAAAAAAAGACTTGTAATTCTTTAATATTGGCGCCTTTTTGATAGCATGTCTAGCTGATTTGAATCAACTCACAACAAAGAAAAAGGCGAAACGAGTGTTTAAATAATGTTTTTATTTTCGTGTTTTTACAACTAAATTCTTCTTAGAGTGTGTGAGTGTTAAAGTTATTACAATCTTTCTTTGTAGTTGTTCGTTAAGATGAAAAGAAATATGATTTCTTCGTGTATATGTGTAAGAAAGAAGAAGCTAGGAAGAAAGTGAGGAAGAAAGTGTAAGTGTCACATAGCTTGGTGATGTAGACTGGTGAATGAATAACGGAATTTCTTTTAAGCCCGGTGTCGTGAACTATTGCAGTCTGTATCTGCTTACTGCCTTGTCTGGTCTAGAAACTTTGCTTATATACTACAGGCTTCAGGATGGTCACAATGGGTGTAACCCATTCTAAAAATTCTACTTGTGAAATTGTCTTTTTTTCCTTTACGCTTTCAAGTTCTCTGATTTTCTTTTTTAGCAATATAGGGTACTGGCTGAAGTTTTTAATACTTGGGTTTAGCCTCTGGGTTTGCATACAGACCAGCAGGAGTTCGAAGAGTTTGGCCTAAATCTCTTGTCAAAAACAATCTGATATTTAGATAGCAACTATTCGAAATCCGTTGTCTCTGTTGCCTGGATGGAATGTACTCTAAAAATGTCTTGCCATAGCAAATTTAGTTGTTTTAACCAATTTCATCCAAGAAGAGTTGGTGAGTTCCCAGCTAATATAATGAGAGGTAACTCCATTTGACAATCCCCCAACTGATTTGTCCTTTTACTAGAATGTCATTCCCTGTGTATGATTTTAGCCTTATCTTAGCAGCTTTCAAAGACATTTTTCTTAATCTATTTCAATGTTTGCAAACCCATAACTGAAATTGACGCTCATATATCCATTTCCATGGATATATCCGCATTTTTATTTCACGTCCAAGTAATAAGGATGACCTTTCCTAACAGTACTAATTTTGTATACAATGTAGAGACCTTCTACTTCTGAAATATCAGAATCATTAATTCTACGTGACAAACAGGAACTTTTTTTTCTTTTGTTCTCTTTTGTGGTATTTTTCTTGGATTTTAACTAAAAACATTTTTCAGA
Organism: Acanthosepion lycidas; assembly: GCA_963932145.1. Lineage (NCBI taxonomy): Eukaryota > Metazoa > Mollusca > Cephalopoda > Sepiida > Sepiidae > Acanthosepion > Acanthosepion lycidas. Next base: position 2,476,659 of record OZ010572.1, on the reverse strand, counting down.
CATATGTCACCGACATTCAAAATAATAACATGTGACAAAATGATACTTACTTAGGTTGCGTGAAATGCCACATATATGACATTTGTTCTCTTCCTGTTTTGTTTTAGACGTGTTCAATGTAGGCTTTAAGAGTTGTCTCTGTGGCCTAACATACATTTTGTTGACCTCTCTTTCCTTTTTTCCTTGTATGTTCAGAAATTCTTTGATGCCAACTCCTGTAATATCAAAGGCTTCTTGAAAAGTTATTTGGTCTTTTTCAGCCAGTAATCTCCTTTGTTTTCCGTTGTTGTTAATTCCCACGACTAGTTTGCCCCTGTGGCTATAATAAGTGTTTGGTTGCGACAAGAAAGGAATAACAAGGATTAGGTTTTCGAAGAACGTGTCTTTGTTTAATATATGGGGCGTCTTAGAGAGTTGCTGAAAATTATTGAGATGTCAGTTTCTTGTTCCTGATTGTCAGTATGATGATCTCGTATAAGGAGAGTGCCAGGAGTTGAACTATTTCTTGTGTAGGTCTGACCAAGCTCACAGGATCTGGTCGGTGCAGGTGTTCCTTGATCGAGGCCACCATAGTGGGTTGATTAGCGTGGTTGGTAGGTCTGATCTATGGAATGGGGTCGTGGTGGCGACTGTAAAGGGAATGCCTGGAGCGAGTTGGGTGTGCCAAGATGACGTCTGTGGGTTATTGAGGTGGTATGGGATTGGCGTAGTTGGTAGGCCTGTGCTATGAAACGGAAGCTACGGTGACGTCTGCAGAGGGAATGCATATAGGGAGTCGCGTTTACCGAAGTGACAGCGGTGAGTTGACGAGTTGGTTTCGGATTGGCGCGGTTGTTAGACCTGATCTATGGAAAGGGGTCGAGGTGACGTCTGTAGAGGAAATGCCTGTGTTGAATCGGGTTTGACAAGGTGACGGCGGTAGGTTGACGAGGTGGTATCGGATTGGCGTGGTTGGTAGGCCTGTTCTATGGAAAGGGGTCGAGGTGACGTCGGCAAAGGGAATGTCTGTAGGGAATTGAGTTTACCGAGGTGAGGGTGGTGTGTTGACGAGGTCGTATCGGATTGGCGTGGTTGGTAGGTTTGGTCTATGGAACCAAGCCGCGGTCACGACTGCAAGGGGAATGTATGTAGCTTGCTGAGTATCCCGAGGTAATGGCGGTGAGTTGCCGAGGTGACGAGGTGGTGTTGGATTGGCGTGTCTGGTAGGCCTGTTCTATAAAAGGGACTATAGTAACGACTTCAATGGAATACCTGTAGCAGTCGGGTTTGACGACGGTAGTTTGACGAGGTGTTGTTGAAGTTTTATAGTTGACCGCTGCAGTGGGTCTAGTTTGCTGAGGTGATGGCATTGGCGTCGAGGAAGGCTTGTAGCTGGATGGAGTCGAAGCTGGATATCGGCCGCTGTATTCATTCGCGTTTGCCGAGGTGACAGCGTTGGCGAAGGAGAAGGCTTGTAGTTCCGTGGTGTCGAAGTGGAAATGTTAGCATCTCGAAGTAGGCAGTCGAGTTGGTTAGTCAACGCTGGGAGTGGTAACGGTCGTTGAAAGCAGCTGTCATTATGAGAAGCAGCGGCGGTGGTGGTAGCAGTGGCAGTAGCAGCAGTGCCCTGCGTATCGACCGGTGTCCTCCCGGCCCTCAACTGCTCTGGTTGTTTTTATGTTTTTATGCAGATCTAGTAGTCCGGCGGAAACATTCGTGATTGCTCAGTGTCGCTTACATTGCCGGAGCTTGCTTCGTAGGCCGGATGTAATGCTCGGAGCCTATGCACAGAGAATGACTTTTTGAATTTTGTTCTCTGCCTTCATGGCGTTCACATCCGGTCGGAATGCAGAATGAATTAGAAAGAGATCTAATTGCAACGGAGTATAACAATGTCGTCCAAGAAGTTACTGTAATGACAGTTTTCGCTTATGGTGAGATTCTTTTTCAGGACTAAGACTCTGTCTTTCGTCTGATTACATGTTATGCGATTACCACTTGTCCTTTTAAGGGAAAATTTAAGTTCTACTCCCTAACTGCACGAGTCAGTGCACTACCACTCGTTCCAGTATTCTTTAGTACTTGTTAACGGTTCTAGCATCTACAGTGAACGACCACTTGTTCCGGTATTTCCTGAGTTCGTCAGCGGCCCCGCTACATTTTGCGTTGCGGCATTTTCTATCCATAGCAGTAATTCCTGTCGCATACCAATCTTCTTCTGAATTCATTGGCATCTTATACGCAAAGCAATCGTCCTTGACGTAGATCATTCTGCTCCGGAGCACGGCGGCTTTTTCTACACCCAAAAATCCTCATTGGCGTACACCATTCTTTCCTGAACACAACAGCCTTTTCTGTGCACAGCATGTCATCTCCGATGTCTACCAGCATTCTTCCGTGTACATTAGTATTTTCTGTGCATGTCAACTGTCTCAGCTTACCTTACTTCGAACATTGACTGTTCCAGTTACCTTCTGCGTATGTCAACTGATTCGACATATTCTTTTGTACATCAATGATTCCGGGTATTTACTTTGTGTGTATCAGCTCTTCTGGTTAGTATTACACATATATCATCCGATCAGTTTATCTCATGTGTATACAATATCTCAGACTCTTGGCTTAGACAGTTTGTGGCAGATGTGTTGCTGATCAATTTAAAAGCAATGACAATCAAAGTTCTCACATGACAAATTGTATCATTTTTAAAGGTAAAGGAAATACATTTCAAGACGGGGATATTTTAATGTATTTTTATATAGTTAATAAATAATTAACAAAGGAAAGAAAATATACTAGTGTGTACACAGATGAGAAGAACAAAAAAACATCAAAAATTAGCTCTTGGGAAATGTGTGTGTGTGTGTGTGTGCGCGCGCGCGCATGCGCGTACGTGTGTGTGTGCATGCGGGAGACGCGCCGCGTGGCCAGGTGACTGAGTTCCCTAGATGGGAGAAGTCTTCTACCTATTTCATTCGACAATGAAAATAGGGAAAAGAGGAAGAGGAGGGTTATTCCAAGCTTTTATAGTGCTGAAATAGCGTCACCTAACATGCAACTTGGCAGACCATAGGGTTATTTCCACAGATCTTAGAGTATATAATATTTTGAATCTGATTACAGACTTCTAGTAACAAAACACTAGCCAACAAAATAGTTCGCTTCCGATCACATAAGCCACAACAAATGCCCTTAAAAATAAATGCGTAGAATTTTATGATAAACCAGGGCTAAAATTGATGTCTCTAAATCTTGACCCAAACAGCAGCGAGAACTCAAATCATTTAATCTTAGCTTTGTTAGCCGAAGCACGTGTTGCGGGCCGGTGTATGCATTGAGAGATAAATATATGTGTCTCTTGAAATACCCACAACAAACATGGCAGACTCGCGATGTGAGTTCATGTAAAGAAATGTAAGTAAACGACAAGAACCAATATATATATGTACAAGCAAATGATAATGTATTAACAACAAAGGCATACAAGCGACAAAGATGTGTGTGTCAAATGAATGTTAAAACCAAAGTATATGTAGTGAGAGAATGTGCGTACGTACGTGTGTGTGTGTGTGTGTGTATTGTAGGCGTTTTATGATCTGCTTCGTTCAAATATGGTCCAAAATCTTTCTCAATTACACCACTCCCTGGCAAAGGACAGAACCACCTTATTGAAGATTTCAAATGAAATTATGGGCCGTTTGTATGAGCATTTTCGAGATCTCTTTCACAATCCTTCCAATGTGGCTGTTGCTGCAATAGATAGTTTCCCTCAGTTTGCCCTTCAGTCTGAACTTAACATGGAACCAACTCTTGAAAAACAACTGTTTGCATAAAACAGATCAACTCAAACAAATCTCCTGGACTAGATGGTATTCCTGTTGAGCTATTGAAACATGGTGGTATGAATGTCCATTGTGCGGTCCACGCTTAAATGTTATCTGTATGGAGTGGCGACCCATTTGCGCAAGACTGGATAGATGCCATTTTGATTATGCTGTAGAAAGGAAAGGGGAAAAAATCAAACTGTGGTAATTACTTTGGTATTTCACTGCTCAAAGCAGTTGGAAAAGTGTTTGTAAGACTCTTGTTAAACCAATTAGAGAAGTATATTTTTCCTGACGTCCTTCCAGAGTCCCAATCTGGTTTTAGAGGCAGAAGAAGGGCTATAGACAAGATATTATCTGCTAAACAGATTGTAGAAAAATGCATTGAACAGCATGTGCCACTTTTTTTGGTTATTGTTTAGACACAGTGAATCTCTCTCTCTCTCTCTCTCTCCCTCTCTCTCTCTCTCTCTCTCTCTCTCTCTCTCTCTCAAAATTTGTCTGTACACCTGCTTTTATTGAAAAGTTCAAGCAACTACATCGCTGTATGAATGGTCTTATAAATTTCAATGGTCAGCTCTCAGAGGAACTTCCCATGTATAATGGTGTAAAGCAGGGTGATATACCTGCTCCAAAACTGTTCTCACTTTACCTGACGGTTGTACTTTGGCATGCCTTCCATGATTGTGATACAGGTGTCTGTATCAAATTCCAAACAATTGGAAAAAATTTTCAACTTGAGAAGATTGTGTATCAAACATGGATGTTGTCAATGTTACTCTATGCCTCTGAAACCTGGACCTGGTATCAATGGATCAGTGGAATCGTTCAAGTTCAACTAGAAAGATTCCCCCAGCACTGTCTCAGACATATTCTTGGTCTGAAGTGGGACAGTTGTGTTCCAGATACTGGTGTCTTGACCAAAGCCAACAATTGCTACAATTAGGAACCAGATTTGTTGTGCTGGTCATCTTGTTCAGCTTTATGGCTCCAGACTTTCAAAACAGCTGTTTTATGGTGAGCTTCTTTCTGGAAAGAGACCCCAGAACAAGCCAAAAAAAAAAATACGCTTTTGAGACAGTGTCAAGGAGAGTTTAGCTTATTTTAGTGTTCCTGTTGATGATTTGGAGTCCCTAACATTTGATTGTGGCCAGTAATCATACGAAGGACCTCTTTTTATAGTCATCTGTCACTTATATTATTACCAAATAAGACTGTTTTTATATTTATATAAGTAATGATATAATCATTCTAAGTAACCCTTTTTGTAGTTATCTGTTACTTATATTATTGCCAACTAAGGCTGTTTTTACATTTATATAAGTAGTGGAGTAATCATTCTAAGTAACCCTTTTTTTAGTCATCTATCACTTATATTATTGCCAACTAAGATGTTTTTACATTTATGTAACTAGTGGAGTAAAGTAATCATTTTAAGTGATGCACTTTATCAAAATAAGTGCTGCTTAATTTGTTGTATTCTTTGCTGCAATCTTCACCCTTTCGTAAGTGATGGACTATCGATTTGTATCTTAATGTTATTTTCTTTATTTTGTCAATTTTCTTCAGTTAAACAAGTTTCTGTGGAGTATTTGGCATTTTGGCTCCATATTTTCTAACCATTTTCCTTTGTTTTCTTTTTTCTTCTCAAATAGCAATGATATATGTTATAATGTCCGCTTGTCTTTTATTTCTTATGAACACACTATAGAGCCTCAAGAAATAAAATGTTAGTGAAGAGTGCAGAGTGGTCCTCAACTCCTCACTGTTGGATATTAAAAGTGCAGCAAACATTATGCACCTCATCGTCTCCCTTGAGCCCCACATTCCTCCAATATATAATCCCTTATCATCATCATTGTGCAATGAGGTTACACCAGGTTCCAAATTTTATTACATGTTATCCATGGACAATGTGTGTTTAGTTTAACAGAATATCAGTAAGGTAAATGGAATCAGCAAGTTGAGCTCAAATTCACTTTTACATAAACATGAAATGTCCATATGAATTGCATAAAAAAGGCATCTGCCTCTTTTTTCTTCCAACTATGGCTTAAATAGCATGGTAGATGGGCACAGTAGCCTTGGCTGGCAACCAATCTAAGAGAAAGACAACTCTGAATTTCAAACCTTAGAGAAGGCAACTGGAAATCATTTTGCTATATTTGTGGAGTCAGTAGCCATGGTTAAATACAAAATAAGTAACAGAACTCCCCAACAAACAGAATTGACAAAGTTTGCAATAAGCAAGAACAAGAAAAAGAAAAGAACAGGGCCAAAAATAATATAAAGAAATTAAATAATATATGCAAGGCAAATTAACAGTAATATGACAAAAAGTTCACAAACTAAGAATTGGAGTTGACACACAAAAGCAAATTCAGACAAGCAAACATAGCATTCTGATTTCAAGACATGACAGATGTGACTGAACCAAGAACTGACTAATTTTATTGGCTAGGAAAAAATTCAGCATTCATTTGTGTGCTTGTGTCTGGGAAGAGACAAATATTTTGCAGTCATTCCCAGTAGATATTGGAATCAACAATATTTCCCAAGAATGCAAGGTAATTGACAGATAATAAAGAAAAGGAATCTATGGAGAGCCATAATCACCTGAAAGGGTAGGACATTAAAGAAAAGAATCCTAAAACAGGGTTAAAATAATTATTGCAATAATAAAAATAAAATTTCATCAACACATCAAGAAGAAATGTATTAAGTAAACAGAGAAAAGTTAAGCAAGCAATATTCCTTTTTAATTCAAAGAATTTTTGACTTCTCATGTCTGAAAAAAACTAAATAAAACAAAAAATATTCAAACAAAAGAATTTTTATAATCAGCAAAAAAAGTAAAGAATAAATTCTCTTGGAATGGTTTTCAAAAACTGGAAATAGCATCCTTATTTTTTTTTAAATTTAGGTAACTTAATTCCAGTAATATTGAAATGATTTTTGTATGTTGTCAGTTTACATGGAATTTTTATTTCTTTTCTTTCCAAGAAATTTTAAATCTTTTTGTTAAATTTTTTTTTTATTACTTTTGGGTAATTTATAATTCTGAGTAAATAATTATAAACCTCCTAACATTTACAAAACTACTTGTAAAGTTTCTGCATTTGTACTGGTATTTTAATCTAAATTCTCAGCTATTCAAATCTACCATGTAATCATTATACAATGATAGAAAGCAGGATGGACTCATGAGATTCTTTTAATGGTATGAAATGTCACTAGGTTATTATGTGAGTCAAACATGAAATGTGAGGTAAACAATTCTAAGAACTGACAAAAGATGTTGCAGACAGGATATGTATAATAAGCAATATCCCAGTCAAACATCAACCTTTAATAATCCTACAAATACAAGAAAATTAATCTGAATACACTACCACATAAATCTTAATTGCTAAATTCATTCCTTCTCAAAAAATTATTTTAAAATGACAGCACAATGATAATGATGATGATGATGATGATGACGATGATGATGATGATGATTAAGGTTTTCTTTTCATCTCTCAGTTATTAAATACTTATTTCCATATTTCCTTTTTTTGCATACAGCCAACAACAGAAAGAATAAAGCAAAGATTTTCAAACATTTTTCACATTTTAAAAATTCAATTTTAAAATTAGAAAATCTTTATGAAATTAAGATTTATGATGAATGAATAAAATTGATTTTAATTCTCCAGGAAACAATATTTTAAAACTTATTCCTAATTTATCTAGCCTTTATTTCAGTCTACCCTTTTAGGAAATAAAGTGTAGACGGTTATATTGTGTGAAAATTCTCGTAAATTTTACAAGGAAAATCTTAATAAATAATTCTAGTTATCAATACAAGAATAGAAAGAATTATTAATTGAATTTTCAGACATTTTTAAAATGTGGGTGCATCAAATCTTCATCAGTTTATTTATGTTAATTTTCCATAAATGTTTTAAGAAATTAATTAAAATTTTCAAGGATGTATGCTTCCATTTTGAATGAAAAATATTTTGATATCAAATTATTATCCAATTCTCTTCTTTTTAATGATTCTATAAAATTTAAAAAAAAAGTAAAAATTAAATAAACTCATTAAAATAATATTAAATAAAATAATATTAATTGTAGACAATTAAAATGATTTTTTAATCATAGGTGTCAAACATAAAAATCCATGGGAATAGCTGTTAGTTATTCATCAGTATTTGAGTTCAAATAAGGCTTTAACATTACAAGAATTAGTCAGTCAATTACTGACTTTATTAACAAATCAAATAATCAATAACAGACCAAATGAAAAAAGAAACTGTAGCAGTTTAATAATAATATAATAATAATGTGATTGTTGTTTTTTCACTTCTCACCACAATGCAAAAAAACAATGGATCATAGTGAGATCTATGCTATTTCACTGCAGTTAAAATGCTTTCATTTAAAGAATAAAACAATTTTCAATCAAATAAAATCATTGATTCCTGAATTGTAAATTGCAAAAAGAATCTAAGGGAGATTAACTGCTAATTACTGTGTACTTTCCCTTGACTTGTCAGCATTACTCTCTGTCAGCCATATTGGCATTCTAGTCAATAGATTTCAATAATAATTAATAAGAAATAATTAATCTTATTGATAATTAGCATTTGTAAATCATGATGAATAAGACATTACTTGTTATCAAGCAGAGGTTGCTGAAGGCAACATTGGAGAGAATTTAAGCAAAAACATCAAAATTCAGATTGTTTTTCTTTGTAATTATTAAATAAATAATTATATTCGCTCTACTTTGTATTGAGCACACTTTTAAGAATAGCAATTGTTGGTTATTGGAATTTATTCCGTATACACAAATCATATACCAATCATATTCGTAATTTTAAAATTATGAAAAATTTTTTTCTTAATTTTTTTATTTAAATCAATATATATATATATATATATATGTAAATGGAGTAAAAATTCACAGTTCGTAGCAGTAACTTTTTAAAAAGTATATATATATATATATATATATATATATATATATATATATATATATATATATATATACATGACTCTCCCGTCGAATTCGACGTATGAGGGTCAAACAGATCAGTTCCTAGGAAACAACAGCACATGAGAATTGATTATAGTGGTGAAGGTCTCATGCAGTACCATCCACACTTTTTGAAGGGCCAAATACAGAGACCTGGTGCACTACGTGCCACCAGGTCCCCAAACGACCCTCGGCAGGTTTTGAATTCAGAGTTGTTCTTCTCCTAGACCAGTTGCCATCCAAGGCTATAGAACCCAGTCTGCCCTGCTATTTACCCGTATCTGGAGGGAGAAGAAGAGGATTCATACCTTTCCCAAGGGTAGTAGCATGTAATGCAATGGATTCGACAGGAATTTGAACTTGCCTTCAATCCAAGCCGCTATCCATTACCACACCGTGCCTCCTCTATATATGTAAAAAGTATATACATATATATATATACATATACACACACACACACACATATATATATATATTGTATATATATAAAAATTTCTCAGAGTTAACCTGTAGAAAAGACAATATTTATAAATACAAATGACAATAGGAAAACTGTAATAGTTGCCAACGCGTTTCGTCCAATGTGGACTTTTCTCAAGGCAAAAAAACAAAATGAATTTATTTAAACAAAGTAACTAATAATAATTGTTTTTGTTATTAATAGTTACTTTGTTTAAATAAATTCATTTCGTTTTTTTTCACCTTGAGAAAGTAGACATTGAACGAAACCTGTCGGCAACTATTACAGTTTTCCTATTGTCATTTGTATTTATAAATATATATGTATAGTATATGTGTATATAAATATAAATATATAATGCAATTGATATATATATATTATTTATATATTATATATGCGTGGTACTTATTGGAAAGCGTTCAATATCATTGATAGAGCTAACATTTAATTGCATTGATGTGAATTTGTGACCCACCCTGGGTTTCACGTCCTTGTGATCGTCTGACATATATATATATATATATATATATATATATATATATATATATATTGTGTATTTAGGAAGAAATTCTTCTTTTATACAAGTTTCATTAAATATGACTGATAAGGTACTGTATTTAAGCTTTTTATTTAATTTTTTTATAATCATATTAACTTTCTTTATATGCACACGGGAAAATAAAATTAAATAAAAAAGCTTAAATGCAATACCTTATCAGCCATCTTTAATAAAAGTAAATGTTGGCTTTTTCTTTTTTATTAATAATGCTTTCATTATTTTTAGCCTTTAGCTTTATGTATTATCAAAAAGTACGTTATATAAATAATTGTTACACCGGCCTCCTAACACAAGGGAATTACACCGGTTCTCTCTATATATAGTGCCAGTAATGCCTACCAGGTGTGTGTGTGTGTGTGTGTGTGTGTGTGTGTGTGAGAGAGTGAGTGAGTGAGTGAGTGAGTGAGTGAGTGAGTAGAGAGAGAGAGAGAGAGAGAGAGAGAGAGAGAGAGCGCAGCGACAGTACTATCACTGCCTAGTACCAGTTTCCTACCTTTGTATCTGTGATGTTAAATGCACTTGTTCCTTAAACCAACCTCGACTTGATTTTCTTATTTTTACTATTGTGCCACGACACAACAGATTGGCGACGTCGGAATGGAAATGATATCACTGCGGACAATCACCTAAGTGATTGAAATGCAAGGATTCGCAAGATTTTACGGCAAAACACCTTCGTCATTTCAAACAGATATTTGGATACGCAAGGATTAAATAGCAAATTAATTACTACAATAGTAATTTGGCGACGTGTAAAAAAAAAAAAAAAAAAAAAAAAAAAAAAATTGCTACCAAAAGTCTACAGCGTTATTAAAATAATTGAAAATACTGACACCAAGTGTTTCGAAAAAAAAAAAAAAAAAAGGTTCACTTTTTTTTTTTTTCTCCTCTTCAAAGTTAAATGATTTGTCGAGTGAAAAATATATATTCGCGGAAGTCATTTGTGGATTTTTTTTTTGTTTACGAGAAATACCGCATGCAACAAATGACATTTGCAAAATGATTTTTTTTTTTTTTTTTTTTTTTTGTAACAAAGAAAAACTTAAATTGACTTCTTGGCTAAGAAATAATATATTTCTTGTTTGTGTATTAGTTGAGCAAACTAATTTTATTAAGCAAGCCTTGGGAAAACTGATTTGTTTAATACAAGTGTAAACTGTATGGTGCGTAAATTGAATTCGTACCATGGACGCAGAATTAAGAGTCTCTTCTGAAATTTAAAAGAGTTGTTGGAACATCAGAAACGCGTCGAAGAAATCTTTATGAAAACAGAGGAAAATTCTGGCGGCAACACAGTTAACGAATGCAAGCGAGAATCATAACGCATTCTCCCAGACGGTTGTGTGGGACGCTATTGAAAGTTTCAATTATAATCCAGAAGACGATGTCACGTTTGCTCATTTCTATAGAAGTTATGAGGATATTTTTGTATCGGATTGCGGTACATGGACAGACGCTAAAAAAAGTTAGGTTTCTAAGAAAATTGGGAACTGCCGAGCATACAAAGTTCGTGAATTTTATCCTTCCAAAAAAAGACCAGTGAGTTGAACTTCCAAGAGACAGTTACTGTACTAACAGAACTGTTTTCTACAAAAACTTCTCTTTTTCACAGGAGATATGTGTATGAATGTCACTAGAAGAGAGGAAGATAATTACACTACTTATGCAAGTATTGTAAACAAGCATTGCGACGACTTTAAACTGGAGGAATTATCAGATAATTTCAAATGTTTAATATTTGTGCAAGGGCTGGTTTTAGGTAAAGACGCTGAGATCAGGCGTCGTGTTTTAAATAAACTCGAAAACGAGCCGAATTTAAAACTACAAGCTTAGCGGAAGACTGAACGGTTTGTTGCGTTGAAACGGGACAGTCGTGACATGGAGTGTCGCACATTAAAAAGGTCCATCAGAAGAAAAATTTAACTTCAAAAAATAACCAGAGGAAAACACAGGGAAAAGATCCACCTGGACCGTGTTGGAGGTAAACATTGGTACAATGAGTGTCCCTACAAATTCAAACAATGTGACAACTGCTACCAGAAGGGGCATAAGGCATCACATTGTAGGAAAAAATCTGGTAGAAAGAAGACATCCATTAAACTAACTAAAATTGAACCTGAGGAACGAAATATCCGGAAATTTGTACAGGTCAAAATGTTTAAAAAGAAAGTAAGACTACAGCTTGATAGTGGGTCTGATATTTCCATCATTAATGTACAGACATGGAAGAAGCTTGGGAGACCCACTATGATTAAATCACATAAAACGGCGAGAAGCATCAGTGGTGAAAAAATCACCTTCGAAGGAGAATTATTGACGAATATTTCTTTTCAGAATAAGACCGAAAAAGCGAAAATTTGTCATGCGAAAATCAAATGACCTTTTTGGAACTGATCTGTTCGAAAAATTTAGACTATGGGATCTGCCTTTTAAGCTCTTTTTGTCAAAAAGTTGAGGATTCGAATGTGGAGGCAGAAAAACTTAAGAGGGAGTTAAAAGAGAATTTTCCAGACGTATTTACAGGCGGTGTTGGAAGGTGTACAAAAGCGGTAGCAAAATTTGAAGTCAAAGAAAATGAACAGCCAGTGTTCAAAAAGAAAAAGGTTCCATACGCCGCTATAGAACAAATAGACTGTGAATTAGACTCGAAAACATGGGTGTCCTCGAAAAAATTTATCAGTGAGTGGGCTACGCCAACAGTTTACATCAAAAAGAGCAAGGAGATTAGGGTTTGTGCCGATTTCTCAACAGGTTTAAACAATGCATTAAAGGACTACCATTATCCCCTTCCGAGCCCTGAATAAATATTCGCGAAACTGAGTGAAGAGAAATATTTTTTCTAAAATCGACCTCAGTGACGCGTATTCACAAATCCCAGTCGATCAGGAGTGTTCAAAGCTGCTATGCATCAATACCCATAAGGGATTGTACAAGTTTAACAGACTTCCCTTTTGGGGTAAAAGTCGCCCCTGCGATTTTTCAACAAACAATGGACATAAGTGGGTTGGACTTCGCAGTAGGGTACCTGGACGATGTGTTAATGAACAGCGCTAGCAAAGAACACAAAGCTCATGTAAACCAAGTATTCAAAAGGATCCAGGATTATGGATTTAAACTGAAACAGGAAAAATGTACCTTTTTCATGGAAAAAAAATAAAATACTTGGGGCAAATCATCGACGAACATGGAAGAAGGCCGGATCCAGATAGATTGAGTGCAATAAGGGACATGCCTGCTCCAGAAAATATTGCGTCTCTACAAAGTTTCTTGGGTTTGGCGAATTATTACAATGTATTCGTGCCAAATATGCATAAACTAAGACCACCCTTAAATGAATTGTTAAGGAAGGACCAAAAATGGGTCTGGACGCAAGAGTGCGAAGAAGCATTTCAGGAAGATATATTAACGTCTGACTTGTTTCTGGCACATTATAATCCCAAGCGTGATATTATAGTTGCAAGCGATGCCAGTGCCTATGGCATAGGAGCATGCATACTACACAAAATGGATGATGGAAAAATAAAACCCATAGCCCATGCATCCCGTTCACTTTTACCAGCCGAAAAGAACTACTCTCAAATCGAGAAAGAGGCGCTAAGCATTATATTCGCAGTAAAGAAATTTCATCGTTTCTTGCACGGTAGACAATTTCTGTTACAAACAGATCACAAACCTTTACTAACGATTTTTGGATCGAAAAAGGGACTACCACAACATACGGCGAATAGACTCCAAAGATGGGGTACCATTCTTCTGAATTATAATTTTCAAATGGAGTATGTACCACCTAAAAAACTTGGTCATGCAGACGGCTTATCAAGGTTAATACCCAAGCACACAGAACCATTGGAGGATATGGTAATAGCAGCCATTCAAGCGGAAGTTGAAGTAAAAAATACTTTGTGACACGATAAGAGAACTTCCAGTAACGCTTGATGAGATTAAGAGTAAGGCAGAGGTGGACGAATTTATTATAAGCACGAAAGAAAAAATCAACAGTAACCAACTGGATGAGGAAATTTATTCAATTTGTGATAACGTCCTGTTATATAGCGACAGGGTCGTAATTCCTACGACATTACAGAAAAGAATGCTCAAGGAATTCCATGTAGGACATCCAGGCATATCGACAATGAAAAGCCTTAAGCGCTCTTTCGTTTTCTGGCCAAACATGGATAAGGATATAGAAGAAAGTCGGAGTGTAGAGGATGCGCATTAGCTATGAAAGCTCCTCCGACTCTATTCGGATCGTGGGTAAAACCGAACCGACCTTGGTCGAGAATTCACTTGGATTTTGCTGGACCGTTAGATGATTTCTACTATCTCATTGTTATAGACAGTCTAAGTGGCCGGAAGTACTGAAATGCAAGAACCCCACATCCGAGGCAACTATTAACTTCCTGTATGAACTATTCGCTAGGTTTGGAGTTGTAGACTGCATTGTCACAGACAATGGAACGCAATTTACGTCTACCGATTTTAAACATCTCTGCGAGGATTATCTAATCGAGCATTTAACCATACCACCCAAGAAGTAATGGGCAAGCGGAGAGATTCGTAGATACGTTCAAGAGAGCACTGAGAAAAGCTAGTGGATCACCGACGGATAAGTCAATCCAACAGTTCTTACAAGTGTACAGGGTCACTCCGAATGCAAACATCGAAACGTCGAAGACACCTGCTGAGGTCATATTCGGACGCAAGGTTAGATCAATTTTCCACAAGTTGTTACCAAACCAGGATAGGCCAAACCTCAAAAAACCGTTAACAAAAAAACGGTATAAAGTTGGCAAAAGAGTTTTCTACAAGATTCATAGAAATAATAGGACCTTTTGGGAGTCCGGCACTATTGACAAACAAATAGGCAACATGGTCTATATGATTAAGGGACCAGATTTCGTGCACAAACGTCACACTAACCAAATCCGGAAAAGATACTCGAACAGTGAGGTGACCAGACCGCCCGAGGAGGACATCATGGACACAGTGTTTGATACTTTTCAGGTGCCCATACCTGAGAATAGGAGGTCAAAAAGAAAACGGAAATCAACGGAGTTGATTAGGGTGAACCCAAAACAAAAACGTTATTAATCCCCAGACGGGATATTTTCAAAGGGGGGTGTTACACCGGCCTCCTAACACAAGGGAGTTACACCGGTTTTGTGTGTGTGTGTGTGTGTGTATATGTGTGTGTATGTGTGTGTGTGTGTGTGTGTGTATATGTGTATGTACACACACTGCCTAGCTGAGTAGTACCCGTTTCCTACCTTTGTATCTGTGTTAAATACACTTGTTCCTTAAACCGACCTCGACTTGATTTTCTTATTTTTACTATTGTGCCACGACACAACAATTAAATATTGGATATGCTACAACATGCCTAACAAGACACATATTACATCTCCCTGGCCATAGTTCAATTAGGTTTCCTTTAAATACATATGGAGATTTGCCAAACTCTATTCGTAACATGCTTGTTGATAATACAATATAATAATTTATCAAGGCTTTTAAATTTGAGAACATTCACGAATATTCATCAGGTGGTTAAGAATAGATTTTTTATTCATTTCTAACGTAATAACCTTGCCTGTTGCAGTTCTGTCCTGTCTCCCCGGTGGTTCTGGCCAAATAAGAAATCCACCCGATCTTTCTCCGGTGAACTGAAGGAACCACCACTATTCGCCACGTTGTGAATTCTTGATCCAA
Organism: Acanthosepion lycidas; assembly: GCA_963932145.1. Lineage (NCBI taxonomy): Eukaryota > Metazoa > Mollusca > Cephalopoda > Sepiida > Sepiidae > Acanthosepion > Acanthosepion lycidas. The sequence continues at coordinate 2,461,102 of OZ010572.1, read as the reverse complement.
ACAGCAGTGTATCGATCTCCCCCAGAACTATCCGGTGGGAAGAGGAGGAAATGGCTGTGGATTTCGCTGAAAGGAAATCACTATTCATGCAGCAAAAGTTTCTTGTCATAGCCGCAAACACATGAAAAAGAAAAAAAAAAAATACACAACTCCTGTTCCTGTACAAAGGGCCCTATTTATGCCACTGTTTTTTGTCTCTACCGAAGAATTTACACGAGCACAATGTCGTAACGAGATTCACTCGTTTGGGTCGGAAAGTCACAGAGATTAGGAAAATTTCTGCCTAAACAATTTCGGCTGATCTAAGGGAAGTAATTCGTGGATCTTCGTCTGCTGCCTACGATATAGCAGTCTTTCTCGCAGCCTTGTTGACGAAGTTTATCTGGATTCGTACGGGCTCTATTTCGATCTCTTGGTTCGGATCGGTTTTCTTGACACAGGGCAACCAACAGACCAGTCCAGCAAATTCCAACAAGCCGCCTCTTCCGCGTTCTAATCTCGGAACTCCGAACTCATCTGACTAACTCAAGCGTGCGGGCAGCTTATATAGAGCTAAACCATCTTGAGGCACCGCCCCCGAATGTTAATATGTAAATCGGCTGGATCACCATGTGTTTCCGCCTAATCTCCGGATCTAACCAGTTTTCAAGAGGTACTAAATCAGATTCAGACCTCCTGCTGGATCTTCCGTAGACAACGTATACTTAAATTTTGCCAAAACCCCTTATCCCGTCTGGTTGAATTCTGCTATTCAGACCACCCAAAAATCCAATTTGCCATTTATCACCAGCTTTACTTTAACGAATCCGTCTCTTAATCACTCTGGAATTATTACATGTAATTAACTAATAACTCAACCCCAGAAACAATTAACAGAAAAAAAAAAATCTTATTTCTAGAATTACTCCGGAATCCCTTCTACCCAATTAGCACCTTCATCCTAATTCTTTAGCACTGTTGATTGCTAAATCTTCTTAAATATTAGGTTGGTGCAAAAATAATGACTTACTAATGTCGTTTTTTCACGTATTTTTTAACGTCAAAAACGACATTATTACGTCATTATTTTTGCACCAACCTAATAACTCTTTTTTTTTTTTTTTTTTTATTATATATATATATATATATATATATATATATATATAATCTCAACATAGATACTGTCAAGAACTGATAACATCAGAAAGATCATTAATGAAAACTAGGAACAAAGTAGACCTCTTGGGAACACCTGCATTAGATCTAGAAGACAACTTCAAGACAACTTTTATTGTGATTGACTAAAATAAAAATAAAAATTTGGCCAGAAACCTCTTAACCCTTCAACTTTTTAAGAAGGCTAGCATGCCAAACCCTGTCAAATGCCTTTGAAATATCAAAAGCACAAGGTTCACCATTCTTGTCTAAAATTTAAGTTCTTCCCATTAAGCTTGATTGACTCAATCAAGCTTAATGGCAAGAAATTAAATTTTCTGAAAGCTTGTAGAAACTAGTTACACCATTTCATTGCCCAAAAAGATTCCATGCTCTGGAAGGTTGGAATCGGGAAACTGTCTCAAAGATGGTGAGAGTTAATGAAACAAAAGGGTATGCATGTAATTGAATAAATCTATATAGAAATACCTGAATACTGTCTTTTGTTCTGACCTATGAACAGCTTTCTAAACAATGCAACCTTCTATATATCTCCTTTGTTTCAGATAAACTGTTTGTACTATCTGAACATATTTCTTTACACTCCAAACACAGACACAAGAGAAAATTCCTACTATGATATCTACAACCATATTATGACCAAAAGGTATAAATAAAATACTATGACCTAAATCTCAAACTTTTTTTCCAAATAGCTTCAAAACAAAACAAAAAAAACCATGAAGGATCGGTTTCTACTTCTCTTAATCTCGTAGCAACCTACATATACAGCCCACTCAAGGAGTGATCTGAAGATTGGAATGTTAAACTGACAGTCACCATATAAATAAGATAGTCCCAAAGTAAAAATGGACAGTAAAAGATAGCATTTATTTTTAGATTACATATACAATGACGTAATAATGTCGTTTTTTTTTTAACGTCAAAAAACGACATTATTACGTCATTATTTTTGCACCAATCTAATATATTTACTAATGCATTTATCTGAAGAAAAAATTAAATTTCAATAAATTCACTCATAAAATTTTAAATAATATAGCACAAATACCAGTCATAATGAACACCATTGTCATAAAATAACCAATACACAGAACTGTTCCACATACTGTCCACCTACTTTTGGACCACCCTGTATGTATGTATGTATGTATGTATATATATATATATATATATATATATATAAACTGCATCTAACCTCAGATTATTTATATGGGTATGTTTGTATGAACTAAAATACAAATAATCAAGGACAACATTGAGTGGTAACAGTTTGTTTCATGCTTCAGTGCAAAAGACTGAATTGAAGCATAAAACAAATCTCAGTGTCCAATATAATTAAATACTCCAAAAATACTTTGCTGTTCCTTCTTAATAAAAGCATAAAGATTTTGTCAAAACTTCGTTTTTATCAAGTTTGGGACATTTTTACGTCATGATATGCTCTTTTTTATCAAATTATCATATATATATATATATATATATATATATATAAGAACTAATTAAACGTTAAATGTTTTCTGAGAAAAATGTGATATAAGTTGAAATTTCACTATCGTATTTCCGATCCTGCAAATAACTAACGACCATAGACTGCGAGTCTAAGTAAATGCGATAAAAAACAACTGAAATTAAAATGAAAGAAAAACTAGTCAAAAAAAGTAATTAATGGTTAACATTGTTTCACCTATAGAATTTATTCCATTGGGGTTTAGGGTGGAATGATGTCTTATGAGTCATGGACACTGAAAAGTCAAAGCATCACAAAAGTGACACGGCATGTGGTAAACCATATTTTATTAAAAAACGGCCTGCTGGATTCCTATTGATCCCAGAATTCCCTAGTGAGTCTTTAAAATGTTTACAATCATCATCATTATTAATGTTGTAACATCCCCCTTCCTAAGATAGTTTATTTTCCTTATTAATTCATAACTTTTCCAAATTACAAAATCAGTTTAGTTTACAATTCAAGGGTGATAACTCACTCACTTAGTGAAATCAAACATATATTGGATATGTCTATATATCTGAGATGAGGTATTATGATTACTTACCTTATTTACGTTATTCGGACTGTTATCCTCATCTTCATTGCCATATTCACAACGTTTCGGCCACTGTAGGCTCCGGCCTTCTTCAGGTGATAGGAATTTCAAACCAAACCCCTTATTTCGTCCACCGAGTTAGATTGTTCTGGTTCCACGTGCCATACCTCTTCCGGATCTCTCAGTTATGTTTCCTTGAACTCAACTCTCCAAATTTTTGGCCCGCCACTGCTGTAGCCTGGTATTGAATTCACAACTCTTTGGCTATTCCGTTGTGCTCTTTTATAGTTCCTACCATAGATTAGAACATCATCGATAATTGTTTCGACTCTTTGAATATTTTTAATAATTCTGACATCTTTCTTTGAAAGATTTCCAGAGCTGGCGCTATACCAAAAACTAATTTTTCAAGCAATATCTCTGAAAAGGAATAATGAGAGCCGTAAGCAGATAGCTTTCTTTGCTTAATGGAATCTGGTAGAATCCAATTTAGAAAAAAAATAGCTCCATTTAGTTTAAGCGAAATTAAAATATCATCTAAATTTGGTAACATGCAATGTTTACTTTTCACTGCTAAATTCAGCTCCTTCAAATCTACACATATTCGGACGTTTCTTTTTATTCCGGGTACTATAGGCTCACACCAATCAGTTGTACCCTTCAATAATTCCCTTGTTTTCCATTTTATCAATTCTTCCTTCACCTTTGGTAAAATAGGGAATGGAGATCTCCTAGCTGTTGGGTGAAGCGTCTTTTTTCAGAATTATTTTCACTGGGTCTCCGTTCATACACCCTCTTGCGTCAAATGAAGTTCCCTGTTCTATTTTGTCTAAACGTTTTCACTAAATTAATTTTTACAGACGTTTTTCGAGACAATAATTTCTCTCCTTTTTACACATTCAATGACGTATGCCTCCCAATAATATTTGTCCTTAACTTCTTCTGTAACGATATAAAATTTGAACTATTCTGCCAGGACTTGTGAAGATGCCATTAAGTGGTTCTAATATAGGGTTTTCTCTCAGATTTGTTGTAATTTTCCGTTGTTGCTAACAGGTTATGGTTGCGCCTGTATCTGTTAATAATGCACTAGGAAGAAGCATGTATTGGAAATGGGGTACAAAGTTTTCACAAAAAAAGGGGGTATTGAACAGAAGTACAAAGAACAAAAATCACAAAATTAACGAACAAGGATGACTTTTGAAGGAAGATGCAACACGAATAAGGCCTCGAGAGACAGAAACATTTTACAGGAGAATCAGTCACGACGGTTGAATGATGCATTGTAAAAGAGAACTTATTTCTCTGGACAAGTTGGCTGGTAATTTTCGTTGTAAATCCTGTCTTCATGTTACAAATTCGAGGCAGCAAACGATCATAGACATGGAATAGGAAGTTCTTCTGCATGCAGCCTATTCTCCACAACTCTCACCTTCAATGTTTCTTTTTTTACAATGATGTTCACCCTGTACAAGTCCCGGGAGTCACTCAAAGTAGAGGATTACAGAATAAGTGGCGCGGTTTATAGGGATATGTGGCGAAGATAACGGTTCACCCTAGACTTAAACAGATTAAGATTGTAGTGATCGGAAAAACATCATATAAAGTTAATTCCGCAAAGCAGCAGTTCGTGGGCAAAAGCAGCGGTTTGAGTGGAACTTACATCTCCCCAATGGAATACGAAGGGAATGAGGGTGGTTCGCTACAATGGGCGTGGCAGGGTGGGTCCTTGTTGTGAAGGTTGAAGAACTGATGCAACTAATATAGTTCATCTGAGCACTTTCTATGGAAATAGTGAGAGGCTTGCGATGTTTCGTCTGTGAGAAAAAGGGCTGTAGAGTGAAAAATAATCTGTCACCCACAAGGACCCGAAAACACTTTTCAACTCTATCGAGACTGGAAAGTGAAGACCGGACAGGAGTACTCCATTTTAGATCTGATCAGGTTCTTATAAAGCTAGAGATTAACACGAGGAGTCAGGTACTTACTGAAGCGGTACAGAGAACCGACCATTTTCCCCAGCCTCTTTAGCGATGGATCGTATGTACGAGTTCCACTTGAGGTTTGGGTTGAGTTTAAGACGCTCAAGGAACGGGACATTTCTCAAAGAACATTCATTCATCGGGATTGCTGATAGTTTAGATTCCGATCTACGATGATGGAATTTAAGTAGCTTTGGCTTTCGAGGCATTGAATGCAACCACTGACATGTTAAAGATTATTTTCTTCTACTCAATACTTCTTGTCTATTTTGCGCTTCTAACAAATTATGAAAAAAATCTGCGAAAAAGTAATCAATTCAAGTCTGGAATCATTCTTTTATGGTGGAATATACTATTTAGTTCAGAAATCGGTAGATGAAATACTTTGATTAAATTCAACCTTCTTATTTTATTTTCAATATTTTAATAATAACAATTTATATTCGGACAAAAATTTGATGATTGAATAATGAAAAGAAAACGATTTTGAAAACTTAGTCATGTTCAATAATTCGTCGAAAAAACAGCATAGCATGATGAAAAAGGCCCCAAATATTATAAAAAAAGTTTTATCGTGAAAAAGTTTGTTATTAATAAGAAAGTGCAAAGTATTTTTAATTATTTAAAATTTTTTTTAATTCTTTTTTAGCACATTTTGAATTTTTTTACGCCAACGGCCACGTAATATTTTTAGCATTGGTTTTTTTTAGCGCTTTTTTCAGTTGAAAAACACATTAATTTGGAAATACTTGCAAAAATCAAATAATTGTCGGATTTTAATGAAACTTTCAGAACTTATTAAAAAATGAATTAAATTATTTTAGAAATGTTTGCTTTTTAGAAAGTAAAACTATTATATTATTAGGTTGGTGCAAAAATAATTTCGTTTTTTGACATAGTAACATATGATAGAAAACGAAATTATTTTTGCACCAACCTAATACATCTGTTACCCACCCCAACTTGATTTTATGAAAACTCGAATATGTGTAACTTTTGTGAGTTTGAAGAATATAAATTATCGATTTTTTTTAATCGAGGAGCGTTTCTATCCAAACTAAGACATTATTTAATTAACAAAGCTTTTAATGACTTTTAAGGACATTATTGTTTGAAGCCAAAATCTTTTTCGATGAAAAATGAATTTTTAAAAGAATTGTTTTCTGTTTTTTCAATTTTAAATATAAAATGTGATAAAAAGTTTATTAAATATTTTATAATTAAGTTTGAAACATATTTACAACAATTGCTGGACGCGAGTCTCCCGTTCGAAAGATTTCGATATCTCTGTTAATAATTGTGAAACATTAATTAAATTACGAGTAAACAAAGAATTTGTTTACTCGGTTACAACACATTTTTATTTTTAATACTGAGAATAAGATAAAAACGCCGTTCCAGGAAATTGAAAAGGAAATATCTACATACACACTTCTAAAAATCTATTGGCTATTGCAACTTTGAAGTGGTGAATAAAAACAAAGTGAGCTAAGAATCCAAATAAATTCAGCACAGCTTCGAAAACAATACATCACAGATCAAGATTATAAAAGAAAAAGAAAATACAATGACCTGCCGCCTTTTATTATTATACATTTTCCCATCTTTGGTTTCTGCTGCGATAATGAGCGAAAAACGAACATCGCCAGCTGCTGATATAAACAAAATAATACAAGATGCTAAAAGTGTTTTTTCAAGCAACATTGCTGAAATTTATGCCTTCAAAGTAAATTCATTTTAACTTCTTTTTTTGTCATTTTCATTTTTTTTTTTTTAGTTAATGTTATTTTTTCTTTACCTTTTTTTTTTTTTGTCAGTTTGTTGTTTTACTTTTTTATTGGAATTAGCCTTTTCTTCGTGTTTGCGCGTGTTTGTACGCGCGTGCGCGCGAGTATGTGTAATTAATTCTTATTTCAGATGGTCTTCTTAAAAAAAAATGTAATTAATACTGAAGGAGAAATAATAAAAATGCCAAAAAGAAAATGTCGCTGTTTATTGTTTGAAGTCACCTTTGCGTTGTCATTATCCAGAAAGGAAGAGCGTGTAAAAAAAAAGATCCTTAAAAAAATTTCCAAACACTTTGACTTCACTTCTAAAAAAAACAAAACAAAAATCATAATCAGTAAATTCTCGGAAGATAGAAGTTTATTAAATTTTATTTACTTATTCATTTCCCGATGTTTCTGCTTAGACTGCACTGCAGTATCTGTTCGTGCGCGTGAGCACACTCACACATTTTGTTTTTTCAGACATAATTCATGATTTTAGTTTTTTTTAAAACGATCTGTTCAGTGTTGAATGATTATTTTATTTTAAATTTTAAATTTCAATTTTATTCGTTTTGAAACTTCCTTTCAGAGATTTGTAGTTTGTTGTTTGTTTTGCTTTTGCAGGTTGACTGGTACAACAATTTGGTAGCACCGAAATATAAACTTGATTACAAAAATGACACAGTAGCACTTATCTTCTTTACCATTCCATATGTCTTTAACGAAAGCTTCATACCGTTTTTGTGCGACTATAAAGAAATGGTTGTCCACAAGTCCTGGGAAAAATTTATCCACTATAACATGGAAAAGGTGCAACAGAAGCTAAAGGAAGACTATCATTTGGTAATGTCACAATATACTTTTTTTACTTTTGTAAACATTGTGTGTGTGTGTGTGTTAAAATTTGGTATATTTATCAGAGAAGATTGATCAGTATAGGAGACAAAGTTTTTTCGCTCACTATCTCTACCTACCTACCTACCTACCTATCTGTCTATCTATTTCTGAACTTCTCAAAACCTATGAAAAAAATAAAAAAAGGCCACCGGTAATGAAAATGTACAATTCAATTATGGTATGAAATTGCCTGCCTGATTATTTCGAAAACGATTCCAAATATAGCAGTAAAAATGAAAAAACGAAAAATCAAATCAAAATTATGTGACTGAAAGGATGAAAAAAATGAAATTTCCTTTTTTTTCAAGTCAACGATGTATTTTTTTTTTTTTTTTGAATTGCAGCGTGAAAGTTTCCTTAAAATCCGAGAATTGCAAAGAAACAATACTTTTAATTGGGAAAAAGAAGTTCATAACAATTTTAAAAAAACTATCCATTTTTAAAGCTTCATTTTTTTTTAAAAAAAGAAAGCGCATTTTAAAATAACTTTCGCGAAAATTGCGCAGTAATCACAACGAGTAGGAAAATACGAAAAGCTGTAAAAAGGCTGTTAGTAAATAAGCTTCCGCGCATTACTACCCGAGGCAAACGTATGCAAACAATACCGCGCGAAAGAGATCGAACTTACATTGTCGATAAATCCTAAACGGTAATCGAACGCGAGCTTGTAATGTCATTCCAATCCATTTCCGAAATAATCAGGCAATTTCACACCATAATTGAACATTTTCATTACCGTGGGGTTTTTGGTGCTTATATTGAAAATTAACGCCCAAGAAACAAATATAATCAAACGAAAAAATAAATAATAATATAAAAAAAAAACATAGAAGAAAACTAAAAGTACGTTAACTTGAGAGGACGCAAAGAGCACAATACAGTACAGTGTAACTCGGATATAAGAGAGTTGTCGGGACAGGAGAATAAGTCTCTTATATCCGGGTTTCTCTTATATCCGGGTTTGGTCTATTTTTTGTTTAGATATGGCTCTAATTTGGGACCAGAGAAAATCTCTCTTATATCCAGGTTACACTGTAAATCTCAAAAAGAAAATGCAATGCCCCCCCCCCACACACACACACAAAAAAAAAACCTACTCTAGAGCAGAAATACGATGAGCGATCTTCAAACTCTTCTCTGAATATTGACCATTGTGTGAAAGTTTTAGTTACGGAATGGGAAGGTCTTTAAATATTTCTACATTATCTATCTATCTATCTATCTATCTCATTTAGTTTGTAAATGCTATTTTCCTTAAATGTTGGGGTTACCAATAAAATGGTGTTTTATTGAAAAGATTAATGTGGCTGCGTGTTGAAGAGCATTTAACATTTATACATTTTTTTAAATCAAGGAAAAACAATGGAAAACCGTTTTGTGTTTCAACGATAAAATATATTAAAATAACAAATACAAAGCAACTTTTGTAATGTGTGAATAATAAGGAGAAAAAAGTAGTTTCCCTTTATCTGTTAGTTGAATAAGGAACTGTAATTATGCAAGTTTTCTGAATAGAATGTTCAAAGTTCTGTATTGAAATAAAATGTGTATTCAGAAGAACATACAGTAAGTTCAATTGTATATTTTGTATAACTAACAGAGCTGTTGCAACTTGGCTTGTTCACAAAGAACTGATGGTGAATGATATCCAAGTTCTGTGTCTGTGTGTGTGTGCGGAGTGAGTAGAATGGATAGTTTGTGTAGACGCGTGTGATTAGTTGAGTTCTACTGTCTTCAACTCTACTGTTTAATTTGGGAATAATCCGGACTTATATTATTACCGGTAGACTCCCAGCACGAACGCGGTATAAATTTTGAAAGAACACGAAAAATATCTGATTGGATGAAAAATTAACCAATCGGTGATTTTATAACAAAAGCATGTTTGTGAATTAACGCTAGGAAAAATTTCAGTGTGGTGAATGCGATCAGTAAATTGTCCTGTGATATTTAGTATTTATTATTTGACCAATCACAGTTGAGAAAAATGTAGGCGTGGCAAACATAGTAGTAATCACTACAAGTTCATATCTATCTATCTATCTATCTATCTATCTATCTATCTATCTATCTATCTGTTAAAAAATCCCATCAGGCAATAATGGGTAAATGAATGACAAAATTTTTCAACTTTTTAAATTTAAATTCATTCTTAAATCAATTTAATTAAATAGCACTAAATTAGATAGCTAAGACAACAAACATACAATTGAAGTAGGTACCTCCACTTTTTCGGCATAAATTATCGATACCTAAGTTTAAAATGCATTTTTTAAAATGAAAAAATATGCTTGAATATTTCATTTTAGTTTTACTTGAAAGTTGAATCATTAAATTTATTATTTCCATTAAGTAAACAATTCTGGTATATTTCAGATAGAAACTATATACATTGGAATGTCAAATTTAATTTTAAATTTTTAAATTTTCAAAAAACCCGCCATTTTCTTAATTTTAAGAAATTTGTAAACAAACACAAATTTATCGATTTTAAAAATATTTAAAAAAATTTCTGACACGTCATTTTAGTAAAATTAGAAAATTTAATGTTAAATTAATCTGATTTAAAAAAAATATTACTTAATTATAGCATAAAAAAGAAATATACAACGAATTATTAACGATTGGTACCGTAATTTTGATCCGATACTTGATCCACGTGTTGATTGACAAGTGATGACAGCTTACGACGGATGACCATAAATGAAAATTACTAGAAATCTGAGTGAACCCTTTTATTTTTAGTTTTACTGTTATGTCTATTTATTAGAATAAAGGGACAAAACTCTTTTTATAATAATGGCAATTTCAGTGTACCGTACATGGAAATAAGGAATGTATTAAGTAGAAAAATACAACATAAAAAATTATTTGAAAAAAAAGTGGAATCACTAAATTTATTAAACTTGGCAATTTTGAACTCGTAAATTTTGTTTCTACTTAATTACTAATTATCAAAAGGAAATAAGCTAATACAGAGTTTTGCACGATTTTTAAACTATTATAAATTATTATAATCAAAATGTAAAACAAATAAAAAATTCTTGTAAAATTTAATTATTCATCAGAAAAAATTTATTTCTTCAGGCAATAATGACCTTAATATTACTTATTTACAAAAGCAATTAAAAGCTTTTCTAATTAAGTAATATCATAGTTTTATTGGATTCATTATTTTTCTATTCAAAGCTCATTTTACAAAAGTTGGAACAAATTAGAAAAAAAAAAGTAGGTGATTTACCATCTCCAATGACTCTTACTTTAAACAAAAAAAAATTGTAAGGAAATAAAAAGAATTGAAAAAAATTTCGGGAAAATAAGTAAGTGGGGTGTAACATATTAAAAAAAAAAAAATTTTTTACTAAAATTTACTAAAAAGAAATATTTCAAAAATAATTTCATTCATTGGTGAAATAAGTCCTGAAAATTTCATTAAAATCGGACAATTACTTTAATTTTACAAGAATTTCCAAATCAATGGGTTTTCAACGGGAAAAAAGCGCAAAAAAAAACAATGTTATTTTTACAGCACCGCGATGACGTAAAAAAAAGAAAAATTTAACCAAAATTTCGAACGTGTTAAAAAATATTAAAAAATATCAAAAAATAATTAAAATACACTTTGGTCTTTCATCTTAATAATAACATAAGCGTTTTGACGATAAAAATTTATTTTCGGTAAGTTTGTGGCATTTGTTTATTACGCTATGCTGTTTTCCCGCGAAAAAGTGGAGGTACCTTAACCTTTACCAGTTTTAAAAGGTATCGAAATTTCAACTAACACTCCTCTACAAAGTTTTCTAATAAAATAAATCTATTTAGTAATTAATTCATTCATTAATGAATAAGTGCTGAAAATTTCCTTAAAATCAAATAATCCCATAATTTTTTAAATTAAAAAAAAAAAATTAAAAAAATCACTGGATAACGTTTTTTGGTTTCGAAACTTTTTAAATATTTTTTACATGGCAGTCCGAGGTGTGAGGCGCCTTTGAAATATAACAAACATCAAAAACGTTAAAGAAATTTAATTTTGACATCCGATGTGTGTGTCTCTAGGTAGAATGTTTAACTTTGCTTATTTTATTCAGCTTTTCATCGTTACTATTGTTTTTAATCTCACGTTCTTTCAATTATTCATTTTGTGAGGAAAGACGACGAAATGTGTATTATTATTTTCCTGGGCGCGTAAATTTATAATTGTAGGAATCCGATATTAGTGAGTTTTTTGTTTTTTGTTTTTTTTTACCATAATAATAAATAATAAATTACTTTCTCTTTTTGAAAATCGATATTGCAGTTAAAATTCAGACTTCAATGTTACAGAATACTCAATTCAATAGTTAGTATAGACGACTAGTGAATTAAGTTGACTGAGTGTATTCACAGGGATGCATTGTTTTGTTTTTTTTTTGTTTTTTGTTTTTTTGTTTTTTGTTCTTTTTTGCAAAAGATCACTTTGGAATCCCTAAAGAAAAACTATATATTTCTTGGGACATTTTTTTTTTTTTTTTTTTTTTTTTTTTAGTATTTGTAAATTTCTGCACTTGGCTTTTTTAATATAATTTTGTGTCAATTAATTTGAGTGTGACATTCACATACGAATCAAAATGAAAGGAAATGTGTGTGTTTTAGTCACATTATTAGACATGTTGTCATCTGACATTAATTACTACATAGTTTGACCGTTTTATGTGATACGTTTTAGTAATAAAAACATTAATCTTCCTCTACCATCCACAGAACAGAAACTCGATAGTAAAGAAGTTATTTTTACCAACTTTCTTTCCCTCAACTTTAGTCGCCCAACCCTTCTACACACACAATGTAATTGCGCAGTATATCTTACTGACAGAAAACATAAATGGCCTTGTCTGGTTTGTTTACGTAGTTACCCATCCCTTGTATTTCAGGGTTTGTTTGTTTTTGATTTTTGTTGTTTTTTGTATTTTCCTGACACAAAGTATTTTGTTTGATTGATAAAATTCTGTGACTTACTGTCACACCCTAATCAAACATTGACCGATCGAAACCAAATTTTAGGGAGAATTGCAATGCAAACTAAACAGGTGAAAGGGCACAAAGCACAAGTGGTTTTACTAGGGTGTGTAGCTTACTACAATAAATTTTCATTAACATTTTTGGAAAAATTACGTTTTATTATTCAACATACAAAAATGTTCAATACTTCGCTAAAAAAAAAGCATACCCTGATGAAACAAAAGGACCCACAATTGATTAGACAATTTTTTATCGTCTAAATGTTTTTGCTATTATTAACAAGAAAGACCAAAGTATTTTTTTAATATTTAAAAAAAAAAAAAAATTCTTTCTAGCAGGTCCGAAATTTTAGTCAAAAATCTTGTTTTTTTTTTGTTTTTTTGAGTCAGCAAAATTTACATAAAATCGATCATGTCAGCCATTTTTAACAACTTTGTAAACAAAAGTGAAGTTCTCCGTTTAAAAGTCTTGTAAAATTCAATTATACTTTTTCCAAAAGTTATTTTAAGAAAATTAGAAAATTTAAAGTTTACTTTAAATGTAAATGGAAATAAACTTTACTTATTTTTTTAGAAGAAAAAAATTTAGTTGGAAATAAGTGAAGCATGTCTAACCGTGGTGATTGGTTTTGGAAGTGTGAATTTATGTTTTACGTCAATGTATTGACAACTAACGTCAGGGCAATTTAATGGATGGAAAGACAGAAATGATAGTATTTTCAAATTTTAAGTGAACCAGCTTATTTAACTATAAAGTAATTCTTAAAAGTTAAATACTTTCAAAAGTCTAATATTTTATTGATTTTTTAGGCATTTTTTAACGAAGATATGCCCAAAGTCTGCACTGTTTTCATCCCTAAAATTGAATCTAAAAAAGAAAAAGTAATAATAATTGCAGTACGTCTCTCAATGAAAAAGAAAAAAAAAAGAAAAAAAAAATGAGAAAAATTTGAAAATGCGACGATGATGGTCGGGCAGTCAGAGATTTTGACACAAAAACGACGCAATTTATGAGGCCGGATATTCACTATCAGGAGAAACAATTCTTAAAACACGGGAGATTATTTCTGAAGTGTGTCTTCGTAGTTTTGCCGGAAATGTTTTTAATACATTTTTTGGCATATCAAAAAATTATTTTAAAAATAGAAACACTTCGCAGATTTTAATAAACTTTCAAATTTAAGATCAGTAAAAAAATAGATCTTTTACAGCATTTTCAGAGATACACATATTCAAACTTAATTTTAAATTATTTAACAACTTTATCACGTTTTGTATTTAAAATTGCAAAAAGAAAAAAAATAAAGAAAACAGTTCTTGTAAAAATTCATTATTCATCGAAAAATATTTGCTTTTAGACAAAAATTTCCTTAATATATATTATTATAAAACTTTATTAAAAGCTTTTTTTTAATGAAATAATGTTTGGGTAGAAACGCTCCTTGATTTACAAAAAAGAATTGGTGATTTAAGAATTAATTAATTAAATAAATAATTACAAAAATATACATATTCAAGTTTTTTTTTGGGGGGGGGGGGGTTCGAGTTTTCATAAAATTAAGTAATCAGGTGGGCTAACAGATGTAAAAAGATATTTTACCATAACTTTCTAAAGGACGAATTTCTAAAATAATTTGATTCATTTTTGAAAAGGTTCTGAAAATTTCATTAAAATCCGATAATTATTTGATTTTTGCAAGAATTTCCAAATTAATGTGTTTTTCAGCTGCAAAAAGCGCTAAAAAAATACAAAAAAAACCTAATGCTTACGCGACCGCTGACGTTTGTTTGTTTGTTTAAAACTTAACGACCCATCGATCAGCAAGAGATCATTTAAGGTCAAACAGTTGTTTTTTACTTTTTTTTTTTTTCTTTAAATAAGATTGAAATGCTTTCAAAACGACTTCCCCTTTCTTTTCTTTCTTTTTCGATGTTGTCTTGCTTTTTTTTTTTTTTAAATTCACTGTTTTCGGAAGTGCATTGTTCTTTGAAAATTTCTCACCTGGCAAGTATCAAAGTTCCCCCTTTCATCATCAGACATCAAATTGGAATTATCTTTTATTATATATAGTCCAACTTTCCTAAGAAAGGTCAAGATAAAATTGGGGTTTGATTTTTCGAAAAGTTCTTTCAAGTTGTACACGTTGTAAAATAATTTTCGAATATGTGCCACGTCACTGCAATCAAGCAGGAAGTGCTTCACAGTATAGGCCTCCTGGCATGCTATGCATTCAGGAGGATCTTCGTCTTTTAGGAGGAAGGAGTGAGTTATGTGCATGTGTCCTATGGGAATAACGGGATAAAACCACTTCTTCTTTGCGTGATTTTCTGTGTTCAGTTAGTTGTTTCTTTAGAGAGGGTTTAATTTTAAATAATTTGTTGTTTTGACAGTTGTTCCAAGCGTCTTGCCATTTCTTCAAAATAAAATCATTTATTATTAGGGGTTTATAGTCAGTGTATGGAACCTTTATGTTACTTGTGTTAAGTTTCAGAGAGTTTTTTTGCGGCCACATCAGCTTTTTCATTTCCATGAAAACCAGAGTGGCTGGGAATCCAACAGAAAATAATGCTTTTATTTTGTGAGATCGCATGTATTCTATGTAGGAGTTTGATGAGCAAAGGATTGTTTAATTTTTGGTTTTTTAATGATTCGAGTACTGATAATGAGTCTGTAAAAATAATGAATTTTATTTATTTGAGTTAAGTTTAGTGATGAGGTCTAGAGCTAAATCAATGGCTGTAATTTCAGCACTAAAAATTGAGGAGTTGTTAGGTAATCTTTTCTGTAGAACAGTACTTTTAAAAATAACCGCACATCCTACTTTGTTTTTGACTTTGGAGTCATCGGTATATATGTGGGCCCAATTTGGGTATTGTTCCAGAATATCATTTAGTTTTTCTATATAGTATAAGGGGTGTGTGTCAGATTTAGTGTGGGCAGTCAGTCTTAAAATGACTTTTGGTCGTTCCAATAGCTGAGGTGGATGTTTGAGAAGCTTGAATTTGTTGGGGATGTGCAGAATTTATTAATTATGCTTGAAAGAATCAAAAGGAATTTGTGTAGGTTGCGTGACTTTCTGCATCCACAACAAATAAATAAACGAAATTTAAAATACGATTAAGAACAAGACATATTCAATTAGAAACTAATAAAGCATTTACATACAATTCAAAACAATATACAAGTAGGAGAATTGGTATATGTTATGTTGGCAAAATGTGTATGATGTTTTAGGTTTCAGAATGTCTCTCTTTGTAATGGTTCGTTCATTTGCAGTCCGTTTTAGATTTGAGTTGGTATTAGAATTGTCAATATTAAGTGTCTTTTTAGTAGGAGTTCTTAAGGAGTGATCTACCTTTGACTGTAATGTTTTTAAGGTCGTTCGCGTATTGATGTTTACTAATAGGTGGTGAATATAATTCACTTTGGATAAGCAATGTTTGAGAATCAATGTCCACAGAGTTGGTTGAGTTTTAATTGTGAGTGAGTCAGCGTTGATGTACCTTTGCGCAGTAAAATCGTGATTTCGAGTGACGTGGAGTATGTTGGCAATTTCTCTGTGGGTGTTCGTCACTGACTGCTTGGGTCAGTCGGCGTCTTCTTTTATAAGTTCTGAAAGTCCGAAATCGGCTCATTTAAGTTTTGGCGCAATTTCGTTTTGCACGTGAAACTTTCAGATTATAGTGTCGTTGACCAATGAGATTTGTTGGTTCGTCTAGTACGGTTTTAATTGGTTGACGCTTTCCGTACGTAGGCGTAAGATATAGACTGTTCTGTTACTAGGGGTGATAGATAGGAAAAAGACGAGTCTACAAATCCATGTATGCTATTTTTGTCTATCAAACTGTCTGTAAGTGGTTTTATCATTTTTTCCATGTAAAGACCAAAAGGTTTGATAACATTTTCTTTTTTGTCAAACAGATGTTTATAGTTTGGGTTGAATGTGCATTGATAGGCCGAATTTGATGGATTGGATTTAAGTTTTAGGTTAGCGACCGCTGACGTAAAAAAAAAAAAAAAAACAGATTTTCAACCAAAATTTTGAACATGTTAGAAAGGAATACAAATTTTAATAAATAATTAAAAAATACTTTGGTCTTTCCTCTTATTAATAACACAAACTTTTTCACGATAAAACTTTGTTTGCCCCGCAAAGAAAATCTATTAATTATAACTTTCCCAAATCGTCATATTTCCGTGTAAATGCATATGCTGAACTCGAAAATAACGCCCAAATTTTGATAAAACCTGCCGTTTCGAAGTTTTCGACAATAAAAATTCGCACTCAGTCGCGTTCATTCGCCCGCCATTACGGACCTTGTTTAACTACATTCACTGCGGAACACTTACTGGCGGAGGCGTAATTAACGGCTTATTTACTGCTTTCACTGATCGTGTAAATTACAGCGCACTGTCGGAAAGTAATGACAACTGGTAAATATATCTTTCTGTTTAAATTTTAAAAAAAAAAGCGAAACAAATTAAATAGTAAAATAAAGCTTTTCTTTTAATTTTAAAATAAAATAAATAATAATTAATTCGCGAACTTTGAAAAGAGCATGATTACTAACCCTAACCCTAAACCCTAAATAAAGTTAGGGTCCTTTTGTCATCATGCTATGCTGTTTTTTCGGCGAATTATTGAACATACCCATACAAAATACTGCCACTATTTTAAAAACAATTTAATGACTAAAATAACAAATACTTAATAAAAAAAACAATCTTGCTTTGTATATCTTTTCTTTAAGTTTTTACAAGAATCCAGTTTCCAATGTTGCGGGCGTTATGTACATCGGGTGTTTGAGTTGGGAAAAACAAGTGTCTCCTGGAGTACCCACAACAAAAATGGAGGACTTGCATGTATGTTCGCCATAATAAAATCCAAAGAAAAAAACAGGAATAAATATATGTACAAACAAATGATAATTTATTAACAAGAAAGGTATACAGGTGACAAAAACAATTTTGTGTATAAAAAAAAGAATGTGAAATCATTTAAAATTAAAAGTATGTGAAGTCAGTGAAAGTGCGTGTGTGTATGTTGGCGTGTTTCTTCGTTTCCCAACGAGAAACGCGTTTTCCACGAGAGTTTTACATGGCGTGTAAGCAGAAACAGTAAAAAGAGAGGGAAAAAAATATCGCAGTGTATTTATAGCCCGGAGAGCGTCCCCTTCCACACTAGTTCGCTCTGCGTTTGCGAGAAAAATAAACAAATAACAAGGCTAAACGCTTCAAAACATTACAATTTGGCTCCAGAATAATATATTTACGCATGGCCTAAGTGTATGTTGCATGTTCAAGAGTAAAAAAAAAAAAATCCGTAGGGTTTTTGTCAATGTATTCTTCTAAACAAATCACCTGATTCAAATTCTTCTAAACAAATCACCTGATTCAAATTCTTCTAAACAAATCACCTGATTCAAATTCTTCTAAACAAATCACCTGATTCAAATTTCATCGATTACTTTGCAAAATTAACGAAACGTAGAGTGTATAAATCTCGACCAAAATTGTTAGCAATAATTTCAACAATACTAAATTTTGTGAGGATTCAAAAAAAAATCTATGTTAGAATTTAATTTAAGAACCAATACAAGTTCACTTTTTAGCCTCTTTTCTGATCTTTAACCCGACTTTCACCCCTGCTTTCAAATCCGGCTCCCAAAGCCTTGATCCTTATCAGAGATAAGAATATATTTTCTGACGAATAAGAGTGCCGGGAAAATGTAATTTTGGAGGGAAAGTTCCCAATATCTCTGAGCCTTCTAAGCTCGATAAATACCGAAAATATGCGCCTATTTGACAATAAGTATTTGACACCGTCTGTGATAGCATCATGTCGGCGACAGTGACACCAGTCATCTTCGGAACCTGTTTCAAGGAAGAAATCTACATGCTAGACTCTAAAGGCAAGATGTTGGCCCTCTAATAAAACTATTCACCTACTTCCTAGGACCTGGAAACTCCTGTACTCGGCCTACAAACTCATTCAACTGCAAAATACGGATCTGATTGTTTCTCCCTCAACGAGAGCTCTGAAGAAATCTTATGCGAATGTTAACCCCTTAAGAACAATTTATTTGCTTAAAGAACTTTTAGGTGCTCAGAGAAATATTTTGTGCAAGCCTTTACATGAATACTTTTTCTTCCTTTAATTTAAAAGGATTTTCTTCTCCATATTTGCTATATATCCCTTTATCTTTTTTGTGTATGCAAATAAATATTTTCTTTTTCTATTGTTATACCCCAAGCAGGAGTTCTTCCGCCTAAAAGAGAGAATTGTCCGCTTTAAACTTTCAATCCCTTGTTGCTTTTATCGATTCAGTTACCTTTAACCATAACGCTTTTATGTGTAAATCCGGGACAAATTTAACCTTAGAAGAGATAGATAAGAATCAACAATCAACATATTTATTATCTATTTGCTTAGCTAAGAGAGTATTTCTGTTGAATATTTTGTAAGTTTGCTATATTTTGGGATGTGTTATGTTTATGATGAATATTTTATTTGTATGGTGGCTTGAAAAATATCACGTTTTTATTTCTGGTGGATTATTTTGTTTTTAGGCGTAAATGTATTTTTTGTTGAAAAAACAATCTTTCAGTATTGTTTCATATTCGTTTTTGGATTCTTTAAAACATTTCGGTCGGAGAGTTGTCGGCAGATGTTTATTCTGGCTGGGTGGTTGAATGAAGTACGTATGTAAAGTGGGTTATCGTTTGGTTTTCTGAATAGTTGAAATGTACTTTTCTGGATATTTTAAAAAGTTAACTTTTTTGGTTCGTAGTTTATTTTAATGTCGATTTTTAAACATATTTCTTAGGATTATTAGCTATCACACGTCAGTCCATGTTTTTCCATTTTTTTTTTTTTTTACTAATATATATATATATATATATATATATATATATATATATATATATATGTATGTGTGTGTGTGTGTGTGTGTGTGTATACATATATATATATATATATATATATATATATATATATATATATATATATATATATATTCAGTTGTATGGATATTAGTTTGTAATCCTGGGTTTCACGCTTTTACGATCATCAGACACACTGGTTTATTTTTTGCAAAATTGAATCTATTTATGCTTATTTGTGTTTGATTACTTGTGTTTGGTGGAGGGGGGAATTTTGTTCTGTGTATGTTTGGGATGAAACTCTTACAT
Organism: Acanthosepion lycidas; assembly: GCA_963932145.1. Taxonomy (NCBI): domain Eukaryota; kingdom Metazoa; phylum Mollusca; class Cephalopoda; order Sepiida; family Sepiidae; genus Acanthosepion; species Acanthosepion lycidas. Next base: position 2,441,059 of record OZ010572.1, on the reverse strand, counting down.
ACATAGACGCACATACATAGAGGTGTATGTATTTTAGTTGGTACGAACACACCCATATAAATAATCTGAAGTTAGGCACAGATACGCATCCATGCGTACGACACACACACACACACACACACACACACACACACACACACACACACACATATATATATATATATATATATATATATATATATATATATATATATATATATATATATATACGCAATTGCCATTGTATTTCGGTGTCGAGACCGTAGCGTTTACATATTTGGCAAATGTTCTCTTAACAAGGAACGGGGGGAGGTGGTATTGATGTTGTTTTTTGTTTTTTCAGATTGGCCGTCCGCGCCGTCAGACAACCTTACATTCACTCACGCATGCACACATATATGTAGACGGGTACCAACACTCATTGATCTGGGTCCGTACCACCACGTTGGTTAAGTTGTGTTCCGTCTGTAGACATGATGATGATGATGATGTTTGTATTTTTAGCAATGCTAAACTGCTGGTGTTTTATTGACGATTGTGATTATGTTAATGGTAATAATAAATGTGATATTATTATTGATATATTAATAATTATTGATGTGTTATTGGTTATGATAAACCTTAAATTTAGCCTTAATGAGGATGGAAACCACAATAATAATAATAATGACAATAAAATGGTAATTATGATAATAGTTGTGATAACAATAATAATGATGATGATGATGGTAATAATAATAATAATAATAATAATAATAATAATAAAAACAATGACAATGATAAAAAGCAGTACTAATGGTGGTAGAGATCCTTATGAAATGATTGTTCTTAAAATGGCAACAACAATACTAATAGTGAAAATAATAGTAGTAGTTATTTTCGGTAGGGTCATAAAGTAGTGACAACAATACTAATTTTGAAAGTAATAGTAGTCGTAACAAAATAATAATTTTGAAGTGTTAATGGTTTTATCTCTCGTGATGATGGTACAAATTGTTATGGTGGTGGCTGTGTATCTGGGAGTGGTGGTAGAGTTGGTAACAGTACTAGTAGTGTTATTGATTCCTGTTGGTGGTTATGTTTTGGTGGTTTTGGTGTACTTGTGTTTTAGTGTTCTATGTGGCATTTATAATGACATATCAACAAAGCCGGATAACCTTATTTTCTTCAATATCTTTTTATTTAAAAAAGAATAGGACAATGGGACTTATATTAAGTTAAACCTTAGTGTTGTGAAAGGGTAAAATTCAAGTGTCAGCCAGGACACTTTGCCAATTACCTCCCCCGCTTATGCTTCCCTTTGTTTTTGTCGTTCTTGTATGTGTTTTATGTAATAGGAGTAGGTAGGCTTTCCTACCGCCCGGTCAACACCCCACTTCTCTTGGACATGTGTAAAGGCTCTTGTTTCTTGTTTAGGAAGGGGTTCCCGGTACTCTCTCTCTCTCTCTCTCTCTCTCTCTCTGGCCTCTGTACTAGTGCAGCTCTGTTTCTCCGGTGATGTGTGCAGTGTGTGGCATCACCTCTTCATTCTGAGGGTACACGATTGACAGTTCTCTGGTTGCTGTTTCCGACTGGTAGTTAGGAGCCCTAACTCTGGCGTAACGTCTTGAGCGGCCGCTCTGATCAACAGTTGCATAATACCGGGGTGTTTGTAGTGCCATATGACGCATGGAAAGGTGTCCCTGTAGTCACCTCCAGTGGGCAACCCTGAGTCTATATTATGATGCAGGCTGTGCCAACTCCACTCTGCCCAAGTCACGGTCGATAACTGTCTGCTTCTTTTACTTCAGGACTTCTCGTCTTCCAACCAAAATTCCACATGACTTACAAAGACCGAAAAAGTAATCCTAAACCAGCCACTCAAAAATCCCCTAAACCCCTCAACATTTCGTTCTCCAACATCCGTAGCATTAGAACAAACTTCTGCAGTATGGAATCTTTCCTCACTGCAAACTGCCCGGATATACTGGCTCTCTGTGAGACCAACCTTGTTTCGTCTATCCCCTCCTCTGATCTCTCGATCCCCAGCTACCTTCCTCTCCTCAGAAAAGACTCTCTAACCGACATGCACGGCCTTGGTGGCTACGTCAAGGACCGTCTCCCTCTGGCCAGAGAGTTGTCTCTCGAATCGCCAAACCAGTCGTACATGTGTCTCCGACTATCTCTTCTCAATGCTGTAAGCTATCTCTTCTTCCTTTATCGTTCTCCATCCTCTCAAAACTGTGGGATACTCGATAGCATTTCTGACAGCATAGACAAGGCTCTCTCCCTCCACCCGTTTGCTCACATATTTGTGTTTGGCGACTTTAACGCCCATCATACCAAGTGGATTAAGACTGACCACTCAGGCATTCGAACACTTAATTTTTCAGTTTCTCAATCCCTCACGGAGATAGTTAACTTCCCCACTCGTTTTGCCTACAACCGGGAAGGTAAGGCCTCTCTTCTCGATCTGTGTTTTAACTCCATCCCCGAGTCTTGTAGCGCCACGCAACTCTGCTCTCTTGGTAACTCCGATCATGCTGTAGTATCTGTTAACATCTCCTTCAACTCCACCCCCTGCAAAGAACCGCCTACCACTAGAACTTCGTTGTACTCTCAACGAGCTGACTGGAACTCGTTCTGTGATTTCCTCCGCGATGTCCCCTGGGATGTTGTCTTTACACTCCCCGTCCAAGAATGTGCTTCTTAGGTCTCATCCTAGGTTAAAGCTGAAATCGACGCTTTCATCCCCTCAAGGAAATATAGGGTCAAGTCGCGCTCCTCTCCTTGGTTCTCAGCTGCTTGCTCAGCCGCCATTACTCATAGGAACCACTACTTCCCTCTATTCCGTAGCGACATGTCTGACTGCAATAGACGTCTCTTTGCCTCCGCCCGTAACGAGTGCAAGCGTGTCCTCAACGAAGCTAAGTCACTATTTGCTGCTCGGATGAAGGAGCGTATTGCATCTCGCAAATTTAGCTCCAAAGATTATTGGCGTCTCTGCAAGAGCGTATTGAACAATTGCAAACCCTCTATACCTCCTTTGTTCAACCAGTTCGAAGTCCTGACCTCCTCTGCCGACAAGGCTGAATGCTTTGCTCGGAAATTTTCATTCAACTCAACGCTCGACTCTTCCGGTGTACCCATACCCGTTTTCCCTCTTAGAACTTAGGCCCTATTGAGTGGGATACACATAACCCCATCTTTGGTATTGGGCATTATCTCCAATTTAGACCCCAACAAGGCTAGTGGTGGGGATGGGATACCAGCCATTGTCTTGAAGAAATGCGCGCCTGAACTGGCGCCCGCCCTCTCTAAACTATATAACTACTGCTTCAAGGAATCTTGTTTTCCTGACTGCTGGAAGTCCTCTTCGATTGTCCCTGTCTTCAAGACCTCTGGCGACCCCTCTGACCCTTCTAATTACCGTCCTATCAGTCTCCTATCCCTCTTCGGCAAAGTCTTCGAAACCCTAATCAATACCGAAGTGGTTAACCACCTTACATCCCATGATCTGCTCTCAGACAAGCAATATAGCTTCCGCTTTGCCCGATCTACAGCTGATGTGCTTACAGCCATCACTGAAACTGTCTACCGAGCTCTTCAAAATAACGGGGAAGCTCGTGCCTTGGCCCTAGACATCTCCAAAGCGTTTGATAGGGTTTGGCATGCCGGCCTTCTTCGCAAGCTCCAGGTTTATGGCATTACGGGTCGATTGTTTGACCTAATACAATCATTCCTGTCAAACCGTGAATTGAAGGTCGTTCTCAACGGATTCTCCTCCAGTTCCTATCCCACGAACGCAGGTGTT